>OX439391.1:12163264-12526720 GCA_949319315.1 Zelleria hepariella | reverse complement strand
GCCCAGCATCCTGGAATGGAGACAATGGAGTGTGAATAACATTTTTAGTGCATCAACAGCATAGAATTAGGACACCTAGAATCGCAATCAGTGCTCGCAAAGTGAAGCAAATAAATGCATACCAAATTGGTACGCTTTCTAAAACGGCATGTCAGTGTTCAAGGTCACTTTCTAGCGAACGGAGCTCCTGCAATTTTATTCAAAATGACGGGTTTTTGCTGTGTTTGGCTGCAGAAACAGCACGGATAAGAAAGATGAAGGCACGAGGATCACTTTACACCAGTAATAACAACGATTCCACTTTATATTATGTCGAAAAAGATCGTATTTAGATAAAAAAAAATTCTTCCGTATGACATTCAACGTGTTTTATGGGGGTTGCCAGTAGGTAGAATGTCGAAAATCACAATACACAATAAAACAATTTTAGAAATATCAATCTAGAGAGCTTTGTTTTAGTTTTCCTTTAACAATGAACGACTTATGAACCGACTTCAAAAAAGGAGGAGGTTTCCAATTTGTGTAGCTTTTTTATAACAATAACTTGTAGGCATGTTATTTTCTTTAAGTACGAGTGTTGTGGTCATTGTTTCTAGATAGTATACAAATTCATGTAAAAACCAATATTTATTCAAAGCATACTGTATAACTGATCTGTTTATGACCCAAATAAATAAAAAAAAAAAAAAAAAAAAAAAGTGTAGTGTAGGCATGTTAGGCGTAGGCATGTTATTTTCTTTAAGTACGAGTGTTGTGGTCATTGTTTCTAGATAGTATACAAATTCATGTAAAAACCAATATTTATTCAAAGCATACTGTATAACTGATCTGTTTATGACCCAAATAAATAAAAAAAAAAAAAAAAAAAAAAAACTTTTTACCTTTCGGACCGATTTTGATTTTTTTTAACCACCGATCCAAAAAGAGGGGTGTTGTAAGTATGAACGCTGTGTCTGTGTGAATGTGTGTGTGTGTCTGTGGCAGCGTAACTCTTAAGCGAGTGAACCGATTTGGATGAGATTTTTTTTATATGAACGAAGGTTTCCTAGCAATGGTTCAGCAACATATTTCATCAAAATCGGTTCAGCCATTTATGAGATATTTAGGAGATATCTGCACCTAAATAAATTCCCCCGTAGGCAAAGTTGAGTAGCATTTCTCATTTCAAATTACATTTAAACATAAGTTGTAGGGGTAATACAGATTCTACTTATTTATGCTAGCCTAGTACTTTTTCTTAAAATTAAAAAATCCGCCGTAATTATCTGAACAGTAGGGGACGCATTAAGAGGCCGAATTTGAAAAAGTCTACGTTCAAAAAGTCTACGGTATGTCCGGTTTTGTCCGGTTTAAAGGACCATTCGTAAACAAAAAGAAGTATGACTGTCAGTGTGTCGCCAACCAAACCTACTGACCTAACCTTTGTTTTAAATCTTTTTTACTGTCTGTCACACTTTCAGGAATACCCTGTATGTTTAACACCCTGTATGTCGGTTTTTAGAACACGTATAGAAGTAAAAGGCTTGGTTCCGGGGTTATTAAGGGGTTCGAAAATTTCGTTATTTTTGCGCTAAACCTCTTAGTTTACGAGATATGGTAACATTCATACCTAATCATTCGTCAATATCAGCTCGGACTAGGCCATACTAGTTTATCCTGAAGCTTGCATATTCTTGCTAGGCCAGACTAGATTGGCCTAGGCTAAACTGGTTTCTCCTTACGAGCTTCGGCTAGACTAGTTTGGCCTAGGACATACCGGTTTATCCATACTACGTTCGGATAAACTAGTTTGGCCTAGGCGAAACTAGTTTATCCTTAAATCGGGTTTGGCCGGTAACACATACATACATATACTCGAAAAACATAAACCTCCTTCTAGGGCAGTCGGGTACAACCGTACAACAGATAACTTTTTTTGTTTAGATCGCATATCCTAGATTTAAAGTTCATACGCACAAATATTGAGAAATGTTACTGTAAATAACATGGACTTCTTGTCCGCAAACATAATTTAATATGTTTATCACCTTACCAACCAGAAGGAAAGTCACAATATTGTGAAAAGCTTATTACGCTGGCAGCATTATTAGGGTGCATGTGTTGTGTAGGCGATTGTCACAGTCAGCAGCTTTACGCACACATACAAAGCGAGGCGCCTCAATTTCGGGCGGCGTTTTGAATGGACGGACTCCGTCTAGGTGTAGTAATGATCAACAGAAGCAAAGATTTTGGGATTTCATAGGTTTTGGGGCTGTTTGGGCAGCAACAGGCTTTCAAGAATTGGACGGCAATAATATTTATTTTTTTACGATTTATGGCCGCCAATCCGCATTGACCACGCGTGGTGATTAACCTCTCTTTCTCTCTCTGAGAGAATGCCTTTTCCTGGCTAGTGGAACATGTACAATTATTATTGTACAGGCTACATCTTACTTTAACACCGATAATTTATCTTTTATTTAGCTTTGTAATTCATTTTAACTGGAAAAAGGATGTCGTGAAGCTAAAATAAATATTTTTATTATTCTTATTATTAACTTATACCTCTGAACAGCTAGATAAGTAAGTAGAGAAATGTGCGTTTTAAAATTAGTTGGGCCTAAAGTCGGTAATGCAATGGTGTTTCGATAGGTTTACAGTAATTAGGACAAAACCGGGTATTCCTTGGTTTTTCTCTTACAACCACTGAACTAATTCTTTAAAATTAGTGTTGCTAATAATATTGCTCTTAATGGCTCTTATCGAAATTATCAATTTTCCTGCCAACAAACCTGTATTAATGACAATGCAACCGTGCGGATTTTTTTAAATACAATAAGCATACTGGTGAAGTTACTGAATGATACCCACCTTCAGCTATCCCGGATCTCGGTCTAAAAGCTTTTCGCCCTAACAAGACAATGGCGCCAGCCTGATTATGTCGTTTGACAAATGGCCTGCTAGATTATGCGTACACCATTGTAATAAGTATTAATGTTATAAATATGTACTAAAAGGTAATTAAAGATAGTAAACAAAGTAGAGGATAGCGTATTCTATTCCGCTTTACCTATATTAGATTGAGACTACACTTAGATCTTTGCATCTATGTAATGAGAGGATATACAGCATCCAGTGGCACCTTCACTCACACTAGATCACTGGGATACTGCGAGCCTAAGACCGGCTTTCCCAGCACATATACCATCCCGATTGAGACTATACAGGGTGTTACAGAAAGGTCATGTGACACTGAAATGAGCTGATACTTTTTTAGAGATTTCGCATTAGTCCCATACCTAGTCAATACAGCTTGTATCAAATTAATGAGTTAAGTGTTCCCTTTCAGTGTCACAGGACCTTTCTGAAACACCCTATAGATATACGGCAAACCAAAAAAAGGAAAAATTAATTACGTAATACGAATTCGTTACGATTTTCGGTGGTTACGATTGGTACAAGAATCAAGTCTCCAAAATGTCTGAGAATTATTGTTATTTATGTGATCGTAGGTAGCAACAGCAGAACGAAATAAAAATAACAATACCATCGTTAATAAAACGCAAATTCATCTTAATTCAATTGTAGCGGCGTAATTCTCAAATTGTTGTAAAAATGCGGGCGAGGCCAAAAGAGAGAGAGAGCAAAAAGTAAAAGGATGTAAAAAGGGAAGAGTTAGGTACTTTCCATCCGTACAGCGTTGTCATTGACGTCCTCCGGAAGACGCTTTTCTTTAGAATTCAAATGCAAAAATATTTTCATGTTTCCCTTTGAGCGTTTCACTGGAGGCATTTCTGGCGGAATGTGCCCTATTTTACCTGCGTGTCCTCTCTTTATAGTTGATTTCGTATTGAATACTTTAGATAAGAGTACGCACACGAGGTATCTCAGTACATAGACGTAGCTCGCAGCTAACTTAAATTATGTTTGACGTATTAGTCGGCACCTAAACGATATAATATGTTATCTAAATTTGACCACGTTTAAATATAACTTTGGGACCGTCAAAAGGTTGCAGACTGAACCTGCGAGGCATTGGGGTCCTGCGACTTGCGTCACGTCATACTGGGGGTCTACCGGTTAAGACGAAGCCCATTACCATTGGCGAAAATCGAAGTTCGGTTTTTGAAAAATGTACTGCAACCCAGTTAATTTTACTGCCACTCAGTTAATTTTTCATAAATCGAACTTCGATTTTCGCCAATGGTAATCGGCTTCGTCTTAGCCGGTAGACCCCCTGAACTGAACGTTACGCGACTTGTTAGCGAATACAATATCGTGAGTTACCATAAGGTTAGGCGAGAAGGTAGCCTAAGCTAGGTATCTAGAATCGTAGTGACAATGCGGACCTCAGACCAAATCTGTAATAATTATTAATAGTACTACGACGAGTGTGACTGTCTCTACGGCTAACATTCTTATGAACGGCCTTTACGCTGACTCACTCGTACGCACACTATAAAATGTTTAATGATGGTAAGATAAAGACCCGACCTTATTCATAATATGAAAACAAAAATGTGTCCAATATGTGCGTAGTTTTATTTTTTACTTTGAAAAGTTGAATTACTAATTTACAATCATTAAAAATTACAAAATGTGCTGCTGTTGGCGTAAAGAAATTAAACAAAGTCATAGATAAATGCCCGCACTGGGAATCGAACCGGGTACCTCTTGCTTCAGAGTCCACTGTTCTACCCACTAGACCACCACCGCGTACATTTGTGAATTTGTAGTAGCAATACCACTCGCTAACTGTGAAGGAAAACATCGTGAGGAAACCCGCGGCTCAGTTGGCTCCACACGTATTGACCTGTCTTTCCTGTGGGCTTGGTCGACTAGGCTGTCAGGATGGTATAGGTGCTGGGCAAGCCTACTCCATCTAAAACAATGTCCCAGGCACTGCAGCGCCGAGTGGTCTCTTCACCTATCTAGTGTGAGTGAAGGTGCCACTGGACGCTGTATAAATCATCTCATTACGTAGATGCAAAGGCCTTAGTTATTTTAGTTTGGCGTAAAGAGCGGATGCATTTGGAAATATGTTAGTAATTAGTTGTACAAAAAGTATTTTGTTACATTTCAGTGATACTGCACAAGTGCACAATACTGCAATTCGACAATAATTAGGTAAACTAAAATAAAGCAATCCATCAATTTATTATCCTTTTACCGGTGACGTTAATTGTTTTCAGTGAAAATACCATTACAAAATCCATTTACAATATACAAATGCGTTTCCCTAATACTTTTGTGTATGTGCATTTAAAGATAATACCAAATTGCCAACCCCTACTCTACAGGGTGTTAAAAGACCGCCAACCAAGCGGGAAACCACGTATTGTCCTCATCATAAGGTACATTTTTGCCCAAGGAACAATGCCTGGGAAATCAACAGTTTCCGAGATAATGAGGTTGAAATCAGCCTTTCGGGTCTGTTGGCGGACTTTTAACACCCTGTATAGTTGCATAGTGAATATTATTTTTACTGACAGGATTTGTGTTTTGTGACCGATATTATGTCATTGTAGGTATACTTAGTAACTTTTCAGTATTTTTTTTAACACAGTTCCCAATATACAGGGTGTTAAAAGACCGCCAACAGACCCGGAAGCCACGCATACTAGACACCAAAACAAAGTACTTTTTCGATAAATTATTGCTGGGAAATGATTTTGGTTTTTTAGTTTATAATTTTGAAAAATATTTTATCACGCAATGGATGTGTAACACTCAGAAGTCATATTGCGCAAGCGTAGGTATAAGTTTATGTTACTTAAGCTCAAAGTGCCGAGGTGTAGAATACATTGCGGGTTGCAATTTTAACGTTTTTTTTGTAGGAAATATTCATAATTTTGATATGGCTTCAGATTCAGATTCAGATTCAGATATTTATTAATAATTTTCATTACAAGTCATTTAATCGATTATATTATCATTCATTATACCTAGTAGGTACATTTTGTTACATAAGTGTAACTTAAAATATTTGTTTATTATCTGAAGTAGGTAAGTATATAAATTTGCATAACAAATGTCATAGTTATTAAATTAAAAATAAAATCATCAGTTAAGTCAATACTTAATAAGGTAATAGGATAAAAATAGAATTTGATAAAATTAAAATATAAGTCACTGAATTAAAAATAAAGTTAATTAACCTTAGTACTTGTTATAAATTCGTCGTATGTATAGTAAGCCTGCCTGATAAGCCAGTCGCGTAGTCTAAATTTAAAGGTAGGTGTGCTAGGAGCGTTGGTGACTTCCGGTGGGAGCCTATTATAGACTTCAGGGCCCATAGCCTTAACCGTTTTAGAGCCTTTGGACAGTTTCTTTTCGGTGAGACATAGCCTACCACCATGACGAGTATTATACCCGTGGCGATCACCAACTTTTGGGAGTGCTGGCAAGTCCTCCCTTACATCCGTAGCCACTTGGAAAATTAATATGCATGGGAGGGTCATTATTCTCAAGGCCACAAAGTGTTCCTTGGCGGAGTCATCGCGAGGAACGCGAGCCAACGTTCGCACAGCACGCTTCTGCATCCTAAAGATGCGCTCCCAGTCAGCGGCGCGCGCCCACAGGTCCACACCGTACTGCAGCAGCGAGTGCACGGTGGCGAAATAGCACGCGCGCACCGCGTGCACAGGCATAGTGTAGCTCAGTCGGTACAAGGCAAAGCAAGCTCCTGCAAGTTTCCCTAAAAGCTTTTCGATGTGAAGCTCCCACGTGAGACCTTGATCCACTTGGAAGCCCAGGAATGATAAGGCTCGTACCTGCTCGATCGCTATTCCATCAAGATTGACGCTCAGCTGTCGACGCGTTCGTCCCGATAAGTTGAACTGCAAAAACTGTGTCTTGGTCAAGTTTAGGATGAGAGCGTTATGCTTGAACCAGGTAACAAGTTGGTGCGCTACCACGTTCAGTTTGTGCTCGAGTTCGTCAAGTGATGGAGCAACTACAATTGATGCTACATCGTCGGCATACATAAAAATATCTGACTTCTTGAGACGATATGTTAAGAACTAGATACTGAATACATTTCTGCAAAAAAAAAAGTTTTGAAAAGTCCGACTTTGAACCTCATTATCTCGGAAACCGTTGATTTCCCAGGCATAGTTCCTTGGGCAAAAATGTTCCTTATGATGAGGACAATACGTGGTTTCCCGCTTTGTTGGCGGTCTTTTAACACCCTGTATAGTTTTGCAATCCGCTGCAAGATTGTCTAACTTCCCCTGTATTCGCTAAAAAAAACACTTATTATTGACTGTAAAAAAATATTCATTCAAGAGCAATTTTCTGCAACCAAACCAGTTTTCACGGTTGCCAGCGAGAGTGTATTTTAAGAGAATAGACGCCCTGCACCTAAGTAATACTTCTATCATTGAAACCTAAAACTGCAGCAAACAAAAACAGAAACACAGACTGCTGAAAGTAATCTACGTGTCGCAGCCATGGACAGAGCTTTCATTTAGTAGATACCTACCTAAGTAATATAGGATGCTTTCGTGCTCGCGCTAAGCTGTGGTGACATTGTTATCGTCAGGCAGGGCAGGCAGATTAAATAAATGGTATATCATACTATGTATCTATCTACCCAAAATACTCCTTCTAGATCACTTTATTAAAGCCATCGTTTTACGACTTCAAAGAGTTGCTGATTTGGATTTGTGTGTTTGTTACTCTTTCACTTTAAAGCGACTTGACGGATTTGGATGAAATTTAAAATGGAGATAGCTTACATCCTAGAATAATACAAAATATACGCTATAATCCCGAAAATAACTATTTACCTACTTTTAAACGACGCCTGCGACCTGCTCGGACGAAGTCACAGGCAAAAGCTATTCCAAATAAAGTTATGAGCACCGCGAATCATAATTAGAAGAGCCAATTAGTGTACAGAGAGTGATATTTAATAGAGGTTCCTCAACGACTTAAACAGCTTGTTAACCAGCCAGTAAATTACCAGAGTCTGATCTCATTGGAAGTTATTACAAACTTGTTTATCTTGTGCCCAGAAGCGGACCCCTTCAGTACGGTTGGCGACAAAAGTTGCTTCATTATAAAATAACACTAGGTACCATATTTTTTTAGGTCTGCTTCTGATCAGACGTATCTTGGCTGAGCGATACACATAGATATAAAATGTATAACTCAAAAACGGCTAGACCGATATTCGTCATCTTTGATGCGTAGTATATCCGCTTTTTAACCGCCCCAAACAGGAGAATTAACTATGGGAAACATGGGAAAAACTGATGAAAAGTAATTTGTCTGCGCGGACAATGTCGCAGGCAAAAGCTCGTTACAGTTATTTGATACTCTTTTCACTCGAAACGATAGCCCGAAAGCATTCTTTTCCTTGGCTCTTATTCACCTACGTCACTGACTGGGTGACTGCAACAAAAAGGTAACAATGGATCTACTGTTGACGACCCGTAAATAACTAAGGGTGGTATTACAGAACGCTCCTGGATAACAGTTTAAACTCTTCCCGCCCAGTCGGAGTTTAAGGCTGGAAGATAGCAGCGTGGCGGGAAATTCAAAATTTTCACAGTTTTTTTATTTTTGTAGCTAAACTGAGCTATTTTTGTTCAGCAATTTTTCGTTCGCGGCAATAACATTGTTAACGCGTGATGTAGAGGCGCGCGCCCAAAGAGGTTGGTGCGCGCGGTGAAGGAGGCGAGCTGGCTGGAGTTTTCAGTGATGTCATTTTCATGATCGTATTTTGTTTTTGTTGAGCAATAGACACAGGGGTGAACGGACGTTGTAGTTTTCGTTCCCTCTATTTTTATGTATTTTCTGTTATATTTCCAAAGTAATGTCTGTAATTTTCACGTAAAATATACCAAGAAGTAATTACACCGTTTTAAGTTGTTTTCATCAAACAATTTTTGGTGCCGTGGCCAGCATTAATTTGAGACGCTACCAGCCAAAGGAGAAACCTGAAGGAGAAGGCGCAATCTATCTGGAATAAGGATTGTTTTTGTGTTGGATGCAGCCCCGGACCACATTTTCCTATCAAGGAGTTATAAGTGAAGCTTGTGAAAAGCTGAAGAAACAGTGAATCCGCGGTGACGTCTTTCCTTATTTTCTATTCGCCGTCTTTTTCCCTGTAAATTCCCTTTGGTCTTGGATTGAAGTATAAAAATGTGATAAGGTGGTCTCAGATTAGCAGTTTTGTGAAATCGTGGGGTTAATTATTAGTGATTTATATTGTTATTATTTCTTGGGTAGGTATTTCTGTATATGTAGGTAACCATTGAATCGATTTCGAGTAGATTTCATGTAATTTTATCTCCGACCCTTTTGTTTATTTTGTAGAGTTAGGTAAATCCTCGCAGGAATCTCGAATCTGTATGTTTTGTAATTGTATTGATTCAAATGTTGTAATTGTGTGTATTCCAGGTCGTCAGGTAAAGAGAGCATTTGTATTTGAAGTAATTTTGAGATTTCGCCCCTGCTGACTGCGTCTCACCGCGCGCAGTTTGTGCTAGTCCTGCCTGCTTTCATCCGTCCGTGCGCGGGCTGCCATAGTATCAAGTTTGAGTCGGATTGAGCCAGGTATTTACTCTTTATTTTCATAGTATGAAGTCTGATTCGTTGCTGGCTCTAGCAAAATGACTAATTTGCAACTGATTTGATGCTTAGGTTAGAGAGATTTGAGGCAATTTACAATGTCTGTGTGGAAATTGAAGTGTTTGTCAGAATGATGATGTAGATAAGCTAAACAAAAGGGAAGAAATGGAAAATTTGTTCTTTGGTTACATGTCGAAGGCTCAACCACTTTTGGCAAATGTAAAACCAGTAGACAGTAGACATAAAGCGTCATCAGAGACGATTAGTAGTAATAGTGCGAGAGCGGCCCTCACAACGTCGCTGCCGCCGCCGCCAGCGGGTCCAGTCGGGCCACTCTACTTGTCTACGGTAGCGAGTTAGCACTTCATGTAGTCTTATTTATAGCGCTCGCATGTAAAATTAAGTTTAGAGCTTCACGGTAGGTGAAAAAGTCGTCGTCCGAGGTAAAAGTGGGTGATCGTAGTAGATAGTTAATGTTTTTTGCCAGGTGCACTGTGATGTAATGGGCAGGCAATGTAGTTTCTGACCCTGGGCAGGCAATGTAGTTTCTGACCCTAGACAGACGATGTAGTTTCTGTAAAAAATGCCCTCGCATCCATCCAATTCAGCCCTCGGCGATTCATGTCAAATGTCAATGTCTAATTGTTAGTAGAGGTTTCTTAAAGAACCATGTCCTGTCCTTTGTTTGTAATGTAATGTATATGTTCTGTCCTATGTTTGTAATGTAATGTATACGAGCAGCAAGAGTAGCTAGTTGCGGCTGTTTCTAGCGTACCTGCTAGATTTGTAATGCCATAACGTGTACTGTATTTGTTAGTGTTTTTAAGAGACAGAATCTAGCTTTGAGCTGGATACATGTTTCTGTAATTAGATAAATAACTGTAATGTATTTACTTATATTTCGTAATGGTGAGTGTAAGCATGTAGTCACAAAATAAATTCCCGCTGGTTTCATCTCGCGGGGGGTAGCCCCTTCTCCAAGGGAATTTTGTCGTTATGGTTGATTTTTTTGCGAAAAATGTAGAGTTCGCTCTCGTTTTGTAATATAAATGCAAAGAGAATGAAGTATTCTCTCAGGTTGATACAGTTACAGGTAATAGAGTAATGACTTATGTAAATGTTTTTGTATTGTAAAAAAGTTCATGAGTTAGTAACGTGTAAATGACGTAAAGGTAAAATGTAGTGGTAAACCTATCAAGCTGTAGACGAGTTATTTTCTGTTATAGCAGGACCAACTTTGTGGGAGCCAGTAGCGAGTTAGGTTCTTGATAATTCTGAGAGAGTATTTGGTTCGGTTCGGTTTGAACAACTAGGTAAGATTGGTAAAATTGGTGGACTGTGGTAGGCAGGGGTGAAGTCTGCAAAATGTCACGTTAAGAGGGTTCTAGTTAATAGGGAGTTAACTTAGGATAGGTGAAGAGTTATATTGTACGAGTAAAAGCGATATTGTAGCCTAGATCCTTATGTTCCGTGTCCAGCAGTCCTTCTGACCATGTTTCCTTCATCCTTGGCCACTTTTGTAATAGGTAGACAGCTTACCTCTATACCATCACCGGTCCTGACAGACATAGAGAAGAATCGCCTAGTGATAAAGGAAGACGGCGTCTCCCTTGAAATGATGAATCGGAAGGATTCACTCCGTACACCCTGATTCAGGTGGAGTTGCTAGAATAGCAGATGTATTGACCAACAGCAGCTGGATCCGAAGAGCCTATGCCCGGCCGTGTACAATACTGATGATGTAGAGGTTTTGAAGACAGGTCTTCAAAGGGGGGGAGGATGTTAACGCGTGATGTAGAGGCGCGCGCCCAAAGAGGTTGGTGCGCGCGGTGAAGGAGGCGAGCTGGCTGGAGTTTTCAGTGATGTCATTTTCATGATCGTATTTTGTTTTTGTTGAGCAATAGACACAGGGGTGAACGGACGTTGTAGTTTTCGTTCCCTCTATTTTTATGTATTTTCTGTTATATTTCCAAAGTAATGTCTGTAATTTTCACGTAAAATATACCAAGAAGTAATTACACCGTTTTAAGTTGTTTTCATCAAACAACATAGTATTCTTTTCATTATTGTAAACAACAGAACAACCATAATAAATTCAGCCGATTATGTGTTCTGGTCTACGACAAGTTTTTTGGGCAGTGCCACTGCTTCGTATAAACACATAATCGGCTGAATTATTGTTGTTCTGTTGTTTACAATAATGAAAAGAATACTATGTTATTGCCGCGAACGAAAAATCGCTGAACAAAAATAGCTATGTTTAAGGGTGGAGTTGCTATCGTCCACCCTTAAACATCGTTTAGTAGTGTCGATGATAAAACAGTGCATATTTTGATTTGAATGTCCCTACCCCGTCGCTGTACTACCCGACCAAGCCAACTAGGCACCTGGCACCTAGGTAGCCGCCGCATACAAACCAGTTGCCAAGTTGATTTTGTCGATTAGTATGGACATTCAAATCAAAACATGCACTGTTTTATCGACAGCTACTAAACCATGTTCTGTAATAGATTCTGTAATATACCTAAGGAGCGTTCTGTAACTGTTTACCCTAAATGTTTTTTCGTGCAGACTGTACTTTGATTAAATTAGACGTCACGGAATAGCTGCTGCGGTTTTCTTCCAACCCACTACGCTCTCGCAATCGGCTTCCGATTTCAGACGAAAAGCAATCATAACTTGCACTTAGCTTGCTTATGGCTGACTTGACGATGCTCTTAGTTGGTTCTGGAAATTGAAGCAAATCAAGGCAGTACCTACCTACTCGTACCTGAATAGGTATTATGGAAGCCAAATCCCGGGAGTATTGAAATGGAGTACCTACCAGTGGCGTAATTAGGTCGGCAGCATATTGACGAGAATGACAGGAGTAGAGAGCTTCTATACTGAAACTAGGCCACTGCCCATGTCTTGGCCCACTCTCTACAGAGTCCTAAGAGATGAGAGCACACAGATTAATACAAAGATGTATGAATGATGGATCGGAAAATTATCAGTTTTCAGAAAAATAAAAACGTAGTTCTTTTTTTCTCCACTGATGGCGCTTATAATACGGCACTATAACGGCAGTCAGTGGATATTTCATCAGTGTTGCCAACGGTACGACAAATTACCGTAAACTGTAATAATCCTAACCAGAAACACAATTCATCGCTTGCAAATTTTATCGCATCACTTAGTTGATGTCAGTATCCTACCTACCTATTCTATATTTATCCAAAACCATTTATGTTTTTGCTTTTAAGAATAAAAATTGCAAATATATGACACGGCATTTTTACCGATTGAACATGGCAAGATTCTTATCTGTGGTGTTTGTGTTTCTTTAGTATTAGTACTTTCTAATCTGTGAATCTGTGGGAAAAAGCGTTATTTGACTGCCGTTATGTAGCCGTATTTTCTGTGCCATCTAGCGAGCATTTTAAAATCAGCTTTTAACTGTCAGTTGAAAACGGCTCATTAAAAAATAATTATTAAATAAATAAACAAAAAATTCAAACAATTAAATTAACAGATGTACAATCCTGTTAGCAAAACACAAACGGCATACGTAGGTACTTATTCAATTTATTTCAGATTTGCATATTTTGTTAGTATAATGTTAAGAATTAGCATTAAGACTTATGTTAGCTTTTTTATAATATAGAATCTACAACGTTCCACGGAATATCTCATGGCGATAAATATGTATGACAATGCCTTCGCCTAGATTGTATCAGCGTGACCCTGTTATAAGCCGCTAAATTAAATAGGAGCCTTGATAGATAGAGTCCCCTGTGGGAGAGGGACACACCACATTGTTAGTGATTAGTGAGGGACCCACTGAAGATATTGTGACAGTATTGCAATTATTACCAGACAAAACACTTCGTTGAAACGTTTGTTACTTCATGTAAGGATTCTTATAAATCATTGTTTTTGTGTGTGCTGATTATGAAATTCTTACAGGGTAGCATTATGACATAATATGGCAGTTGAAACCATTGATTAAATATTTCACCATTGTGGCCTCCACGGTATTTAATTTTGTGACGAAATTGTAAGAATCCTACGTGTATCATTAAAAATATTGATACTTTGTTATCTATAGATTCTCGAGATTCGGGTCAGTACCTACTGGTTGTTAAAGTATATGTTACCGGCCAAACCCGATTTAAGGATAAATTAGTTTCGCCTAGGCCAAACCAGTCTAACCTAAGCTCGTATGGACAAACCGGTATAACCTAGGCCAAACTAGTTTACCCGAAGGTCGTATGGATAAACCGATATGTCCTAGGCCAAACTAGTTTAGCCGAAGCTCGTATGGAGAAACCAGTTTAGCCTAGGCCAAACTAGTCTAACGAGATGACGATACTCGATAGTAGAATAAAAATATCCATGCCGTATCTTGCCGCAGGGCCAGTATGCTTAGCATGGTCGTTTTGACACTCTCTCGAACTCGAGTGACAGACGTGCCATGTCTATTGTGCGAGCATGGTAGGCGGGACTCGAGATGGCAATAGATTAGGGTCATGTCGAGCAAAAAGTAGTTATTGCCATTTTAATAAAATTTTTGTATTTTTGTCTCCATCGCCATGTTGGCGTAGAGCCAACTCGAGCCCGACCGACAAGTTGACAGTTTTGCATAGAGAAGGGCCTATCTCGGGCTTACCATGCTGCCCGTACTGAATTTCTAAACCGAAGGATCCGACGCCCTAACCCATTCGTCGTTGGGTAACTAAATAATGCGTATCACGCGTCCCGATATATTGTGGGCCCGCCAAATAAACATGCCTCTAATTCTACCTCAAGTTTCCGCCCTTCGGAAATTGCTACTTTACGAGGATCCCCTGCATTGGACGATCTCTGCTTATATTTACACTTGGTAAAGCATGATTTAAAACCTGTAATATCTTGCTTTTATAGACGTCCGTTGGTAGACAGTTTGTAGATTCGAAGGCACAAAATAACACAGCCATAGCCTCGCACCATCGTTTGAATTTTAGGCACAATGCATGACATCATGGCATTTTGAAATTCGGTCGTTCTGCAGGGGTCAAAAGGTCTAGCTCATTCAATCGGACCAACTTTTTTTGTATTCGGGAAAGTAGCGACGCGATCAACATTACTAAATTCCAGTTCTTCGAAACTGGACAAAGGCCATCTCTCAGAGAGAAGTTTGGCTTAATCACCACGCCTACCACTGCGGATAATGAGGGTACTAAAATTATAACGTAAAATATTAAATTGTAAATCTTTTTGATATTGGAAACAATAAATCTTTGCTGACCGGCTTCAACGAAGCTGCCACTCCGTAGTGCGTAACAGTTAGGTAAGCTTATCCAAATCAATATCACAACAAACACAGCATCAAAGACTCCACTCCACCCGCATCGCCGGAACTTTCTCCAACTTGTTTTTTGCGCATAAATCTCTCAGGGCGCCAAACATGTCTATTCTCCGCGTACAAAGGACGGGGTCCGATAGACCCATAATACATCACACGGGCCAAATAAATATAACCTTTCAAATGATAACGTCGTCGTGAGCTTCTTGAGATCTTTGGAGAGGGGATTCGATTACATGTATTCTGTAGGAAGATATACATAGTACTGCGTCTTATAGGTCCTAAATTGAAGCATTTGTTGAACACATCGAAAAGTTAGTTTCAGGAAAAGCAAGAAATGAGAGCATCGTATAAACATTAAATCGTCATGTTTTTACCCAAGAAATAACGAATTATTGACCAAATCCGATCATAGAGAACATTATTTCAAAAGTCATTTAATTTCTACTGAAGTGTTAAATTTAAACTTGGTACATATTCCTATACTTCGCAACAGAACCCTAAAAGAAGGCACCTTAATAAAAAGTAGGCACTTAGGTACAGCATATTATTTAGTAGGTATCTTTCACCGAAAATATGGTAATTTACATAGCATAGGCACTACCTACTTCAAAAAGCCACCAAGATAAACTGGCAAATGGAAGACCTTCTCTAAATTCAATCCCGAAATTGGCTTAATGCCTACCTAATGTACGTACCTACAGTCTTCAACACGTAGACGCTTACCCTTTCGTTTCAAAGTCGCCCGTAACGTAACTGAATAGAGTGCACGCTTGTAAGGGCCTTTGTTCTGTCGACTGTACCTACCTTAAGCAAAGTAAGGGCTTTGGATAGGGTAGGTAACTTTTACTTCCAAAGTGTCTAAAAATACTTTTAGCTTCGATAAATTAAAGCTCGAAGTAAGCACAGTTCTGGGTGTAGTGACATTGCAGTTACGAGACATTCAGAGACAAAACACTGAAGAAGAAGAGTTATTTCTATATTGTTATCACGTAAATAAATATCGCAAGGAGGAAACACATCCGCATAGCCGCGGGCTCTCAAACAAAAGGTCTCAATCACTAGAGAACTCTGTAAGTGTGTGTGAGACGATACAGCTAGACGTTGATATTTTTTAAAGCTCGATTAGGGGTAGTCGTAGGAAGTAGTGGCCACCCCTGGTAGAGAAGCACAAATTCAAGATAAAAGTTTTATCCCGCTATCGGGTAGCGGCATCTCGCTTCACGCAGTGAAATAAAGTAAGATGGCGATAGCCGATAATGGGATAAAACTTTTACCGTGACATTGTGCTCCACTAGCAGGTGTCAGAGTTTTTTCGGCCGCCCACAGGACTTCTGACATGGCTTAACGTTATTTTGTTATTACTCAACAACAACCGAGACCAACGGTTTAACGTGCCTTCCTTTGCGCTCAGATATTATTGCCACTAGCGGTCACCCTCCATGGACTGACCGCGCTCGATGTTGCTTAACTTCCCTCCGGTCCATAAGGACCGAATGTCAAAACGCCTTGATGTCATTGTGCCTGAATTTCAATTAGCCGTTGTCCCATAATGCCTGAAATTCGTAATGACTTAATTTCAATTTGTTTAAATCTCAATTTGCCTTAATCCCAAAATGCGTGAAATTCAAAATGTCTACACACTATAATGACTGAATACTTTGCCAATAAATTAAGAATGGCTAGTCCAACTAGGCTATGAGCGCTTCTCTCGAAAGCTTGATTTACACTGGTCAAGGACAAAGGCCAACTAGCATACTCCGTGCAATTTTAGTGGTTTTAAAGCAGAAGGTATTTTCTTGCACTGGTGATTCTGAGCCAAATTACAAAATTTCATTCCAAAACGCGCGAAAAAAAATTCACTTCTCCATATCGATTGTCGATTGTGTCGATTGGCGATAGCCGTTTGTATTGGGAAGTGTTTTTTTTTTTCGCTCGTTTTGAAGTAAAATTTTGGAATTTGGCTCAGAATCACGAGTGCAACTAAATACCTTCGGCTTTAAAACCACTAAAATTCCACGGTGTATACAGTACAGTGGACAGACTACCAATAGACATTATGTTTAAACTATGTGTACAGTCATGTCCAAATTGTCTAATGTAAATCGGGCTTTAATGCCACAGATTTTCTTGTCAGGACCGCTGAAAACAGAACACTATCACGTATGTAAAAAGCAATAAACTACACCGTAAAGGCGTGTCTACATGGGAGTATTATCGGTCACTGACTTTCGCGTCGAAAGGCAATAAATTACCGGGGCGATAGCCTGTACGGACAGCGACACGCTTTGATACCCCATGGTAGCTCCTATCACGCGCTGCATAACGGCGTCAATCGAACAAAAAGAGGTATACTTACGTTTCGCTGACTGTACTACGCGCACTTCCTATCTATGTCTAGCAACATCCGGCCGCCGTCATAAGTATCAGGTTTTGCATACTTACCGTTACCGATTTTTTTTTTCTACTTTTTTTTATGAAGCAGCGTTTTTTCCTTGTATCTCTTATTATTTCGCCATACTTAAGCAATCAATGTCAAAGGGAACAAAATGTTCTAGTTCGATTTTAAACGATTACCCATACAAATGACGATAGGAACTTAAAAATGAAGCCAGCTTTAGCACAAGAATGAAATAAGCCATATCTATAGGTTTATAACTATATCTATCCCACAATTTGACTCTACATATAGTGCCAAATGTTTAGTTACAAATCTACAGATATGCCCTATCTATGCTGAGCTAATATTATAATCACTGTAGATAGATATGTCGCAGGGATATTGTCAAACCAGTGATATTATAATTTCACTAGTGAAATTACAATTACCCGGATTATTGTCAACCGCCACCATTTCTCACAATATCACGGGTTCATATAATAGATGAATAGAGAATACTTTATTGTAAACCAAAAAATAATTGTTTATATTTTAGTTGTTTTTACAAACGGCTACAACAATGTTTTAATTAATTGGGCGGATGAGGGGCAAAACAAAAGCTCTATTGTAAAAGAGTTCTTATCTGTGTTGGATAGAGTATTACACACAATGCGTGTAAAACAAACTAGGGCCCAGAGCCCTCCGGGAACCCAAAGGCTGTTCAGGAGAAAAACCACAACCACGCCAGTTACAGCGGCGGCACATACGGCACATTATCTACCAGAAGAAGGTTAACTCTGTACCTACGACGTGCGGCGTTACAAGAATTCAAATATTGTCGATCTTAGTTCCTACGCGATGTTTCGTTTGCGGCAATAAAACAGTATTATTTTCATTATTGTAAACAACACAACAACAATAATTCAGCCGATTATGTGTTCTGGTCTACGACAAGTTTTTTGGGTAGTGCCACTGCTTCGTAGACCAGAACGAATAGCTGAACAAAAATAGCTCAGTTTAGCTACAAAATGTAAAAAACTGTGAAAATTTTGAATTTCCCGCCACGTTGCTATCGTCCACCCTTAAACTGAGTTTAAACAGAGTTCAAGGAGCTTTCTAGTTTGAACTGAGTTTAAACAGAGTTTAAGTAGCGTTCTAGAATACCACCCTAAGTGTTTAACCACACTGACATTACGCCGAAATTACGCTGCTGAACGTACATTCCACTGTGTTTGTATGAAGATCGACGTAATTTCGGCATAACGTGTCGTAATCCAAAATAGCATTGCGGGCGTAATCATGCCGGACTTTGTTCTTCTTTGTTGAACGTCCTGTACAGTATGGTTAGATTGTAGAGTTAATCTTCTGTAGTGTAGGCAGCAGTTTCGAAACCGTTAATGGCGGCTGTGAGTCTTATCGGAATGAATAATGGCGCCCTGTAAGTGGCTGCGTTGATTACGGAAAAACTAAATGAGTGGAGCGTAGATCGGTGATTTTTGTAGCTACGTGACCGACGAATGATCCGACATTTCCTTGAGAAATGTCTGTGGAAATAGTAAATAAAGCAGCAATGAATGAACTGAGCATTGAGGGAAATAGACTTTCGGGCGTTTGTCCACCAAACCGTCCACAAGAACGAGTTTGTTTCAGATATTTTTTTTACAGAATGACATGACTGAAATAGTTGGTATATTATGAAGATTTTCCTTGCATTTTACCAATGCTGGCTAAAGGATTGCGAAAGGGTAAAAAAGTCTGTATTGTAGAGTTTTCGGGATGTAAGCAAAAAACCAAAAAAGGCGACCATCTTTGCGCTCTAGGGTGGACCTCAGAGGGAGAGGACTTTTGGTGTGTTTGTCTCCTAACTAGTCCAAACAAGGTTCCGAAGTGAAACTTTCTGATTTCGACTTTTCCTTCCTCACAAAGGAGCACCCCTCCTTTTGATAAGGAAAAGCACTCATTGACTGGGCTAATTGTGGTCTAATAGGCTAATGCAATACTGCTACTTCTACGCGCCGTCATCTTGTTCTCGTTAACTTTGACGATGACGGTGCGGTGGAAAAACGCCCCTCGGATATTCTACGGAAATAGAATCATCGTTTATTTTGAGGGAAAAGTTTGAATTGCGATCTTATTAGAAAATCAGGGAATTACACACACATCACACACTGTCCTTTAGGAAGTGGGTGATTTTAATGCGTTCTTTTAATTTTAACGATATCCGTATGATCAAGTTGTAGCCAATTGGGTAAAACCTATCCAAGCGCGTATCAACACTAACCTACTGTTCCATAAGAAACCGCCATATCTGCTCTGCTAACGATGTCATATAGCACCTTTGCCGAGCTGTGAGCTTGAGCAGGAACACATAAATACAAACCGATAGCACCCCTGGCGGGTACCCCAGTAACCATTGAGGCCACCGTCTTTCACAGGACCACAGCAAACAACATCTAACTCATGAATGATGCAGGCGGCCTCCTCTCCGCTGTATAAGGATAGGAGGTAATCTCTTAGGTCCACTTGCGTCAACCAGTACGGGCAGCATGGTAAGCCCGAGATAGGCCCTTCTCTATGCAAAACTGTCAACTTGTCGTTCGGGCTCGAGTTGGCTCTACGCCAACATGGCGATGGAGACAAAAATACAACATATTTATTAAAATGGAAATAACTACTTTTTGCTCGACATGACCCTAATCTATTGCCATCTCGAGTCCCGCCTGCCATGCTCGCACAATAGACATGGCACGTCTGTCACTCGAGTTCGAGAGAGTGTCAAAACGACCATGCTAAGCATACAGGATTAGCCAGCTCACTCTGCGTTAACGTCAATAATTGTATGAAAATGACAAATTAACTCATTGACTAAGCGCCAGTCACACAGAGACGTGAGACGAAGTCGCGGCGTGGACGCCATGTCAGTTTGATGTCACTGTCATACAAAATGTATAGAAGCGACGCGACGCAAGACACACAGAAGAGGCGGGGCGCGGACAAAGCCAAACGTCAGTCCCCGTAACATGACTTTTATCGAGGCGGATTTATCCAACAAAATGGCGGTTTATCAGCATTTTTGTCGTCTATAGTGGGTTATATATCGCTCTCGACGATAGGTAACACTCATTAAAATGCCAGCAGCAAAATGCAGCAGGCAATGCTGGCATTTTAATGAGTGTTATCTTTAATAGATAACAGTCTTTGGTATTTAATGAACCAAAAAACTGATTTTTGACCAAAATGTCACTTAATGACTTTTACCTTTATACCGACGATTTGACACTTGTAAAAATCCCCATTGGAAACACATAAAAATAACTCTATGTTAGTAGAGGAACATAAAATAGGAATTGTCTCAAAAGAAAATACCTCACTATCTAAAAATCAAGTGACAATCTTGGAAGAAGTACCGTCTTTTCAATGACCACGGTTTCGTAGGAGTGCGCTCAATGACCTGGCCCACTTATAAGATGCGCTGGTAATGGCAGGACGACGAATGATGAGGTTCATACTCGTATAATGTTTTCTTTTTTTGGATCGTGAGCTTGCTGCTTATACTCGGCTCGTGCTTGGATGAATTTGGTTGGCCAGTATTAGATTTGGTGTTACATCCCCTTGCCCTTTTAACAGTTTCTGTGTGATCTTTCATAGACCTGTAGGTTTCATGACTACCAATACTTTATTCAACATCAAGCACCGAGAGGTTGGGTTTGTTTATGAAATGAAACGATTGTTTATTTTTAGGTTTTTCAATTAATGTTCTGTTTGAAGTATTTTTCAAAAGGTGAGATATTTTTGATGCCGAGTATAGTATGTACCTGTATAAAAATCATCGTAACATGTAAAATAGGTAGAACTATTTAAAAAGCCTCACTTTTTTTAGGTTTCGGAAGTGAACTGACTGCGTATTAACATTGATTTAAAACACAAGTTCTCTCTGCATTCAAACTAATGACTACAAAATCCAAAGTCTCAATTCTCTCATATTATAGAGAGGAAACGTGAAAAATAATATCTCATGAGCCGTGAAATGGCGTGCCACGGCAAACAGCCCTACAATCTATCAAGGGAATTGCTTCCGTATGTGGCAGCTTATGCCTATATACATTTTGTTCTCCGGATCCATAATTTAATTTAGAAATAATCGGCTTTGTCATAGCTGAAGATAAAATGGTAGATTGCTTCTGGTAATATGGAGATGATGATTTTTTTCTGAAAGGTTTTATTTTTCCGGGTTTTCTACCAAATAATTTCAGGTTACTATTGCGTTTTGAACAAAACTCTATGTCCTATTTAAGAGCTATTTAAAAGCTCTATGATTAGATATGACAGGAACTGATAATGACGACGAAAAATTTACAATATTTTAAAATCTTTATAGAATTCAGATCGGATTAGGATAGAAAAAGGCTTTTGACCAGCAATAGGCTGATATTATAACGCGTCTTTCCTGTGGGGTAGACTAAGCATCAGAAAGGTTTA
Source organism: Zelleria hepariella (assembly GCA_949319315.1). Taxonomy (NCBI): domain Eukaryota; kingdom Metazoa; phylum Arthropoda; class Insecta; order Lepidoptera; family Yponomeutidae; genus Zelleria; species Zelleria hepariella. The sequence continues at coordinate 12,504,977 of OX439391.1, read as the reverse complement.
AACTTATAAATCAATAGGAACATAAAATTAACGCCTTTTTTGCTACAGTCAGGATCAGGTTTATTTTACATCCAACAGAAGAAAATTCCGCGCACAAATAATGATGCTAGTGTTTTTCGCAACACGCAACGATGAACACAAAAAGCTAAAATGTAGTATAGTTAGTGATTTGTAACAAGTCGCTCGCGATCAGCAAATGAAAACGAATATTTGTAAGAGGTAGAATGTAAAAGTTTTAGAAATACAGCTGGGAACAGGCTCGGAACCATGAAATCTGAAAACAAAACTGACGTGGCGTTTCTGTAACACCTTCTATATTTGTTTTGGCTTGACCCCAAACAGTGCCAGCATGCTGTCAATTTGGCATTGATGTCATAAAAGGGAACTACAGAGCAATTTTAAAATGGCTTTATTCCTGAAACACGTCAGTTAAAATGTGATTTCCAACAACTTTGGTTCTACGACTTTTCTCATAGCGCGATACTTCTTAATTACTGATAGTTTCTTATGCTTAAGGCTGGAAGATAGCAGCGTGGCGGGAAATTCAAAATGTTTACGGTTTCTTACATTTTGTAGCTAACAGAACAACAATAATTCAGCCGATTATGTGTTCTGGTCTACGAAGCAGTGGCACTGCCCAAAAAACTTGTCACTTAAGTTTATCTAAACTTAAGTGCTACGAGTTTTCGTAGCACATCGTAGCCAGGCTATAAACTGCTACGATGTGTGTATGTTTACTGTACATGTTTAGCTCAGAATAATTATTATAATTCTATCAAAGGCACTACAATATCCACAAAAAGGTAAGTATTCACTACGTTTCCAACATTACACTGTCGATGGGCGCGAATTTGAGAAAATCCGTTTACAACGATCTCAGATTGCGAGATATGTATGTGGGCTTCAGGCAAGTTCCACTACAATTCCTGAGATCACCGTCATCGGACGTTGCTTGATATTATATTTTTAGCTAAAAATATATAGTAGCCAGGCAGACACCGTAGCAGTTCGTAGCGCTACGATATGCTTTGAAAAGTCGTGGCCACTCGTGGCACGGGGTTTATATCGACCGTACTGTTTCCTTTTATATCATCAATGTAATTCATCAGTAGACATGATTCATGGGCAAGTTTGAGCGATAGTAGATCCTCTGTTAATGTATTCACTATTCCTGCCTGGAAGCCAGCTGGTCCGCTGACACGACTTAATTTGGAAAGACCCTGAGAGCGTGAAATTCATTTCGGCTCTCTCCCGTCAAGTTTGTTTCCCCGCGACAATTTGCGAGGCGGAACTGTTGCGTAAGTTGAAAACAATAATCTGGGTGGCGTTTTATTAATTTAGATTTTTATTTAGACCAGCCTCTATTCTCTCGACGGTATTTTTCAATATTGGGCCACTATTGACTGGACAACAATAGGGATGCTGACAGGTTAGTCAAATAAGTTACTTTTAAAACGATATTTCGATAATCGTCTTCAGTCCCTCCAGTGGCAGTATAATATTTATCTTGTCTTGTGACTTCTACATAATGTTCTAACATGTGACTGCAAACAAGCCTCGTGGCCGGACCTGTTGATCTAGCTCAGGTCCCGAGCATCGAGGACCCTTTGATGCAATTTACAAGGATTACGATCAAAGCTCCCAAACTCGGCAACGGCCTCGAATGTGAACCGAAACGTATTAGTAAATTGCAAAAGGTTGCGAGTTTTTCTTCTCAAAACATCTGTTTGATACTCGTATGTCACGCTAAAAGGAAGGACGGGGCGCTTTGTATGTACCAGATTGCTGTTATTGAAAAAGTCGTGTACAACTTTTTACCTAAAAATATACCACACAACGGTTATGTACTCATAGTTGGTATAAACTGATACTGTACGTTTGTTAGTGGAGTTTTTTGCCAGTGAATTTATGAATGTAAAAGTTTTAGAAATATATCACTGTACGTTACATAATGTCTCAGTGAATAAACATATTTGAGGTTGGTACTTTTTGACTACACTCGATTACAGTTACACCAAAATACACAAAGGCTGTAATTGAGTTACGCCCGATTTGTGCAAGTGCGATCAAATGTAACGTGAGTTTGACATGAGATTAACATAAGATAAGATTCTGATGGAGGGTCCATGGATGTGGATGGCGATAGAGACCGTGAGAGGTGGCGTGAGGGGGAAAAGGCCTATACCCAGCAGTGGACAGAGGTGGGCTGATGATGATGATGAAGATTCTGTTACATTTGATCATTCTTGCAGCAATTGGGTATAAGTTAGTCAACATAGGTTTCTTTTTATTGTAATCTGCGTGGGTAAGGTTGCAGTCAAAAGCTAGTGAGTCATATTATTATGTTATCATCGTTTTTGCAATCTTCACTTCTTCGGTGCCTGTTATCATCCAGTTGGAACTCGCCAACATTAGAACAAAAAGCATGTTGCGCTCTTCACAGACAATAGCCACTACACGTCTTGTCTATTGGCATTATATTGCTTTCCATTGAAGTGCCAATCGCACTGCTATATTGGATGTTAGAAACAAAGATTTGCGCCGCTGTTCAAGAGTTGGTTTTGTTAAGAGTAGGCTGTTGGAAGATAGTGCTTCAATTTCTTAACTGAGAATTTTACTAATCAAATTCTTAAGAACAATTTATTCTGTCTCGCAGATGTCACAAAAATAACGTGACAGAAGAATCAACTTAAGGTAAATTTTTCAATCCAGAAACTAACGCAGTAAGCAGTACGCAGTAACTTGAATGGTACCTACGCGATATTTACTCAGAATTTTAATAACCTCTATTCAACACTTTTACACCAATGATAATTATATATATATATATATATATATATATATATATATATATATATAGAATACTCTTCATTGTACACCACACTAGTTAACAATGTTGGAAGACAGTAAGGACAAACGCTGTGATTTTACTTGATTATCGTGTCCTCGTGCCATTTTCTCACACAAGGTTTACTTCTCGTAGCAACACCTACGCTAGGAAGGCAGATGTCACATCACATTACACTGTCACACTAATAATAAACGTGAAAGTCTGTATGGCTAAATAGATGTTTGGACATTTGTCACTTAATATGTAGCTAAAGGAAAGAATAAAATTAATGGAATGCAATGGAAGAGGCCTACACTAGCATAGGGTGGCGACAGGCTCAAGAAGAAAAAGATGTAGCTAGTAGGTTTTACACCTTAATAATAACAAAAAGGTAATATTTTTTTAAGGATCTAACTATTGTCCACGACTTGGGGAAATTATTTTTAAGAATCGGGGAAAATAATAGTTGAACGAGCGAGCGAAGCGAGCGAAGTTCTCCGAGTCTACTGGAACAATCCGGCGTTTGTATGTATGTATGTATGTATGTATGTATGTTTGTATGTTTGTATGTATGAATGTTCGTTCGACGATAACTTGAGTAAATTTAGTCGGATCGTCATGAAATTTGGTAGGCGGGTAAATCAGGCAAAGAGAATTTTTAAGTTCAAAGATGAGCCAAATCGGTCGAGGGGTTGCTGAGATATGGGGTCGCGAGTTCGTAGTTCGGGGCGAACCACTAGTTAATTTTATCGAAGTCTGCGCAGAAGATGTCGTGGGCATATCTAAGCTATTTAGCTATACCTACCGTAAGCAGATAACGCTTCCCCGCTTCTACGTCTGCCGCGAATATAAATTCAATTGTTCACCAACGTCAATCAAACGTCGCGGTGTCAAAGAAGATGTAAACTTTGGCAATATAAATGTAAATCGTCCTCGTATGTACTCCAGAGACAATACGCCTGTCGCTCACAAACTGCGGGGTCGCGAGGTTACCCTTAGAGCGATGCCACACGGGCATTGTGGCTGCGCTTCTTCTTCTTCTTTGCGTGCCGTCTCCTATCGGAGGTTGGCGATCAGGGCCCTTAGCCTGTAACACAATGGTGCCAGAATGGGCTTCCGGTTGACGGTTTTAATTACGATTTATTGATGCTGTCGGTCCAGTGTCGGTCCTTTTAATGTCATTGTAGTACAGCAAAGAATATTATGAGTCTAATTATAGAGGTAATTCGCTGGTTGTAGGAGAACAACGAAAAAATCCCGGTTTTGTCCCTCTACCTAGGACGCCATTGATACGCCATTGTGTTACAGGCTAAGGCCCCTGTTTGGCTATCTCGTCCTTCGAAGCCGCCAAACGAAACAATGTGCCGGTGCTCTGCCCGAACCATTCGCGCAGATTTTGGATCCATGATATCCTGGGTCTACCAGGTCTCCTTTTGCCTGGTATCTTGCCTTGTATGATCAGTTGAAGGAGGCTGTATTTGTTGTTATTATTTCTAATTATGTGGCCGAAGTACTCTAGCTTCCTCTTTTGGATGGTCTTCAGGATCTCTACTTTCTTCCTCATTCTCTGCAACACTGTGGTGTTACGGACCTTCTGCTGCAGCTGTGGCTGCGCTGCATCGTCGCAACGCAATGATTTCAACGCAGTGAATGCCACACGAGAGAATCGAGCTATGCGTCGGCGTCACGTCGGCGTCACGTCGGCGGCGTAAACAGATATGCTATAATCCGTGCGGAATCAGAATGGGATAATACCTTTTGGAACTGAATCGAAAATGACAGTTCTCGAGTAGCGTCAGTATAAAAAATGTTAGTTCTACGTTCTATCATAGGGTTATGAAATTGGAAATACACAAAAATGTTTAATGTTTGTAATCTAAAAGGATTCAATGTTATTGCATTAATTAAACTAGTGGTTCGCCCCGAACTGTGAACTCGCGACCCCATATAAACTTAACAACCCCATATCTCGGCAACCCCTCGACCGATTTAGCTCATGTTCGAACTTAAAAATTCTCTTTGCCTCATTTACCCGCCTACCAAATTTCATGACGATCCGACTACATTTACTCAAGTTATCGTCGAACGAACATTCATACATACATACATACATACATACATACATACATACATACATACAAACGCCGGATTGTTCTAGTAGACTCGGAGAACTTCGCTCGCTTCGCTCGCTCGTTCAATAAAACGTGATAAAACTCGAGCAGACACCCACCCGCACAGAAAACACCAGCAAGTTTCGACGCGAGTTTGCCATAGACAACTAGAGTTTGCCGAAATGCTGACGTTACAGGACCGCGAGCTTCTCAGTTCCAAAAGGTATTATCCCATTCTGATCCCGCACGGATAGTATTAAATACTGCGGCCGCTCCGTCGTTTCAACGCAGATCCCTTCCCCACCTCGTCTCCCTCTTCTCCTTGTGCGTTGCGCGTGCGTTGCGACGACGCAGCGCAGCGACAACGCCCGTGTGGCATGTTGTTCAGATTTATATGTAGAACGACGGAGCGTCACCGCTCAGTCGACGCAGCGCAAACGCACACACAACGCCCGTGTGGCATCGCTCTAACGCGCCGCACACACCGTCCGGAGTTATACGTTGCGCGTCCAGAGTTTTGGGTTCCGCGTTCTAATATATGACAACGTGGCATCTTCATATCTGCCCTGAGGCTCCACAGTGCAGCTAGCAGGATCTCCTGTAGGCGACCCCCAGCGCGATCAAGTTGGCACGTTTCTGGGAGCGCGACGTGTGACGCTTTCGACACGAGAGAAGAAGATGTATTGGGTAGCTTAGGACCGTTCATACTGAAGCTGTGAGTTTTCGTGAAGCAAATCTGAGAACTCTGAACGCGGAACGCGGAACTCCGGCGCAGTTGCAACACTGTTGGATGCAAAGTTTTTAATGTAAGGATTTATTTAGTGTCCGGCGCCTAACGCTTTCAGGCCCAAAGGGATAGGTATAAGACAGAATTCAAAGGAAGGAAAGAGTAAACATCTAAGCACCAATGGGCTCTCGGTTTTCCAGCAAATGCAACCACATTTGTCGAAATTATTATTGCCACGCGATTATTTTGTATGAAGCAATACTGACGTGGGCGCGAACAAATAACTACGTAGAGTTCTTTTTCTTATTAAAAGTAATGATGCAGATGCAAGTATTGAGGAGTATGAAAATAGAAGTATCACTTTTAAACTTTTAAATGCGTGGATAATTAATCGATGTTGGATGATATTGGTTAGGAAAACCCAACAGTTTACCTAAAAAAAAATACTTCCCAGTGACATAAAAAGTATGTAAAGATGATTTCCAAAGGTTTTATTTTACTAAACTGTTTATTTACATGTAAAGGAAAAAAGCTATAAAAATATATAACGTCAATCGTCTAGCGTAGCCTTCACGAGAGCCAACTTTACCGTGAAGCAACTCAGATACCCTCTGACTTTAATACGGTAGTCGTGAGTAGTTATTAAATATTGAGAACTGCCCGGACATTCAATATAAAGTCCGACCGGGACAGAGTTCCAGCCACATCAAGCTGTGAGTGGTCTCGGGATATATTCTTAGTGATTCGGCAAGCGAGACGAGTCGAGGAAATTTCGATATCGAGACTTTCTTCAGACAATTTATTGAGCATCGATCTGTGCTGGTGCTTGATAGATTGAACATAATATCAAGACTTTTTCTGGTTCTCGATCTCGACAGGCGTGCAAAAATCTCGTCTCGATCTCGTTTTTATGAAATCTTGTTATTCGAGATTCTTGATTGTTCATGTCATTCATATTAATCAAAAACGCCCGGCCAAAAAGGTTTGTATAACCTCTGACATGTCGAATTCTACGGAATAAAAAATCTGAGTTAAAAATAAATATTTCGAGATTCTCGCTCAGTCTCGCTTGTTCGTTGACTAAACACGGATTGTCCGAATCAAACGATCGAGACGAGACCTTGAAACACAAACGCGAGGAAGGTTGGCCAAGATGCTTGAAAGTCTCGTCTCGATCCGAATTCGGAGAAGTTGCCATATTCTGCAGCGGATTTTATTATCTCAGAGCAAAATTGAGCAAATGTTGCAAGTATATTGTTAAGCATAAAAAATAAGCTCGTCAAGCTCGTGCCCTCGGTATACAGCTAAACTTACCCTTACATACAAAATGTGTACAGTTACATACAAGATGTGTAATTCTAGAACCAGATCCTGAAACCATATTACCTCGACCCCGTCAGCGCCTGTACCCAGGGGGCGCGGAAAGAGTGAGGCTCAATTAAATCAATGGGCTCAAGCTCTTACTTTTTATGACGAAACAATATGCTTAATTTTGCTGCAGCGCCAGGTTCATTTGCTGCAGCGCCAGGCTCATATGAAGATGACAATAGACGGGATAGACATCAATCGCTACTAAAGCGATGTGTGCTACTTCTAACTTCTCCCGTTTCCAACCCGTTTGCTCTTCAGAATAAGTCCGCCCGGTCTCTGATGTTTTTGAGTGAGACCGAGTGAAACTTGGTCCGCACCACAATGCCGTATTGTGTAAGTTTTAATTCCACTCGGGCTCGGAAATGCGGTACACGTAAGGCTTTAATTGCTATTATTCACAAGACTGGTTTTGCCAACAGTGAATGGCTAGTACACATCAAAAGTCTAGCAAAATAACGCACGCAAAAAATACAAAGGGTTAGTAAAACAGTTGTAGAATTGGGGTCGGATTGAATTAGTTGCGAACCTGAATTTGGTGGAGAATGTTTGCTTGAAATCGAATATCTATTTTATATATATAATACCTTCTGTGTGTTATAAGCCGAATAGGCTTATGTTCTGTGTGTTATAAGCCGAATAAGCTTATAACACACAGAACAAGAGTCAGTTTTTATTTCTTGTCTGTTCTTTGGTCCTTTCGATGGCCTATTGATAGCATCACATTTCGATATTCTGGCCAAAAATAAAGTGCACTCTGTATAAGGTACCTTTTAAGTCTTACTTCTAAATTTTAAAATCTCCCATATAGGCCACTACCTCTACTAAAGACTTTGCATCTACGCAATGAGATAGTATTCAAGATAGATATCAGATATTATACAGCGTCCAGTGGCACCTTGACTCACACTAGATGGGTGAAGTGACCACTCGGCGCTACAGTGCCTGGGACATTGTTTTAGATTGCACTACCACTACCAAGTTAAATATGTAAGGTACCTAAAAACTTTTCAGCAAAACAGAATCTTCAAGAAAGAATATTGCGATAATCCTCTCAGGACCGTATAGAGGCACCAATCCTTTCCATTTCAATCTCCCAATATTTATTCCAGGGCAAAAAATAAAATCGCCCGTGCCGCGGAAAATTGAAAATCCTCAAAGACGAGGGGCCTCGAGGAAATCCAATTGTTATTATGTATTTGCGAACAAACTGTATAGACGAGATAATTTAGTGCAAAATCTCCATAAGCCGTGGGAGGCGGTTTCCATGGAAGCGACGACCTGTTGATACTGACACCTCCCCGCCCACCCCGCCGACACCCGCTCGAGTCCAGCTAGCTAGGGCCTCTACTCATGAACCGTTTTACCTTCAAATAAACAAGGTTGAAAGAATATTCGTAGACAGCGAAAGTAAAGTCCGGGCACGATATCTTTTATGACGAGAAGTTTGACTGGGCAACCATTATAGTGGACCAGGTAATATGTCTATGAGAATGATCATCCGCTCCTCTAACATGGTATGTTTGTCACACGAAGTCAATTTCAGACTAAACTTGGTGAGTAGGCCCCTCAGTACCCGGGCCACTTCAATCGATCTATTTACACACAGAAGGGCTTATTGGACTTATCCAAAGACAATCAAGTGCCTGCAAATAATTTAGTGTTAATAACTGATGGTGATAGAGCCATTGTGAAGGTTTGAAGAGATTTTGAAACGTTTTCATCGTGTCAACGTTCTATGATGAACAGTCTGTTGCGTGTAACACAGTAAAGTCGAACTTAATATCGCGTACAAGTAGTATGTGATAGAGTAGTGATAATACAGGGTGCACTCTAATAAATAAATCGACTTAGAGTGCACCCTGTAGTTTAGGGTACAATGGTACTGTCATCCTCCTTTGGGTAGTTCTTGTTTAGTGAAATATTTGCAGCTATAAAAAAATTTTTTTACTGCTTTAACAAGATCTGGTAAACTCTCGGATATTGTAACTTTGCTTCTCATACATTGTACAACTGTGTCGCGTTTAATTATTCAAAAGATGCACTGCAAAGTCTGGCGAGTTGACAAATAATTAAACGAGACGGTACGAAACTTAATGTATGCTACCGTACCTACAGGTAAGAGAACCCCAACCAAATGAAGCTGTTACTATAGTGCTAGTACCAGCCATTACTCTACCTTTTGACAGCTAGAGAGGGACAATGTCATAAAAAATTCACTTCGTTTTGTGGTTACTGTTCGGCACGTCATATGTCTTGGTTTTACAAAACGCTCGGATACCCCAAGTACAAGATAGATCTTATCACGTGCTGCATAAGCGCGCCAATCGAACAAAAAGGGTTACCTATCCTAGCATGGCGCTGACTTTACCAGCAAGAAAGGTCAACTTGATCTATCTATTTTTAACCTGCTTAAAAAAGAGAAGGTTTTATGTTCGGCTGTATTGTATCTGTGATATTCCACCTACCTAATCCATGTTACGTCTATCTCGAGATTACAATGCTTTCCGATGTTCTAAACTTATCGAAATTTTTGGCAGTGGAAAATATTGACGAAACTACTAGACATGAATTATTTTTAAGAACCAAACATGCAGAAATAAATTGAATTCAGTAATAAAGTAAAAGCTGCTCGTCAGCACTTGAGCACTCACTGTGAGTACTTTGAACGATCGAACGACTGCATTTTACAACAATGGCGATGTCGTCAAATATTTAAGAGTCTTGGAGTCAAGAAGTATGAAAAATTTATTACGACCTAATGTAATCGGCGCCAAGCAGGCGAAAATGAGCGTAGGATGATGATTTTCTCTATTAATGGTCGGTATAATTATCTCTATTATAGTTGAACTAATAATAGATGATTCCCATAGTACTTATAGGTAAGTACATTGCATATTATTTTTATCATTGTTTGTTCTTCAACGGTACTCGTAACACACGCTTTTTTTTACCAGCAACATTTTGAATTCAACACTATGTAAATTTTGAACACTTATGGAAAGTAGCAAAGGCGGTTTCAAACAAAAATAGGTTAAAGCGTAAATGGTTTAATCTTCATATTGTAAGAGCCCAATATTTTATTCCACCTCCCGAGAGATCATTGAATAGGTATTTGCCCATTCGCAAATAGAATGAAATATGCCAATGGAGTTGTAGTAAGAAGCCGCACAAAAGTGGCTGACGGCGGAAAATGCATAACCTCTTTGAATTGGAAGTGAGCAGGATACCTGGCTAGACGAACTGATGGTAGATGGACGAATTCCTTTGTGGATTAGCGACCTTGAGAGGGGAAAAGATCGGTTGGAAGACCACCAGCCAGATAGTCCGATGACATAGCCCAGTCATACTCAAAGTGTGGTACGCGAACCCTTAGGGGTTCGTCATTTGATAGTACGCGAAAAGATTTACGTAATGGCGGCTGGATGGCTGGCTACCACACGCACAGCTAGACAGGAAGAATATCCCGAACTCTCACGAAAAGCGGTGAATTTTCTTTTACCCTTCGCAACAACATACTTATGTGAGAGTGGGTTTTCACATCTAGTTATGATATTTGGTGATTGGTTTCACTACAGAAAAAAAACCCAAGTACAGAAATCGACTTAATGTAGAGCCAGAATTAAGATTAAAATTGACCAAAATTGCTCATAAAATCGACTCCATTTGCAACAAGAAACAAGCCCATCCATCAAATTAATATTAATAACATATTTATTTCTGTTTTTCTTTTTTATCTATATTTATCTATATTTATTTCTTTTATTAAAATCTATTAAAATAAAAAACCGTGTTAACTAGAATTTCTTATCAAATTTTGACGGACCGGTGTTAGGGGTTCGCAGTCCTTTGGGAACTTAAACAGGGGTACTTGGGGCCATAAGTTTGAGAAACCCTGACATAGCCCAAGTAGCCGGAAAGCAGTGGTGCGTCTGCACAGGATCGCGAGCGATGGCATGAGCAAGAAGAGTGTTCACGCACCAAGCGCGTGATAGCAAAGCCGCGGGGAACGAGGAAGAAGTCGAAAATGTTAACAATGAATTGAATAAAATATTTACATGGGCAGGGCTAAACTCATTAGTTTTAAACCCGACCAAATCTAAAATGTTGATTTTAGGCACTAAGCAGCAAATAGAAAAGATTCTAAATTTTAAACCGAAATTAATTGTAAATGGCTCCGAAATACCTTTAGTCACAGAGGCCAGGAATTTAGGGTTGATCATGGACAGTGAACTGCGTTTTGTTAAACATATCAGTGAAAAGATCAAAATTGCCTACGTCGCCCCACCGCGGCGTACCGCTAGATCACTAATATTACAAGGTGTTACAAAAGTACCTAACTCTTTTTACAGGGTGTAACCGACTGTTCAACAGGATGTAATGTCTGTAAAAAAAAGTTGAAAAAAACAATTTTTATTTAATAACATCTAAATTGAAATAAATCATAACTTTTTTGTTTTTGTTATTAGCTCAAATTTAAAAATGTGTTTGTGCGCGTAGGTGCATTTACATAGCTTTGAGTTGTTAAAACATTGTGAAAGTCAATGAAAACAATATTTAAAAAATACTTTTCTCCTGCCACATCGTTCATATTTTATTAATTTAAAAATTAACGGTAGGTCATAGAGCAAAAAAAATATTTAGGTTGTGATCCCTATCACCGGGTGCTATTACCCTGTAAAAAGAGTTAGGTACTTTTGTAACACCTTGTATTTCTAATTTTCTAATATTATAACAAACATTGAAGAAACCTAATAAACCTGTGAAATTCAAGAAGTTTTCTTCATTTGTGGACCAGCGCGTCCAATGAGGCCTTTACTCAACAGTGGATGTCAATAAGCTGATAAAGACGATGATGATGCCTATGGCAAGTATGTGTTCATGTTTGTAAACGGTGCCCAGACAACAGCTACCAACAGGGAATATGCATGTGACATGCATATTCCCAGACATTATGCCTAAACAATAATTTTCTCATTTTAGCTGAGTAGATACTATGTTGTCTCTTTTGTTGTATCTCTTCATGAACTGGAAAATAGCTAATGACAGAAAAGATTTCTTGAAATAGTATAGCTAAGAACGCCCTCCATCAAGCCGCCTCAGACTGACACACAGATAAAACTTATAACACCCCTGCGTTTGGTCGGAATTTGAAACAAATAGCCTAAGGTATATCTCTCGGGCTATAGGAAAAGGCCCTATGTTTGCCGAGGGGCCCAGAGCTCAGTTTGTTGCGAATCGATAGAGCCCGCCTGGGAGCTATGTGCAGGTGGAATTACATTTTATGAACTTACCATAAATAACTGTTGGTTTACGTTTAAAAATAGCTATTTAGACAAATGGAGATGAGAAAAACACCAGACTAAAATATATTTGCATCAGAAGATTTGTATCTGGCGGGTTTATTCTGGTGCTTTAATTATCTCCATGCCAAACATCTAAATCCGTTCCTTAAAATAGTTTTTTGTAAAAAGAAAGAGTAACAATACTAGAGTGATAGTGAGGTGTAATATAAATTTTTGCATAAAGAAATAGACGGACTTTGATCTCCACCCTGTATATACCTAATGTTCACTGTTCTCTATAACATAATGCTCGTCTGTTTACATTGTTACAGTAGCGTTCAAAGTTACCGCAAACCTATTACCTCCTATTAGTGAGTTCTCAAGGTATCGTATATCACGGACGAGGTAGAAACTTGTTTGTTAGTACTCGCGGTATGGGTGAGACTCGATCAATATGATTTAATTTTAATGCGTAGTACTCGTGATGATTATACAGCCTTGTACGACCAAAAAAAAAAACTCAACCCATACATTAAAACTTTCAACCGGTACAAGCCAAAAAAAATTTTTTTTCAGACTTAATTGAAGCCTACTCTATCACCCTACCAACTCCCAGCCTTGTGCGATAAAATAAGTCAAATTATCACCAGTTAATAGGGCCTAGAAGTCTCGCGGGCAACTTCTTCATTGCTTGCGTTGGCATGGTGTTTTGGCACTTTTCGCCAGGTACGCCATCACTTTCGCTGGTTTTACCGGCCTATTTTCAATGATCAAATCGTACAAAAATTTATTTTCACCCACCGAGCTCGGACCAAAACCTGCAATCTCCTCATGTTAACTATAGTGGTTCGCCCCGAACTATGAACTCGCGATCCCATATCTCAGCACCCCCTCGACCGATTTGGCTCATGTTTGAACTTAAAAATGCTCTTTGCCTCATTTACTTGCCTACCAAACATGACGATCCGACTTTTACTCAAGTTATCGCCGATCGAACATTCATACATACATACATACAAAGATACATACATACATAGATACAAACATACATACATACATACAAACATACATACAAACAAACATACAAACGCAGGATTGCTCCAGTAGACTCGGAGAACTTCGCCCGCTCATTCAAATATTGTAAACTATCAAGCGTTTTCTCGTACGCAACATTAGATCAATTCCATACAGGAGAGTCCTCTGAGACCTCTCTCGGTCGACAGTCTTTAATCTTTTTACGTCCTAATAAAGGCGCTTCTTTGCCGCTCGTAAACTCTACAGATTGGTTCAATAGCCCGCCGCTGTATAGACTGAACAAAAAATCACTGTATCTTCTTAGCGTATCGATGGCAAACCGATACTTCAGTTTGGCCAGAGTAGCCTTAGCGTTAACTTCGCCTAAATAAGGATATCTGGCCTGTTTTGTAGGTAAGTCCCATACCACTAGTGACATCTTATTTACTTATTTATTTATGCGACTTCATTATTGGTTCTAAAATTCTAATAATTACCAAGTTCCAAGCTCCACACGTTTCTTTAACTTTTGATAAGCTTTTTCGGAATGGTCTTGCTCTACTAGTGATTTTCAATAGACCTTTTGTTATAGGATTTTTATCACAAAATCGCTGTTGCTACATTGGCCAGCCCTCAAACAGGGTGACACTCAGCAATTTGCGAGTGTTAGGCTTCTTGAGTGCGAGGCCGTGATGGATGGCTCGCGCCGGCTTAATGGTGGTCCTTGCTGTCGCAATGTTACTTGAATAGAAGCACAGGTGGATCAAAACCAACCCTGTCTTCTATTCTGATATGTAATCTTAGCTTGACTAAGGCCTATGCATCTACGTAATGAGATGGTTTATACAGCGTCTCGTGGCACCTTCACTCACACTGGGTACAGTGCCTGGGACATTGCTTTAGATGGAGTAGGCTTGCCCAGCCAGCACCTCCTGACAGTTTAGTCGGCCTAGCCCACAGGAGAGACAAGTCAATACGTGTGGAGTCAACTAAGCCGCGGGTTTCCTCACGATGTTTTTCCTTCACCGTTAGCGCGTGGTTTTTTGCTACTTCAAATTCCCAAATGTTCGTAACTTTAAAAAGAAACAGTCATAGGTACACACGACGTCACGTCGACCGTTACACGCTAGCACTCTACTCGGTTTCGTTACGAATTTACAACAAAAGTGTACACTCTGACGAGCTGTCGTGTGTACATGTCTGCGCTGGGAATTGAACCTGGGTCTCTTGCTTCCGAGTCCAATGTTCTATCACTAGACCACCACCGCTGATTATGATAGCTTGACTACCCTCTCATCATATCACGCAATAGACCTTCGGAAGAAGACCAGCCCCCTTGATTCTTGATTCTTGACCAAATACGCAAGAAGGCTTGGTACACTCAAAGGGAAACAAATCTGTCCTTTTATCGGAAACATAATTTTGTGACCGGTCCTTTGTACCTCACCGATCCGTTTATGGGCAGCGCGTGATGTTTCATTGAAGAAGATGTTTTTTGTTACAACAGCTTTGTAGTGGCTGTTTTTATATGGACCTAGTGGCTTTTGTGGCTGAGTGGCTGGAGGGTGCTTTTTTGTGCTGTGTAAGTGGATTTTGTCAATGGTATGTATTTTGCCGAAACACTAACTTCGTATCGTCAAAAGAAGTGAATTCAGCGTTTCTTGTTGACTGATCTCAGGATCCTTATCACAAAAACCTCCCATAAAAATGCAAGTTTAAATTGCGGGGTACCGCTAAGATAACTAAAACAGTGCTATTTTAAAAGCGGCTAGGTAACTTGTAAAGAAGCGTAGTATTCCACTATTTGGCAGCGACATATACACTAAATAAATAAGTAAGTAAGAAAAAATCACTGATTAATTAATTTAACAACTCACACACATTCCTTACTATATCAAGTTACTTCAAGCTATGCTACGCCTGAACCCATTTGTTTCCTTTAACAATAATAGTTAGGGAGGCGAGGTAGCTAAATGGCGTAATTCAACGGCGCCGTCGAGACCTATCAAAATCGAAAGATAAAATAATTTCGAAAAGAAAAGCTCGTATGGCAAAAACCATTTTAGCGGTGGGTTTGGCGTGTACGGTTTTTCAAAAATGTAAAAAAAAACAGTTACTTGGGCATTCTCGAGCGCGTCAGATATTCATACTACGTATGCCCCGAGTGCCTCTGATAACAACGGTATACTAATCTGCCGGTTTGCGTGGTGGGGGTAGACATATAAAGTAGTCAAAAATGCAAAAAAAAAAAATTTACTCGAGCGCGTCAGATTTTCGGAAGGGGTGTTAAGTAGGCCCCAAGGAAGCTCCCTTTAAAAAAACTGACGATTTCGGCGTGACGATAAGTTACGATGAATTTTTGAAAATGCAAAAAAAAAAAGTTTTTTTGAAATACTCGAGCGCGTCAGATTTTCATAGGGAAGGTTTATCTCGGTATCCTGAAAGCATATTTTTTTAATCTGACAAAAATGTTGGTGGGTTCTCTTAATCTGACCGAAAAAGTTTGAGTTTTTATGATGCTTCAAGTCAAAACGTTTTAACTTAGGACAAAAATGTAAAGAGACCTTTTTTGTGTAAAATAAAATTACCTTTTTTGTTTTTTTAAACTTTTTTTTTGTAAAATGTATCGTTCGCGACTTATATGCCGTAACGCGTTCTTAGGAAGACGGAATGGCTCCTCCACACTTGCGGTCATGCGGAAACCGGCAGATTTTGTATTTTTAGTAAGTTTTAGATTATATTCTTCAAAATAAAAATAAAAAAAATCGCGCTCGAGAATGCCGGATTAACGTTTTTTTTTTACAAGTTCGCGACCCTATAACTCGGCGGCGTCAAGGACTTATCGTCAGATTAGTTAAATTTAGTCTTTAAACACTAAAATCAACCCCCAATATCTTAATCTGACGCGCTCGAGTATTTCAGACTATCCATTTTTTTTTACTAATCTGATCGTCTATCCTAGGCGCGCGTCACTACATATAGAGCTAAATACTTTACAAGGTTGTTCTATTAGGTCTAAGGTATCTCTCATATCTTAAACTGCCACGCTCGAGTATTGCCGAAAATTCCCCTATTCGCCTCCCTAACTATAAGAAAGTGCAGTAACAAAATGGAGTCGTAAGATGTAAAGCCTGAAACGCGAGCGAAAAAACCTATTATCTACAAATACAAGAGAAATGGCTTTATTATTATTATCTTCATGAGTGCAGTAAAAGGCGTGACTTATTTTTTTATTACATTTTAAAACATTGAATGTATTTTCGATTCCATGACCGGTTTTTTACCATAAATACAGTAACAAAATTGTCGCAAGGCGCAGGTTTCTAAGAAAGTGCTTTAAAATGTGGTCATCAGATATAACACGTTTCGAATAAAAATTGGATAGGTAGATACGGTCGGTACGGTCGGCCACAATCTCAGATACCCCATGGCAGCTCTTACCGCGCGCGGCATAAGGGCGCCAATCGAACAAAAAGGGTATCTGAGCCTGTGGCCGACTGTACATTATTAGAGATCTTCTACAGTATATTATACGCTTAGTAAGATTATTTTCAAACTTTTAATTGCTTAATGAATTTTTGAACAGCGCGTTACGCTAATTAACTCCGGATATTAAAACGAAATTAAAGCTGCTAAGGAAACCCTCTTTCATCTCATGAACAAAATACCAAGTAAACAAAGGAGCAAAACACCAACAAAAAGCAGAACAAATACATTATTATTATATTAATAATACAAACAGCGTGTCCAAAGAAATAGTGTCATGGAAAGTTTGGAGATAGAGCACCCCTAGGGATATCCAAATCAACCACATGGATGTTCAGCGATTTTTTGAAGTTTGGAAGTTATGAAGCTTGTATGGTTTTTTTGGAATGAATTACATGGCATTGTTTTTTTTATTATCTTTTCTAATACATTTTCTTAAAAGCCTCATAATTTACACACGTCAAAAAATCGCTGAACATACATGGGGGTGATTCGGGATCTCTATCTCTGGACTTCCGCTTGACACTATTTTTTGGGACACCTTGTATAGCCAAGACTCGATTCCAAAACCCACATTATAAATCTTCCTCCAATAAATCATCTGCAAAATCTCAATTCACTCTCCTGTTTGTGAGCTAAAATGAAGCCACGTTTGTTGTGTGTTAACTCGACCGTAGCGTAGTAAAACTTTTTGATTAGAACACTTCCACCGAGCAAGGGTCAACCTAAAGTGTTTTACCATTTCCACAATACAAACACGCTTACCCGATAGCGTCGCTATCAGCATGTCTTGACCATTCGAGGCGGGTTATAGTGCTTTTGTCACCTAACAACATAAAAGTGACCGTAAATCCGTTGATAAACCTGAGCATTCACTTGCAACAGAACATCGAGCATATTTTGTCAAAGTGAACCACGAACAGAGCCAAGCGTAGACCCAAACATCGCTACGAACATTTTTATTATAATTCCAGCTAATTAACTAGACTCTAGTTAGTAAATGCTTATCCTTGATGAGGTGGCGGAACCATGACAAAATTGGTCGGCTCGGCAAAAAGCTCGAAGCTTCTGTCTTTTTGCTAGAACGCTCGCTTGAATGCTCGCTAGAACACTTTATCTTTTTTGTGACTTGTAATCCTATAATTTAACATTTGATAGAATACTCATTACAAACCAATGCTCAAGTCTATCAGCAGCTTAATGTGTCGCGCTTACGCCATCGTTACTATGGCGACGCAATGTTCACTACAAAACAAAGATTGGATGGACTTCAATTCACTCTTTATGGGTTTGCGCAGCGACAAGTGTGATTGGGTTTAATTTTTATTTTTATGTGAAATGGCTCTCCATAAACACACTTGAAACCTACCACCGGCACTTATGGTGGTTCTTGAAATACCTCCGATTGTTGAATTGAGAATATCACTAAACAAATATAGGTACTTAAAAGTATCATTCTGTCTGTGCAGATGTCACAAAAAAGAACGTGACAGAACGATGAAAGTAGCTTATAATAACTACATTCTACGCAAAAATCGACAATCAAGGAAAACTAAATTACTCAAAAATTTCCTTATAAAAATACATTAAAACATTGTATGACATAGGTACTGCTGCAGTTTTTTGTTAGTAGTGTAGTTACGTTGTTTGTGGTAACAATATTATGTTGGTTACTTTATGTCTAGAATTTGCAAAGACAGTATCAAAAAGTCAATTTTTTTTTGTTTTTTTTATTTTAAGGCTGCAATTCGGGCAAACATAAATTACTCAAAAATGTCCCTATAAAAATCGATGAAACATGTA
This sequence comes from Zelleria hepariella, assembly GCA_949319315.1. NCBI lineage: Eukaryota > Metazoa > Arthropoda > Insecta > Lepidoptera > Yponomeutidae > Zelleria > Zelleria hepariella. The sequence continues at coordinate 12,486,353 of OX439391.1, read as the reverse complement.
CCTATTAGATACCTCGAATCGTTTACCTGATACGGAAAATAACTCCTATGGCTTCGTTCGAGAAGAATAAATAATTTGTCGTTAATAAAAATAAGAGCTATGCCGACGTCGACTTATCTGTTTTTATTGCAATTTCTCTTTGTGCCAGTGTTATTTTGTCTTTGAAAATGTGAAAACAATAAAGGAATAAATCCTTTTGTTAAATAAGGAAGAGGAAAGCTGATTAATTTTAAAGCATTAAGTTGGTATTCGTTTCTTCCTATAACAGGATTTTTTCATCCACAGGCAGTGGATAGCCAGCCGTTAAAAAAAAAATTTTTGACAGGGCTGAGCTAACTCAAGGCTTGTTTGTTTGATACCTCAGCTTGTGGGGCTTCCCATGCGCTTAGGTATCTTTCAGTGGCGCGCTATACACTGAAGCTGAGGCATTCAAGTTTCTTCATTTCGAGCCGTCAGTTTGAACCTAAACAAAAAGGTATGGGAAAGAAAGCTGAAAAGCAGCTTATATTTGGAGGGTAGGTACTTTTTGTCTAGTGGAATACTTTTTTTTTTTTAAGACGAGCAGACACAGTAAAAAATTCCACTCCGTTGTATTAAAGTTATTTCAATGGACGAACTTTAGCTGTTGGTGAAGATTCGAGTGTATTTACAGGCAAGAAGTATATCATCACTGGTTTGCACAGGATCTTAGAAAATGAGAAGGAAAGTTTGGATCAAACGGCAAAAGCACAGGCACTCAGATCCAATTTAAACTTCAACCGGTAAGTTTTTCTGACTCTACAACGGTGATATGGAAATTAGTGTTGTTCCTCTACTGCTAAGCGATGCTTTCACTCTATGCATAGTTTAGAGTGTGCTAAAGACATCCGTTACGTAGTTTGAAAATACTTAGGTGCATATGTGACTTAGGTTGGTTTTCTATTTATTTACCTAACTGGCAAGTGACATCGTTTTTCTCGTATGTTGAGAATAAGAAACAAATATTTATACTTAGGTACTTTAAGTTTTTTATATTTTTCATCCAATTTATTGAGAAAAGTTTTTAATCAAGTTTAGTTTTGGGCGTGATGCTCAAGCCTTTCAATTCCGACTCAAGGCCCAGCGTTCCAAAATTGGCCCAAAATATTGTGTGGGACATTTTGAACAATCTAGCCCTTATGCTATTCATATTAAGATGTAACAAACCCATAGCAGCAATCATCCTAATACACTCGTGTCGAAGTAAACGAGCATCGCCGTCATCCCAAATCTCTCCGACCACCCTCAGAAACGTATTATGCCAGTTGATTACTCCATAATCCTTAGCTTAGGCAAATTAAATTACGGCCTAGAATGCCCTCTGCCTTTGTAACAAAGGGTTGGCAGCCCGGGTATCCATGACCGATCATATAATTTACAGAAGGTGCAGTGGTCCTGCCGTACCGTATAGTCGACTGATTGAATTTTGGAAGAATATGAACGGATATATTAAATCCGCATAATTCCATAATAGAAAATTAAATTACTTTTGAACGGATTTCTAGATTCAAAAGTACTGCGTTAAGTTATGATTGGTGATTGGCCAGTTCATTTGAACGATACTGATAAAACCTCGTAGAATATACAAATGAGGAAAAAGATGCACGAGTAGGTACTGCGTTATGTTATCGTAGTTCATTTGTTTCCCATTTTTTCCCTTAGGAATATAATATGAGAGAGCTACTGAGACTATTTTATGCTGTACTTCTGTCGTTGCAATTCTAAACAATGAAGGCTTTACATTTTCCGATAACCAAATACACATTGAAGTACCTGTATAAATTCGGAAGGCAAAGTTTTTTGTTCGAAAGTCCGTTATTGGCTTAATCTTATCTTTAGACAATATTGAGAAACTAATTTCAATATTTTTTATTTTGGTCCAGTAGTTTTGTTTTTATGCGCTAAAATGTTTTGTTCCTATGACCGCCAACAGTATGCAGACCGTCGCGTGACGTCATAAAACCGTATCTTTGAAACGTTGTAAAATCCAAACTACTGAACCAAAATAAAAAATATTTAAATTAGTTTCTCAATATTGTCTAAAGATAAGATTAAGCCAATAACGGACTTTCGAACAAAAAACTTTGCCTTCCGAATTGTCGAATACGTATTTTAGTGTGGGCTTTGTTTGTTGAAAGTAATATTGTGATTGTGGAATTCGGACAAAATTTCTGCAGTAGGAAATTCTGATGTCTACTCAGTTCTGACATCGTAACAGTCAAGAAAACCCTACTTTACTTTGAGTAGGTCAGTAATAGTAAACATTTTAGATTTTTTTCATAAATGGTAAATGGTATCCGCGTTCGCTAGTTTTTTTAGTTCACCTTTATGTTTGGTTGACGTTGTACTTCGAACGACGAAATAGCCACCATAATAAGTATCCTATCGTAACGCTGCCTGCACATTCGTATAAAGAGTTCATATGCGATTATGCCCAGCTTTGTTTCTTATTGATTTATCAACGAAGGTAACCTAAGATAACAATGTTCCCAGCGTTTTCCGGTGTAGGCAAGCCGTCAATGTTCGCACTCCAATTTAAAAGGTCGACTCAGACCGTCCGGAGTCCGGACACATCTCGAGCCAGCGACTTTCCACAAAAGGCTTTCCTTTTATGCCCAGAAGGAGGTTGATTCTTAGCCAATTATACCGGTGGAGCCTCGCTCAAAAATATGCACAGAAAATCTACTTGTACCAATGAACTATGTCAAAATTTTACACGAGTACCTACTCATACAGTGGATTCAACGACTTCTTGTTCAAAGACTATTTGTCGATAACCATTTTATCGATGCCAAGTAAAAAAGAGTCCACTTTATGGATGGATCATTTGATCAAAATATGTATATTTATAGTATAGCTGTGTATAATCGAAAGACCAAATCTGCGAAAGTATATTTCCTTAAGGCTGGCCATAGTTTCGAATGCTACATAATCGAACCATAAAATAAAGATAAAAAATTTCAGTACTTCCGACATTTTAGCTTCAAAAAAGCATATCTCATGGACGTTTGAACCGATTTTGATACAACATATCTAAGACCACTCGCTAGAAAACCTGCTTTAAAATAAACCGCATCCAAATCGGTTCTCTTATTCAAATTTTTTCTATCGTACAATAAAGAGTTACTTACTTACTTACTTACTTCTCCCTTTTAAGAGCTACAGTACAGTGCCCCAGGCAGACACACATAGCGGTCAAAGTTATAACACCCCTCTTTTTTTGGTGGGGGGTTAAAAAACAAAATCACAAAAAACATGGTGATTACAAGACAAATATGTCTACGATGTAGACGAGATAGCGAGCAAAAATGGTTGTTTCTTACAGGGCTACTATATTGAGCGACGTAGGTACTTTACTACTTGCACTGAGTTAAAGTTATGGTATACAATATTTTGCGCGTTCAGCCCGTATTCAATGGCCCTTGGACAATGTCCCCGCTAAATCTATATGAGATTGGAGCACCATTGTAGTGATATTACACGGGTTCCGTTGCCATGGCAATAGGAGACGTGGATTAAATCGCCTTTTGCGAAATATTTTCTTTATTTACTCTAGCACTGTTCAAGCTTCAATGGAAAGGACGCCACGTCCGAGCGTGTTATTACACGGACCGTTTCAAGCTAATCTTACCTACTCTCTACACATAAACAAAGCCCTCTACAAATAAAACCCATTTACCTAGCACATATTTACAACTCAATTATTATTATTTTAACAGCTAGCATGCTTAGTTGGCTTCATTGGTATTGACTTGTCTTTCCTTTAGGCTAGCTAAGCTGACAAAGGTAGGCGCTGGGCAAGCCTGTTCCATCTTAAACCATATCCACGTGACTAAAACATCGGTGTGGTCACTTCACCCACCCAGGTAGAGGTGCCTCTGGACCCTGTATGAATCATCTGTACTTGGTCATAGACTGGTGGGAACTGTAGAGATCAGTGATTGATATAAATATGTAACGCACTGTAATAAAATGTTATATTTTCGCACAACGCTCAGCAGACAGAGCGGTAATTCAATATTACACAACTTATGTTGAACTCCGTCCACTGCCATCAATGGCCTCCAGCACCAACTAAGTACGTGTAGAAATATGAAACAATAATGAGATGCTGGCACAACCATATAAAATGAGCTTTCAATTATGATTACAAAAAAGTGTGACAAATGCTATTTCTGGATATAAGTAATTTCCAAGAACTATTTCTTCTTTTTGGCGTTTCGTTCCAGCGTTTGACTACTTTAGTAGTATTGGGGTGCGATTACACTGATTAGTTTGATATTTATAATTTTAATTACATACAACAGGATGGACATTTTGGACATGTCGAACCACGAAAATCAGAGAATTTATTTTGAAGAACTCAAATCAATTAATGTTACATTTGTTAGCCTTTTGAGTTATCGTTCTGCAGGATTTTAGGTTGTGATGAAGCGTATCGTAACGTTAGCGTAATTGAGTTAAGTCCAGCAAGCCTGTACACTTCACTTGGATCTGCTATGGTTAGCTGAAACCACTATGCAATTACACATGTCACGAATAGGATATTATTTTGGCCACCTGTTAAAATCTAACTGGTACCCCTCGGGTTGGGTCAGAGCAGAGCGACCAAATTCGGGTTGGGTCAGATTACGGGGTAACCTAGCCTATTTGGACCGGTAAGACTGTCGCTCTGCCAGCAGTATAGAATATCATTCATTGATCATAATTGACTAGATAATTAATGCCTAATAGATTGATTCTCAACTGTCGTCAAATATACCTACTAGCCGCAACGTTCGCAACGTATTCGCCGCAAATTCGCAACGAGTTCGCCACGAGTGCCCAGCATCGACGCCACTTTATAGTCCTTTTATCCTTAATCATTTTATATCGGATCCAACAACTCGTAAAATGTAGAACTCATTCGCAGGTGGGACCGCAATTTTTTAGGATATTTTTTAACTCGTTTGCAGAACTGCACATAATAACCTGCCCTTACTGCCCCGTCTCCAAAAATCCACCATGTTTACTCTAAAAAACACTCACGCATTGACCATCAAAACACTGGGAAATAGCCTTTATTAAAATGATTAATGTGTACATTTTACATTTAAAAGCGATAATATTTATGGGGATTATTTTAAGGAATACAGGGTCTGACCTTTTGTGTTTCCTGTTGCGTGTTACTACCCCTACATGAAAATGCAGACGGCGCGAGTGCTCCACAGAACCGTTACAAAGCTACAGCGATTAGTCTTCTGCGAAAAGCTGGACACCAATTTTGGTAACATTAAAAATTAAAAAAACAATGTTGGGCGTCTGATTTCAGTAGGTACCTTCAAGAATGAATAGTGCATTTTAACAATTTAACAATTAAACAAGACAACACCTGTGACATTAAACACCTGTGTTACACATACGGCCCCTGCCGAGTTGACAACTACAAGCGTATTATAAACTTTACAACATTAAACTCCACAAAGCGAATATTAGGACTAACCTGTTGCAAATTCGCCAGCTCGCTGCATCCGCTTTCACAAAGTTAGCAGAATTTGTCCCGGGCACGTACGGGAATAGCTGGGCGGGTGGTGGGTAAGGTGGGGGAGAGGGGGAACCAGGCAACAGGTCCCTACGCGTTGCCTGGCACCCGGCCGCTGCCAGATCAACTGTGAACGTCTATTGAAATACAAGACGGTAGGAAGTATCATAGAGTAGTGTTAGAAGCTTCGTAGCTGGCGAGAGTATAACTTCGTAGACGAGCTACGACGGTGCTACGGATGTGCTACGAAATGTCGTAGCAGTGATTTTAACGGCGTTCTGTATTTAAATTGAGAAGTCACTGATGTGTTTTCCGGTGGAAGAGTGTATGTTACATGTTCAAAGTTAGGAAAATGATTTATGGTTACTTGTTTACATACTACTTATAGCAAAAGAATCTCAGCGGCTACGTTGGTCCGATTTTTGGTAGGGATTTCGGATATTTGCAGGGGAACCTCTATTCCATTTTCTATTCGAGGGATCTACGGATTGACAACTGTTAAGTTAGTTCGTGAGAACTGTGGGGGTGTTTATGTGAAGTATGAAAAGGTTATATACAGGGTGTTAAAAGACCGCCAACAAAGCGGGAAACCACGTATTGTCCTCATCATAAGGAACATTTTTGCTCAAGGAACTATGCCTGGGAAATCAACGGTTTCCGAGATAATGAGGTTCAAAGTCGGACTTTGCAAAACTTTTTTTTGCAGAATCTTATTCAGTATCTTGTTTTTACCCGACTACGCGAAGCAAAAAGGAGGGTTATGATTTTAGCAGCGTATGTATGTATGTATGTATGTATGTATGTATGTATGTATGTATGTATGTATGTATGTATGTATGTATGTATGTATGTATGTATGTTTGTGTGTTCATCTGTTCCCTCGCAGAGCCTAAACTACTCGGCCGATTTCAACAAATGAGGTATCGTTGGATTCGTCTTAATCACCCAGGTAACATAGGATATTTTAATTTTGAAAAAAAACAAGATGGCGGCTGTGCTGCGCCCTAAAGTGGTGGACCTAAAAATAAAAATTATCGGATACCATCGTCATGGGTATCAAATGAAAGGGCTTTAAAAGACCTTTTCAAAAATGTATAACACATGTAGCGTCAACATAACAAATAGAACAAGAAATTACAAAATGTGTTTTTTTTTGCCCTTCTTGGTTCTATTCTGGGTGATCGTCCAAAATGACTTACTAAAAAGCTCAAAAAAAAAATAGAAGTTAAAAACTAAAACCCGACTACTAAAAGGCTTAAAACAAGACCTGTTTATCCATAAAATACACTCATAGATAATTAATCGTAGTCGGAGGACACCACATTCGCATTTGATAAACCGATGGCCTCCGACTACGATTAATTATCTATGAGTGTATTTTATGGATAAACAGGTCTTGTTTTAAGCCTTTTAGTAGTCGGGTTTTAGTTTTTAACTTCTATTTTTAACATACCTTCTCAAGAAGTCATATCAAAATTATGAATATTTCCTACAAAAACGACGTTAAAATTACAACCCGTAATGTATTCTAAACACTGGCACTTCAAACTTAAGTAACATAAATTTATACCTACGCTTGCACAATATGACTTATGTGCGGTACACTTCCATTGCGTGATAAAATATTTTTCAAAATTATAACCTAAAAAACAAAAATCATTTCCCAGCAATAATTTATCGAAAAAGTACTTTGTTTTGGTGTCTAGTATCCGTGGCTTTCGGGTCTGTTGGCGGTCTTTTAACACCCTGTATACATGAATAGAAAAGCCACCATAGGTTTTACTGCTCTCTGAATAGAGATATAAATCGCGTAAACGTCGACGCGCAGCATAGCAGATGAAACTATTTATTGGCTCTTCACAACATTGTTCGCAACGCGACGTTTCAGGTGACAGCTAGGTACTTAATAAATTCTTGCCAACCAATTACAGAACACGTAGCCTGGAAGCTTTTCGCTTCATATATCACTCATATTATGGCGTAAGCATATCAACTTCAATCAAATTCATACTTTTTTTGTGGTTTAGCTTGAGAAGTTAAATCAGCTCCTAATTACATTATGTCCTTAAGGTGGGACGATGGCAACGTGGCGGAAAATTCAAAATTTTCCCTGTTTTTTACATTTTGTAAGTCATCAATAAGTTTTTTAGGCAGTGCCACTGCTTCGTAGACCAGAACACATAATCGGCTGAATTATTGTTGTTTTTTTGTTTACAATAGTGGAAAGGATACTATGTTATTGCTGCGAACGAAAAATAGCTGAACAAAAATAACTCAGTTTAGCTAAAAAATGTAAAAAACTGTGAAATTTTCCGGCATTGTATTTCCCACCCCGTTGCTATCGTCCAACCTTAACAACATTCAACAAACAAAAATACTTTGACAGTGATTATGTGATATTCAAAACTCCGTACTCTCGAACTCAGAAGGTCAGAAGAGCTGCTATTAGAAACTTCAAAAAAATATTAGAATATTAGAAACCCCTATACATTATTAGAAACTCCTATACATTTAAAAGAAAATATGTAAATACTAAGAAAAAGTATATACGGCAGAGGATAAAAATGTGTCTTGTCTGATATACTCGTACATCTATTTTTGAAAACAGAAAAGCATCGCACTCAAAACAGAAAAACATCGCACTCACTCCTCAATTTGAATACTTGAAATTGCTAAACCATGGAAGACACGTGCAGTGATTAAGCCCGAAGAGCAGTACCGTAGAACGTATTCAGGCCACTTCTCAAGTTCACATACTCGAATGTAGTACTAACTCGTAGAATTGAAACTTGACAGATGTAGGCTAGCATTCTGAACATACATAGGTAAATTGGACCCATTTACGCAAACAAGAACCAACCCACAGCAGTTCCATTTCGAGAAAACGAGACTTGTATAATGAGTTTGCAAAGGGGTGGGTGGTTGGTTCCACGAATAACAGATGAAAATGTCCTATTTTAGTGGGCAGAAAACGTTTTTTTGACTCTGTCTGTGTCTGTATAAATTTCACAATAAATGTGGGTTGGTTCCAGTTTGCGTAAAAGGGTCCAATTACGATTTGTAATTGTCTTTTTGTAGTGCCTTGTTCTATCGGAGGTTGGCAATTCGGCTATTTCTCCTCTTGAGGCTGCCAAACGGAACAACGAGCTCGTGCTTAGATTGTGGCAATGGAGTAAATTCTCAAGCCATGATATCTAAGGTCTTCCAGGTCTCCTTCAGCCGTGTTGCCATACTTGGTGTTGCGCATTATATGGCCATAATACTCTAATTTTCATTTCTTGATGGTCTTCATTAATATGTAAGTTTTTTCTTATTCTCTGGAGCAACTTTTTGTTATTGTACGTAATAATACAAATTGTGAAAGTTCCGACTATGAAGTGTTTTAAGTTTCATCTTTCCTGTCAATGAATTATAGTTTCGAAGTCAATATTTTGTCTCATTAAAGGCCTTTTGGAACTACGTGAGTAATCACTTAGGCACTGCAGTGCCTGGGACATTATTTTAGATCAGTGGTTCTTAACCTAATCAGTGGTAGATCAGTAATAGCTCAGTGGTCCGCGAAGCTACCCGAAAAATGTCTTAGCCATTTAGTGGTTTTGGAAGGCATAATTCAGTTTTTTTAAAACCGCCGAATTTTCGGACGCGCTACGAGCGATTGTCCTATTTACAACCAAGGCAATCTCTATTAAAAAAAGGGTAGGGCAATTGGTGAATTTCTGAGCCCGCGCGCGCATTTATCCTAATTAGGTACCTACATAGTCTCAAATTTGAAGACAGATAAAAAAGTCGATACATTTTCGGGTGCGCTACGCGCGCATTTGTCCATTATCAAAGGTAAACTCAAAGTATAATCTATAAAACTTCTGCCACAGTTTGTCCAATTTACAATAAAGGAAATCTCTATTATGAAAAAGGGTAGATGCAATCAGTGAATTTCCGAGTGCGCGTGCGCATTTATTCTATTTACATAGTCTCTGTTAGTATTGCTAAATAAATGTAGGTAATAAAGTCGGTGAATTTTCGGGCGCGCTGCGCGCGCAATATTACATATCAAGGAACTCAATTAAGGATGATCAATAAATTTTCGGGCCTACTAGGCGCGTTTTTACAAACAAGGAAATCTTAAGGGTAACATCGGTGAAATTTCGGGCGCGTTGCGCGCGCATGTGTCTTGTTAACAAAGTATTTGTCACGAATATAAGTACAGTAAAATGACGATTGGAAAAAAAATATTTTCTAAACAAAATACGCTAAGCTTTCAATAATTGTATGCGTGTTTTATTTACAGATAAAAAAACCCCTTATTAATTTAGATTTACGTGTATTACCCCCAAACAGTTGGTGGTCCGTGGAAAGACAGAAATATTGTCAAATGGTCCGTCATCACTAAAAGGTTAAGAACCACTGTTTTAGATGGAATAGGCTTGCCCAGCACCTATCTATACCATCCTGACATTGTGTAGCTTGACATAAAAGCTACTTTTTAAGCACAAAGTGCCCAACAAAGGATTAATTTATGTGACGTTAATAAGTAAATAGTTTAGACAAAGGTCCCCTCTACTCACTTACTTTGTAAATTACTTTCATTTTAAGTACACCACTTAAGAGTCGCCAGGAAACTCAAGTACTATTTTAAACGTAGTTTTGTATTATAAAAAAGCTTATAAAGAGCAGCAGAGTTTAAATTAAACTTTTTATAATGGGATATGGACATCGTAAATTGTTTTTTAATTTCTTTCTGAAAATATATAACAGAAAAGAAATACGGGATATTTCCGTTGCAACGGGACGAATTCCAAATATTTTACGAATATTTGCTTCATTTTCGTCTGTTCAATTTTGTTCCAAACGAAAACCTCAATGTTTGCCATCCTCTCGTATTTTCAAGTCTCATTTCAATTCGGTTAGTAGATAGATTCTCAGTTATTAAAACTAAAATACATTTAAATCCTCATAGTTCTTTTTAACTCTCGAGATATTAAAAAATATAGCTACAATAACTCAACCCAGCGCTAAGAAGGCTTTTTACACCGCCATTTTCATCTGCGAAATGAGCTTTACAAAGCGTAGACACAAGATAACTTACCATAAAATGAAAATCTAAGACAAAATAAAGTTTTCATTTAGTCATTTGATCGTTAGGGATGGGAGGGGGAATACGCATACTCAACGTTTTTAGCGTTTCAAAAGGAATAAGGTTTCTTTACGATATTTTTCGGTAGTACGGTCGGCCAGAGTCACAGATAACCCATGGCAACTCTTACCACATGCGGCATAAGGGCGTCAATCTAACTAAAAGGGATATCCTAGCGTCAACGGTATTCGACGGCTGCCGGCACGACGCTTGTAGTTGACACGTGCCGTTCGTCTGTATGAGCGCTTGTTGTAAAGTCGCTCGTAACGTAACCGAGTAGAGTGCTGGCGTGTAAGGGTCAAACCACAAACAAAACAGCATAACAACAAAAAAACAAACCAGAAAAATTGGCCTTATGTATAGCTCATTGTGAAAGTCTCTATACGATAGCCGGACTCGCACTTGGCAGCTTATTTCTATTTGGATCGGTTTGACGCCCTTTCAGCGTACCTGTCACTTGCAGATTGCGTGAAGGCTCGTGCACATTTTTCAGGGTACGGTTGGTACGGTGAAAGGGGACTTTTGCAGGATGAAACTGACAGTTGATACATGATCGTACCATGTTAGAAACATACCTTGTAGGTCCATATCCCAGTAACTCTGTTTGATTTTGTCTGTATGCTTTAGATCAGTCACAGTTAATGTGTGCTAAGTCTAGGCATAAGTTACTGTAATAACCCGACACTTGTACCATGTACTTGTACCTACTATACATATACGTAATGTGCACCCAATGTGTACCACAATAAGTAAATAAAAATAAAAGGCGCAGGAAAAAAAACTATAGTATCATTAACCAATTGCTGCGGTTTTTGCCAACAATAAAAACATGTATTTTATTCTGAGAAATGTGTATTTTATTTTATCGATCTACATCTAAAACAATGTTTTGATGAAAACATTGGCCAATCTGTGGAAACCAATTTGCCAATGCATAACAGTGTTGCGGGCGCAATTAATTAACCCTCACTAATGAGCTTCATATTCACATTAATGAATACGTTACGTAAATCTTGTTGGTTCTGTTAATTACACAGGTACTTACTCGTACTACCATTATGTCGATGGATCATTATCATCATCAGTTCCTGTTATCCCTTATCAGGGACATAGGTCTCTCAAAACAGTTTTCCAATCTGGGGGGTTACCCTTGACGCTATTGCGATCAAAATGAAAAAGTTTTAAAATTAAATTCTCTTTGAATTCGCATAGTAATGCTTTGATTTTAAATACTTTGTAATGTTTATTCAAAGATAAGGCTGTTTTATTCAATAAAAACACAAAATGCGTCTGTAAAATATTAAATTTTGTAAATTGCGCCATATTGCGGCCGTATTGGAAAAATGCGTCAAGGGTAGAGGGGCTGGCTGATTTTGCGCCTTCATCTCAAGCTCGGATATGCTCATTCCGAGACTGGTTAGCCTCCTGTTGTACTGATCGACGCCAGATATGTCGACGGATAATATTCAATTAAGTTATTTTTAGGGTTCTGTAACAACGAGCCAAAGGGCCAAATAATATTCTGCCTTCTGCCCAAGTACCTACCCTACAAACTTAGCATTCCTTTTCAAGAAACCAAAATGTTGAATATTTCTAAAGCGACGTTAAAATTGCAACCCGCAATGAATTCTAAATATCTGCACCTCGAACGTAAGTAGCATATTTTACGCAACGCTTGCGCGATCTGACTACTGTACATTACATGTCCATTGCAATAAATTATTTTAAAAATTAAAACTTACAAACCAACATTGCCCAGCAATATTTTTTGTAAAAAGTACTTTGTCTTCCCAGCCTCTCGATCCTATTTTAACTCCGCGCCGAGAAAAAAAAAATGTATTTTTTGATTGCCCTGTAATATAGAAATTACAAATATTTATCAATGCTTAATAAAGGCCTTTGCATCAACGTAATGAGATGATTTATTATACAGCGTCCAGTGGTACCTTCACTCACACTATATGAGTGAAGAGACCACTCGGCGCTGCAGTGCCTGGGAAATTGTTTTAGATGGAGTAGGCTTATGCCATCACAAACTACGCTACTCTATTTGCATGGAAACCATAATTCTGTTACCAAAACTTTTAGCCGCTGCGGTTTTGGGCTTTTATGAAACCCTCTGATACTATGCCACAAACTCAAATAGGTTGTTGCATTTCGGTGATTTTCAAACCCTACTAGTTTTTTCTCTCGGCTTCGTTTGCGCTGTAATGTATTGTGTACTTAAATGTTTACAGTAAGTGGTGAACTTTAGGTCCTAAAACCTATGAAGAATTGCAATTGCCAAGACTGAAATTTTACACAAAAGTTTAACCGTTTACGAAATACAAAACATACAACTTATGATATTTATGGTGTAGCTATTTTGCCTAATATCTATGGTGGAAATAACTGCACTTGTTACTATTTTATATGGTTTATTGTAGATTATAATATTGAAAAAATTACATGTTAGCCATTGACGAAACAGAATGACGTCTGAATCAAAAAAAAATATCAAAATCAAGATGGCCGCGCGGGTGCGTTCGTAAATTATTAAACATAGTCCCGGCGTTGGAACAGTTTCGTGTTCCAAATCAATAAAATTTGGTAGTAGACAAAGTCGGTTGTAGACTCGGCGGATGGTCCCGGATGAAGTAAGTACGTCAGCGACGTGGGCGATGTCATCAGAGCCCGGGTGCAGGCGGGAGATCCTTCCTTCGATCGTCATCTTTGATCGACTGATTGACAGCATGTCACCGATGTGAAGATGTCCGATATCTGGACGCCATTTAGTTCTTTTCTGGAGCTCCGAGAGTAGTATCTGGTCCAGAAGTGCGCAGTCAGTGCTCTTTTTCTTTCATATGGAGATATGATGTGTAATGGCGTTTTCTCGTCCATCAGTGGAGTAGGTAACATTGTTATTATTCGTTCCAAAGATAAATGGGTATGGGTTAATGGTACAAGGTCCCTACGGTTAGAAGACAATGGTTTCAAAGGTCTTAAATTAATATTCCTTCAATGTCAACGAATACAGTGGTCATCTCTTCGTAAGTGAGATGGGCTAGTGACAAAATGCGCTCAAATGAACTTTTATAGACTTTACAGAAGATTTAGCCAAAAAAAATGTGAAATTGATTGAAATGTTTGACGCAAATGAACTCAGAACAAAATTATTTGACTTTAGAAAAATTTATAAATTGTTTTACGCGCCAATAAAATGTTTGCCGTTGTCCGAGAACTAGTTGGTAGGCTTACCTCTGCGAGCAATTAATCAGTTTAAGGAGGCAATGGAAGCCTCAGAGCTTAGCTCAGTGAAGAGTTTGATATTATGTACTGCTCTTACAGCCAAAAAATACAAAACGCAAAAATACGACTTTATTAAGCCGGTATACTCTACCCTTCCTATCAGCTATCAAGACTGGCCTAGCATACCTGAAAGCTGTGTAATGTAGAGTCAGTGTGTAAGCGATGTTGTGAAAAATTTACAGTTGAAATGATTTATTTAGTTATGATAATTTATAATAAAATATGTAAGTATGTTGAAACAATTATTGTAGCCAGTAGGTGCTGGCCCTGTGAGTAGTGTCTAAATATTTTATCATAGTATTCTGTAATTAAGTTTGTGAGCTGAGGTATGATAGAGTGTTATCTAACTTACTTAACTTATTCATTGTCAACGAATGGGTTGAAAATTAAGCAATTTGTTTAAGGTTTGTATTTTTAATTTTTATTACAAGTTATTATTTTTAATTGTTTTTTATTGCAAATGTTCTTTGGAATATTTTCCAACATTCGTGATCTATTATAACGCCATTTATAAATGTGTATGAAACAGACCCTTTTCTAATTAGGTACTTTGTGACGTTGAATATAGAAAATAGCTCAGGATATTCATGTATTATTTATATCGTTCTTTAAATACTGCATTGCGATTGTACCTACGCTCGAGGTTCAAGAATTTCTCTTGTTTGTGTGACTCACCTAAGGCACTAGGTAAATGGTAAGATGGAATATTCACTAGGAATATACCTTCTGATTGACGTTTTATTGTTTTTTGGAAACTGAGTTCACATTTGTGCTCACCCTTTGTATGGGATTGAGGAGCAGCTATTGTTTCAAGCTTATAAGATCTATTATGGTTTTGTCGTAGCTCAGTATCGTGTAAAAAATTACAGTGGACTGTATTATTGTGTCGATGATTGTTTGAGTTTTGTGTTGAATGTATTGAGCCTGAGACTAGCCAACCGAATTTAGTTTGATTCAATGTGGGTTTGTTCTTGCCGAGGGCAATTCGGTTTGATCCAAGAACTTCCCAGAAAATGCTTGCGCTGAGTAAGATGTCAACTGGAGATGACAAGTAAAAAGTTGGGTCGGCTAGACCAATGTCTTTTGGAATGTTTAGTGATTTATAGTCAATATTTCTATCAGGTGTAAGCTGTGTGATTTGTGGCACAATGAAGCAGCTTACGTTTGTTGTGTATGATTCTGTACGCGACGATATAGTTATTTCGCTTTGCTTTGTTAATTTTGTGGGTTGACAATTCAACCCTTCTACTGCGGTGCACGTTGGCTGGACCGGTAGGTTAAGTTTTTTGGACAGGCTTTCCGTCATAAAGCATGATGTGCTGCCATTATCGAGCAGCGCGCGCACTGTGTGTTTGTTTCCGTCTCTGTCAGCAATGTCAATGAGAGCTGTGGACAGAAGGACAAATCCAGGATGGATGGATGAAAGTGTAATGTTTGCATTTTGTGTTTGTATGTTTTCTAAGTTTTGTGTTAGATTTTTGTCATAAGAACCGCACGCATTTGATTCTTCTTCTTCTTCATCTGTAGCAAGCACAACACAGCTGTCTTTAGGCGCAGCTGGTGTGTGGGTGGTGTGTGGACCATTCTTATGCAGCATAGAATTATGCCATTTGGAGCATACTCTGCAAGGACCTAATCTACATTTAGTTACCAAATGTCCAGGCCGTAGACAATTGATACAGAGTTTCATTTGTTTGACCTTGTCAATCCTAGACTCGATAGGCAGAGCCCTGAAAGATTGGCATAGGTATATAGAATGATTCCCTTTGCAATATGGGCAAGTATAGACTACTTGATTTGGTGGGTTAACCACAAATGATTTTGGACGTACATGGGGGACGTCTGTGTGTTGTTTGCGTTTGGGATGTGCTTCTTCCATGGTCTCCAATAAGTCTGCACGGTTTTTCAGGAAGTCTGTGAAACTTGGTAGCGTGGGAAAACCCTGTATAGTATTGCGATGATCTTCCCAAGCACGAATAGTGGACAAATCAAGTTTATTGCACACCATGTGAATCAGCAACATGTCCCAGTGTTCTGTGGGAAGCTTTAGTGCCTTAAGGGCACGTAGGTTTTTGTTAATTGTGTCAACTACACCGCGCAATGCACTGGATGACTCCTTTGATACATTCTCAATATTAAACAGTGAGTTTAAGTGATTATGGACAAGTAGTTTATTGTTTTGATACCTCTCACATAATGCTTTCCAAGCTATGGAATAATTTGTGGTTGACAGCTCCAAAGAAGCTATTACCTCTGAAGCACTCCCTGTTAATGCAGCTTTTAAGTAATGGAATTTACTTATTTCTGGAATGCTTTTGTTTAGATGTACCAAAGATTGGAATGTGTCGGAAAATTCAAGCCAGTCCCGATAGTGACCTGAGAAGGTAGGCAGATGTATTGTTGGTAACTTTAAATTTGGCGTACCTTTTGTAAGAACGGTACCTGACCGAGAAGCGCTGTCATTACTCGCAGCGGCATCATCCTTGTTCCTCACCAACAGGTCTCGGGCACTAGCGATCACGAGGAAGTATGTAGACTCGAATTTTTCCCGCTCTTGGTACTCGTTCGCTGGAATTTCAGAGATGGATTCCAATTGAGTTTGGACATCATCATATAGAACATAAAGTTCTTCTAATTTTGTTAATCTGTTGCTGAGATCAATTGCCTCAATTGAGCTGAGGGCTCTACTTTTGAGATTCTCTAAATAGTTTGTAAATATTGTTACTTTAGCTTTGTGAGAAGCTCTTGCACGAACAAGGTTGTCCTTGGGACTCATGGCGACAGATTATTATAGACTTTATCAAGAAAATATAGTTTGCAATAGATGAGTGCAACAGTATTGTACAGTTTTTAGTAATTTAGGTATAGAATACTAATTATAGTTTGCAGTGTCTAGGTAAATGCAACAAATGTTGTGAAATTAAAGGTTATTAACCTGTTATAGTTTGCTACTTAGACAAAGCAACAAGTATTGTTTAGTTACCTACCTGTAGGTTATTGTTATGGTTTGCAATATCTAGGAAAATGCAACAAAGGTTGTTACCTTAAGGTCATTGACCTGTTATAGTTTGCTTCCTAAATAAAGCAACAAAATTAGATTATAGTTTGCACTAGCGGCAACAAAATATAGGAAAGAGTTATAGTTCGCACAAAAAAATGCAACAAAGCATAGCTTATGGGTTAGTTATAGTTTGCACTAAATAGCACAACAAAAAATGTTAGATAGTTTATAGTTTGCATTAGCAAATGCAACGAAATATAGCTCTTGTGTGTTGTTTTTATAGTTTGCAAGAAGAAATGCAACAAAAAAAATAGCTTTGAATATAGTTTGCACAAGGAAATGCAACAAAAGCAAACTTTTATCGTTAGTATTATAGTTTGCAAAGGAAAATGCAACAGAACTTAGCATGTATAGTTTGCATTGGAAATGCAACGGCTTACAATATAGTTTGCAAAGAAAAATGCAACAGAAAATAGCTTATTATAGTCTGCATTAGAATGCAGCGGCTGTATGTAAGTATAGTTTGCAAAGAAATGGCAACAGAACAGCTTTTATAGTTTGAATTTAGACATTCAACGGCTTACAATATAGTTTGCAAAGAAAAATGCAACAGAAACTTAGCTTTTATAGTCTGCATTAGAGATGCAGCGGCAGTATGTAAGTATAGTTTGCACAGAAATTGCAACAGCACAGCTTTCATAGTTTGAACTTTAGACATCCAACGGCTTGTATACTCGTACACGTCGGCCCCTCGTGGGCTTTTTATTCTTGGGTTGTTTGCACAGAAATTGCAACAGCACAGCTTTTATAGTTTGAACTTTAGACATTCAACGGCTTGTATAGGTACTCGTACACGTTGGCCTCTCGTGGGCTTGAGGGCTTGTTCTTCTTGTGGTGTTCAGTTTACTGCACAAACGATGAAATGGCCGTGGAAATGGCGGCCTTGTTGTATGGCACGCGTCGGCGTCAGCGCACAGCGTCAGCATCAGTTTCTTGTGAGCGTATTGTCGGCCCAATTGTCGGCCGCTTTGGTTCTTGTGTTTGGCTCGATGTGACCAAATTATATGGTGGAAATAACTGCACTTGTTACTATTTTATATGGTTTATTGTAGATTATAATATTGAAAAAATTACATGTTAGCCATTGACGAAACAGAATGACGTCTGAATCAAAAAAAAAATATCAAAATCAAGATGGCCGCGCGGGTGCGTTCGTAAATTATTAAACAATCTACATAGAAGTTTTATTAATTGAGCCAATAGAAACCGCAATGAGCACCCGTCACTATGCTTCCATGTGACTCCATTGCTAGTTGGAGAGAAAATGCTGATGTCACTTTTTATCTGTGGCACGTGATATTTTATACATTCCACAGACTAAAAGTGTAAAATAACTGCCAAAATGTCGTCTCTGATTCCTGCTTGGAGTACATATAGCTCTTATCACCTGCAGCTTAAGACGCCATACGTTTTTAGCAAAAAACGCTCCTGCGATTCCTCATCGCGAGGCTTAACTATTTTTAGGACCTAAGGTTTGGATTCCAGGATTGGATTTCCTACGAATGCAATCGATTCTCGCCATAAGTGGCCACTTTTGGCGAGAATCGATTGCATTCTTAAGTTCTAGGATCTGGAATCCAGACCTTACTTACTTACTTACTTACCTTAGGTCCTAAAAATAGTTAAGCCTCGCGTCGAGGAATCGCAGGAGCGTTTTTTGCTAAAAACGCATCCAAAAAAAAGATATGTTTTTTTTTCCATTGGCGGCGCTAGTTGTGAGACGTATTTGACCTTAAGTGCGGTAATCAAATAAAACAAAAGTAGATATCTCCGGTCGCTCTGTCCCAAGCTCGAAGCTTTTTGGCTAAAGCTCCTAACTCGAGCTGACAAAGCCTGTGGCCAGGGATTTTGGTCACAATGTTTCCGAAAATCCTCCTCGTGGAAGGATCAGAGGATTATGTGGAAATCCATGTAGTTGTTTTCGTTTAAAATCTCAGCAAATACTCGCCAAATATACGAAAACGCCCAGCAGGTATTTTGTAGGTTAAATATAGGTAAATGCGAATATTTGTGAGTTAGGGTGTGTGTGTTTGATACTATTTCACGCCGAAACTGCTGGGCGGATTTTTGTAAAATCTGGAATGGAAATATCTTGTTTACACGTGAGAATAACATATTATTATAATAACATATAGCTTTTCTCGCAACTTCATCAGATATCTATAACGATGCGAAACATTATGCAACTTTCGCGCGAAGTCGCGATCAAAAGTATTTATAAGCATGGGTGCATTACAAGGTAAAATCCCCGGTTTCTGAATTGAAATTTTTTCTAAGCAAATACTTAACTATCTGTCACGCTCTTTTGTGAGAAATCTGTAGAGACGGTACTTACCCATTTGCTTAGCTAATTTCTAAATTCAGAAACCGGGCCACAGTCACGTAATCTGAGAGTATGTTGTGGGTTACGTGATTGATTGTTGTAATGAATAACGTTATAGTCATCATTCATTCAATCACTTCATCGTGACGTCCCTTGGAGTGGGTAGAGCTGTGATGTTAGGAATGTGTTGTGTTTCCTTACGACACTTGGATAAATTGGATCACTAAACTATTTACGGTCCAATACAATAAAGAACCAATAAAGCGTATCAATCAAAAATAACACGCCCGCGGACACATCTCTAGCTTTTTCCTGCAGAAGCTAATTTAGCTAGGTAAAGTAAAAAAGACATTTGGGGTCATCTGGGGGGTTACTCTTGACGCTATTGCGATCAAATTGAAAAAGATTTAAAATTAATTTATCTTTGAATTCGCATAGTAATGATGCCCTTTGATTTTAAATACTTTGTAATGTTTATTCAAAGGTAAGGCTGTTTTATTCAATAAAAACACAAAATGCGTCTTAATTTGTAAAATATTAAATTTTGTAAATTGCACCATATTGCGGCCGTATTGGAAAAATGCGTCAATGGTAGAGGGGCTGTTTATGCATCTCTACATTGGCATGTTATGTTCCGCATGTCAATCTATGTTCTCTTTACGTTCTTTCGTTTTGAACCCCTGACCCACGCATATTTTCGCCTGCAATGACGCCCTGCGTTGCATGCAGCTCATGGAAGGGTCTTTCAGCGCTATACTGTGTTTACCTATCTAGAGAAAATTTCAAATTGATTAACTCACTTTATTAACTAACCTACCGTGGTCATTGGCGCTGGATGCTGTAACACAGGCCTATAAGCCTAGTACAGCAACTGATGCTAACCTTACTTATTCATACTGTCACATTTAATTGGTACAAAATTGTAAACGAAATTCGAACTTATATGGTACGTAAATAAATTATTCTTATTCTAATTCTTCTTATTGGCGAGTTTCTGAGTGCACGACGTGACCCGTAAGAAGAAGTAGAAGATGCTTTCGACATTATTAAAAGGGTATATTTTAATACCTTCTAAATTATTCTTATGTTTAATATTGGCATGTTACAGTTTTAGTGATCGGTAGTTGTTAGGTAACACAATATCTTTTGCGAAAGGGGCTTGGACCTATTTACAGGTGCAAAGATAGGGATTTTCTTGCCGTACTTATCTTTCCTTGTTGTTAATTGAACTAGTTCCTTGCGTGTCTTTAAAAGCATAGCGAAAAGCTAAAATAACTGAGTTTAAACCACCGCTCAAATAAAACATCATGCGCAAACTTCGTTTCTGAAGCAGAATGCTTTTTGATCGATAACCCATAGAAAGGAGGTAATTTCATCGTCCATCGTTCAATTAATATTTTCATCTTTTTTCGCTGCAATGTTTATAAAGACCTTTTTAATGTGCATGTTAATATAAACCTTCTATATTATGTGTTTACACGTTCGGTATAATAATGTTCAGAGGGAAAGCTGCACGTATTAAACTTCATTAATGCTGGCATGTACTCGTAGGTATGCGGGGGAGGACAATGATTTTTTTTTCTCCGATCATGTAATCCTCGATGGAAAGGTATACCTACTTTGATCTATAGTTATTTTGATTAAAATACACTCCTAACAGAGCTTAGAACGGAGGTTTGTTTTAGAGGACTTTTTGCGCCCATTGTGTCAACGTCTCATTTTTAAGTTAAGTCGTCTCATTTAAAATGAGAAGAAAAGGGAGCTTAGAGCATCGTCCAAAATAAATAATAACAAAAGGTCGATTCAGAAGTGTAGTTCTATGCTAGAATCACTTTGCACAAAGTGTCCAACCCCCCTTAGATGTGTAACGTGGTTTCAGAAGAGATTAGAATCTGACGTGAAATATGTCGCAAACGCTAACGTGACCGCCCTCCGCATTACTCCGCAACTGGCAATTCATTGTTGTAGACTTCCCTCGCGGATGAACCTTTTTCAAAGGCGATAATGGCTTGTCATACGCCATCTATGAGAAATACCTGTTATAGACATCAGTCGCGTTTCGTAGAAAGGCATGACTTCCTATAGAAAGAACGATTTTTATGTCTGACAATATTTATTCGATAGTCTAAGCAGAAATTGAGGAATTTGATTCCACAAATTAAAATTGAAACCACTGTTAAAATTCGTTCGTATATAACTAATGTCAGACATGAAACTAGTTCTTTCTACGGGAAGTCATGTCATTCCTTTCTTTAATGCCTGCTTGGAGTAGGTATACCTAGATGTCTTCTCCGTGAGTGTTAACATTCTTTACACTGTGTAGTTTGTGGCTAGTACGTGAGCAGCGATCATCGATATGTGCCGGCGCCACTCACCGCGGAATGGCGCGCTAAACCGAACCGAGCGCCCTTGACGCTGCTTCGTCTCTTATTGGGCCCGCATTCTGGTCCTAAAAGAGATTTTCACAAAAAATAAGGGATAGATAGATAGATAAAACGTTTATTTATAGAATAGGATAGGGCAGTCAAGCGTTGCAGTTCCCAGCGGTCTAAAACCAGATCATCATTATATTTAAGAGTTATCCTCTTATCGGTGCAGCATTCTCCATACACTTCGATCACAGGCCAGTTCCTTCGCAGCCTGGTACGTCACCACATCCACTCTCTCTTTAATTAATGCTGGGCCACTTCTATCTATCTATCTATCCAGCCCATAAATAAAGCCCACTGTTGGGCATAGGCCTCTTCCTTTTCACGCCATCCCCCTCGGTCTAAAGCCAATCTCGTCCATTGTCCTCCCGCTGTTCCACTTACTACGACACAACAAATTCATAACTAATATAATAGAAGGAAAGATAGAAGGAAAGAGATGTTAAGGAAGGTCACGGAGAAACTACTTCGAAGACCAGATAGCCGTCCCAAATACCACTGGAGGGATGACGTTGACAAGGACCTACGCGACTTACAGGCAGGCGACTGGAAGAAGACCACGCAAGGCGTCTGTCTGATTGGTCTCTACCAGTGGCGACTTATTGTGTCTGAGGCCAAGAATCATTTCGGGTCGCTGATTCGGTGGCGTAATATACTGGAGTGTATCTTGCGCGACTCATTTTAGGCGTAAATAGACAGCGTGCTACACACAAAGCCTATAAAAGTCTCGCATTACGAGGCGCAAGATACGTTAAGCGCCTCTATTATCTAAAAATTCCACTCAACCTCCGACAAAACACTCGAAAGTAGCCCTTATTGAAATGAACAATCTTTATGTTGACATTTAAAAACCGTTATTTTTACGGTGGATATTTTAGATAATACTAGATTTTAGATAATACCTTGTTTGACACTTTGAATTTTATTATAAAAGGGGATCTTAATTTGAGGTCTAGAAGGAAAAGCAGTCGACGCTTCACTTCACTAAAGCGGACTTTCACCACCGCCACTGGCCACTTCATTTAATGCCTGCCGTGCCGCAGAGTGAGACCGTAGAGTGAGTTGGTTGAGTCATGTATAGGAAAATCTAGTTATCTATAAGTTATCATAAAACTATAAGGTTAGGTTAAAATAGATAGGTACCTACTTAGGCGGACTTGCGTCAGTCAGGGTTAGCCAACTAACTCTGAGTTAATTTGACATTTCCATACAATTAACTGGCTAACGTGGCAAGTGGACCTTAGGCATTTGCATCTACGTAATGAGATGAGTTAAACAGTGGTGAAGGTACCACCTAGATGGGTGGAGTACTGACACTTGAAACGCTGCGGTACCGATGGATTGCGTAGTACATAATACCATCCTGTACCGGTGAGAAACCTGCGGCTTTGATTACTCCGCACGTGTTGATTTTGTATCGTATTGAGGAACCAAATAATTCTATTGAGGCTGCCATATAATCGAGGCAATGTAAATAGGTCTGTAAGAGAATTGTGTAACAGAGGCAAAATTAAATTAAACTTAAATGGCCCCCAAAT
Organism: Zelleria hepariella; assembly: GCA_949319315.1. Taxonomy (NCBI): domain Eukaryota; kingdom Metazoa; phylum Arthropoda; class Insecta; order Lepidoptera; family Yponomeutidae; genus Zelleria; species Zelleria hepariella. The sequence continues at coordinate 12,463,041 of OX439391.1, read as the reverse complement.
GGTATCGCCACCGCAAACACTCATACGACACACATTAGTTTAGACCCGCATGCTGCGGTATGTTAGAACTTGAAACGTAAAACAAGGGTTAGATCCAGGCAAGGCCTCTACTCACGAATAATGGTGAAGTTTAGATGGAGTAGGCTTGCCCAGCACCTATACCATCCTCTCACTTAATTGGTGGAAAAGACAATCAACACATGCCTAGCCAACTAAGCCACGAGATTCTTCACGTTGTTTAAACATGTCCCAGACACTGCAGCATCCGAGTGGTTACTACACCCATCTAGTGTGAGTAAAGGTGCCACCAGACGCTGGATAAATCATCTCATTACGTAGATGCAAAGGTTAGAATAATTTACAGTAGGCGATATTGCCATTGAACCAAAAACTTTACAAATCAAGAAAATCTGCACTCATGTTAATCCAGCTAGAATGTTCCCAGCGAACAACGAACCTACTATTTCCAATATGTATATGCAAAATAAGGTTACGTAGGCTCTAGTCAAGCATTGAATGAAATCAGATCTCTCGCTTTGCAGCTTGCAAAGTGACTTTATGCCTCGAGTAGTCCTCTCGAGCTTTGAAGCATAGGCCTAAAATTTTATGAGACCCGAAGAACATCTTCGATAAAAATATAATATGCTTACGGAAGCCCAAAGTAATAAAAAACGTCGCAAAAAGTCGTTTTTGTAGTTGGACCGCACTGCTGACACTTTATTCCATTCTGAAACTGAAAACGATCCTAAGCGAATGAATTCACGAAAGCACAGTAGCGCGCTTACTCACCCCCTGAAAAGTCATAAGATTCACCGTTATTTTTATTTTGTTATAGCGAATAAGGCTACAAATTCTAAACAGTGGGAAGTGTCGAAATGTTTTATTTATAGAGCGTGCAGTGAAACGCTTCAAACGTTGTAAATCCTACTAATATCCTACTAATATTATATTTGCGAAAGTTTGTAAGTGTGGATGGATGGATGGATGGATGGATGTTTGTTACTCTTTTACGCTGAAACGGCTTGACGGATTTGGATGAAATTTGGAATGGAGATAGCTTAGACATCAGAATAACACATAGGCTACATATTATCACGCTATTACTTTTTTTTTTCTGTATTTCATGCGGACGAAGTCGCGGGCAAAAGCTAGTGCTGCTATAAAAATATCAATGCAAGTCTGGTTATTCAGTAGCCCACCGCCACCGCAGGCACCGTCGATACGAATTTGCGGCCTAAGAGCACGCATGTACGACTGTACGTACACACGACAGCACGTCGACGCTTACACGCTAGCACCCTACTCGGTTACGATAAGGGCGACTTGTGATTGTGCTTCTGACACACTTATTTTGCGTTTAGAGCCTCTCTCTCAAAGTGAGAGGGCGCAACGTGACTTCGCACCGCCTGTCAAACTGCGAGCGTTGTGATTTATTATGGTCGGACCAGGCCGCATGTTTTAATGTGCCTCTCTAGTTCGCAATGCACTCCCAATCCATCATTAATTGTGTCCCGATGATGACTGACTATTGGATCGGCTTTAGTATCCAACCTTGCCTCGGCCCTCTGCCCTTGACGCTATGATTATAAAAAAATAACTCTGCGAATTGGCAATAGTCTCTCTTTACATCTTTACATACTGTTCTTTGTAACATGAAGATATAAGGCTATTTTGTAAAATAAAAACAAAAATGTAAAAAAAAAACCTAAAACATTGATTATTACCCAATAATGACATAATAGCGTCAAAGGGTAGAGAAGCAGATAATAAGACCAAAATAATAACCAGTCTAGGATTTCACGCTGAAATAGACCTTAAGTATTTATTTAGTGTTGGTCTATCCCTAGACGTTCAGTGCATTTACTGTAAATAGTGTCGAAAGAAAACTGCTGACAGTGGTATTTAATAGCCAATGCTTGAGAATCTTAAGAAGTATAGAGTCTGGCACAGAAGTACTACATTTCGGTTCAGAAAGTTCTGCATTTCTACCACCCCATTATCGTGACGATGATTGAATTTCATCGGGTGCGGAAACGTTATCGCGTGGGTCCGATTCGCACTTAACCTGGCAAAATGGGGCCAGACGGCGGCCCTGCCATTTGTGGGAGGCGAAAATTCGGTGACCACTGACCACAAATACATCACATAATATATCTTCATCTTACAAAATTTTTGTCAGTTTCTTCACTCGTCCGCGTAGACTGTAAAAAGTACGCTTGCTGGTTGATTGCATAAGATTTTTAAAAAAAAGTCTGGAGTCGTGTCTACGTTATGTTTCTAAGGACGATTGTTATATTCGCGCAAAACATTACTGGACTTGCGTTTTTATCACGCATTACATTAAAATAAGCGCATTTATCCACTGCACCGTCAACATCAACGAGAACGAGATGACGACGCCGAAGTAGCGGTACATACTGTTGGAGCCCTACGTCATCCGCAATCCGGCCGGCAACCAGTTGCGCCGGCCGGAACGAAGCTTACTTCACATTTTACCAACTGACCTGGCGACACCTATTTTTGATGCAAAATAATTAATTTAAACCAATATAGTCCACTCGCATCAATTAATATAGGTACCCAGGAGCTCTACGACACATACATTTACTATGGCCTCTTCACGCCACGTCATCCCGTACAAAATATATCCGAAATAATCTCGTTGACGTTGACGGTTCGGTGAACAGACGCCCTAATTCTAGATTTATTTTACAAGCCTACTCCATCTAAAACAATGTCCCAGGCATTGCAGCGCCGAGTGGTCTCTTCACCCATCTAGTGTGAGTGAAGGTGCCACTGGACGCTGTATAAATTATCTCATTACGTAGATGCAAAGGCCTTAGTAGTTTTTTTTTACTTGCGTACTTTTTTATAGTAGTTACATACTCGGTAAATAGTGCCATTTCATTGTTTTCAAAGCTTTTTTTTTACACTTAAACTTTCGTAAGCACTGCACATTTTGTATTTCGTAAACGGTTAAACTTACTTGTATTATCTGTAGAGCTGTCAGAACTGTCAGCGCGCGCGCGGCGCCTAGTGACACGCAGTCTGAGACTGGCCACGGCGTCGCGAGGGCCGTCTCAGCTCCATCATTAAGGTCTCCGAATGAGAACCGAAACTAGTCGGCTACACCGACATAATACAAGTAAGTTTAACCGTTTACGAAATACAAAAAGTTTTCAAAGCTTTATTTCAACTCGGCTAGTTGTCTATATACGAGTATACATATGTATAGAGTACGACGAATATTGCGAACAATCTATGCGCTTTGAATTAAATCTCGGTGGCATACAATACGGTTGCAAATTGGATCACACTCATTCGGGAAATCGAAATTGTTCCTCGGAAGCATATTTTGATTGGTACAGTAATCAGCGACAAGTCAGGATACCCCCTTTTGTTCCATTGACGCACTTATGCCGTGCGCTATAAGAGCTACTTAGCTGTATGGGTATAGTAGAGCGCCACTCGCTGCGTTTAAGTGCTGATTTTTCCCAACCGTCAGGTGGAATGGCACTGGCGGTAAGATGCCTCTTCAGTACATCTTTATAGCGAAGATGCTGTCCGCCAACTTTGCGCGCACCGTCAGACAGCTGGGAGTAGAGCACAGCTTTTGGAAGGCGATCGTCTTGGGCTTCTCGAGCCACATTCGCGCACATCGCCGTAGAAGTCCCCCTACAAATCCAGAGGTCGCCGTCATCGGATCACGATGAGGAGGACATCATCATCAGCTGTATGGGGTATTCCACCTATGTTGTTTTGTTTTATTTTCCTGAAATTGATCCAGTCTGTAGCTGATTACAAAGATACTGTCTGTCAACAGAAAAAAATATACGGACTTTATAGCAACAGGTATAAAGGCTATTATGGTTTGGATGGCACCAACATTTTGGATATTCATGTACTATATGTGTACTGTCGCAGCTACGCAGACGAATTTTCCGTCGGAAGTGCTATAGTTTTTTTGCCGAAAAATCGACATTGCTTCTGTAAACGTTACACGGGGCGGCAATTTAGGAAAGTATTGGGCTTCATATTACTTTTAGACAGATAAATAGATAGAGAGCATCTTTATTTGTGTCAATGTCTTTCTATAATTTTATCGGTTATTCAATAAGTACAGTTGTGATTTTTTTACATGTTCAGGCATTTTAGTTGACAATCTAGCTAGGAAACCTACCGTTGCAAAGCTAACTCATCGGCAAAAACCTACACCTACTAGCCGGCGGGGGTGTTAATACAGTTTGTCAACTTTGCTGACTGAGGTTTCGGACAGCTCCCAATTTCTGTATTTACAAAGGGGACACTCTATAACGAAGCATTATTTCGGAGCTAAGTAAGGCTACGCGACGGATGAAAGGTGATGTGTGTTGACCTATGTTGGTACACAGTTGAGTAATTACATATTCACAAAGGTAGCATTACCCATAGGTACCTTCATTGGCCGTTGACGGGCAGCCAACCGTTACATACAGAGAGAACCGTCTTTAGTTGATCCCAACGAAACCCAACGCGCTTCAACGATGCATTCGAAATAGTCCTTAAAGCATCTACGTACAGCGTCCAGTGGCACCTTCACTCACTAGATGGATGACGTGAACACTTGAACGCTGCAGTGCCTAGGACAATGTTTTAGATGGGGTATAGGGTTGCCCAGCACCTAAACCATCCTGCCATCATTCGAAATATGCCTTGAAATATATTGTGTCGAAATATTCGAAATAACGATTGGAATGTCATAATTCTAAAAGCCAATGCGGCCAATATAATTAAGTGTTTTCGGTAGAGATGTTTGTGATAAAACCAAGAAATATTGCTCTTTTGTTGGGTTGCCAGAAGGTTGCCAGTCGTAATGCCTACATTTGCGAGTTTAGTAAAAAGAGAATTTATAAGTAAGTACTTTCTGCTCCATTGACAGTACTACAGTAGCTCAAAGGGCACATCTGTGAGAGCATAGAACAAAAAGGATCTGGCAGCGAAAATTAGTCTGGATTTTCACGGAATTTGCGAATATTCCGTGATTGCTACGGTAATTGGCATTAACCCTCTCTCCGTACGTCATAGCAACGAGAATCAAAAATTATGCCGAATTCAGAGTTCGAACTAAAACAAGTTGTTTGCCGGTCCATTGCAAATAAGACAATGGCCCGGTTTCTGAATTGAGAATTTTGCTAAGCAAATACTTAACTATCGTTCTGTCACGCTCTTTTGTGAGAAATCTGCAGAGACAGGACGATACTTTCCCATTTGCTTAGCGAATTTCTAAATTCAGAAACCGGGCCAAAACTAACCAACAAGAATGATAGCTCTCACGGCTTCAGTCTTCCTGTGATCATGGCATGTCAAGCTATAACGCTGCCAAAAGTTCGGGATAAATAAGATAGGGTATTTCATTTATTTTAACATCAAATTTGCATCAAGATACCATCAATGCAACTTAACAAGATGATTTATACAGTGTTCAGTGGCACCTCCGCTCACCAGCAAAAAGTTATACATCGCAAGTTCACAGTTTGGGGCGAACTATAAGTAAGATTGTAAAACCTAACATTTAGACGAAGTTTTTTTTTTTAATGAAAATGTCACTAAGGCCGTCTTACACCACTTCTTAAATGCCACCATTTAAATAGACTTTTGTATGAAGATTTTAGTCAAACGCTGTTTAAACCACATTTAAGAAAGTGGTGCCAGACGCTACTAATACATTTCTGTGTTTCGCCCCGAACTGTGAACTCGCGATGCACTTCACAACCTCGCTAGCGAAGCGAAGCTTGCTCATTCGATAAATGCAAAAGTGTATTTGTCGAGCACCAAATACGAGTACGTCATCAGCGAGTGATTTTTGCATTTATAGAACAACTGGCATAGGTACTTTTTAGCAGCAAGGAAAGGCTATATATTTTTATACTCGCTAGTTTATTCTCATAGTGTGATGTGAATCTGCTATTTATGGAGCTGAAGTCTTTTTGATGACGTATACGAGAGCGCTACGAATGTGCTACGTAGGCGCTACGACTCCGCTAGTGCTACGAAACTGCTACGAAATGTTGTAGCGGTTATTTAAATTTGTCAGTTTTCCCAAAAAATCGTTTGCCGTTTGCTCACCAACAAGCTATGTTGCACGGAGATACATTCACTTATAGACTTGGTAGAGAAGAACACATAACACAGCTATGGTAGCCCTGTGGATAGAAGGGCTACCTCTCAAGCAAGAGGCTCAAATCGCTAACTACGAGGATTGCACCAAGGTTCATCGCAGTTAGCGATTTAAGCCTCTTGCTTGAAATAGCCGTAGTTTTTATTGGTAAAGAATACATTAATTCCCAATTACTTGTATACGGTATAGCTTATTTACGTATGTTAATCAGAGTCCCATATATGGTTGTTGACAAAACGATCGGCGACCGCTGATTGGTCGTTAATTGAGTGATCGGTCGACGAATGGTCGGTCTACCTCTTTAAAATGCAAAAAAGGCAATTAATTGCGGTAGAGGCAGAAATCACTTATTTACTCGAGGTTCACCGAGTTTGCGTTATTCTTGTTTTGCTGGGCAATCAAAAACGTGGCTTACTTACTCGTATGTGAAGTCCTAATACCAATTTTCTGTAAACATGAATGTATTGGATCAGCCCTTGTATTCTTGAAAATAATCACCGTAAATATTATAACAGTTTTAAAATGTCAAAAAAAATATTGTTTATTTCAATAAAGGAGAATAGAAGCATTGGGCGTTCACTGACTCACCTGTGGATTGTATGATCGAGCAGCGGCGAGAAGCGCGGCGAAGCTCCGCCATCAACTGGGTGCCATTTCGGTACACTACTTGGAATCTACTTGCATAGTCTCGTAAAGTCTCAATTTAAACCGGATTATCCTCACAAAAATGTATCAAAATTTTACAAAAAATCTAGGTTTAATTAGTGGCGCAAGCCTGGCTCACTGATCACTGACTCACTTACGAGTGTCTGTGGCTTGTGTGATCGAGCAGCGGCGAGAGGCATGACGCCACATCACTCACACCTATTCTCACTGGCTTACTCACACGGGGTGGACCTACCCTTCTGACTCACCTGTGGCTTGTGTGATCGAGCAGCGGCGAGAGGCGCGGCGAAGCCCCGCCGTCAACTGGGCGGCATGGCGGCACCGGCCGCCGACGGCCGCTAGCGCTGTAGCCGGCACCGCACTCTCACCCACTGCTTCGCCGACTCACTCACTCACTCACCCACTCACTCACTGACACGTCATTGCACCCACTGAACTTAGCTTTGACTTCACCTGTAACAATATAAAATGTGTATTGAAAGATGTCTTTCGAGATCGTATGACGGTTAAAAATTCAAATTAAATCTATGTTGAATCGAAACGCCTAGGAGCTTTACTGCCGATTTCTGAATTGAGAAATTCGCTAAGCAAAATGGGTAAGTATATTTCTGTCTCTGCAGATTTCTCACAAAAGAGCGTGACAGAACGATAGTAAAGTATTTACTTAGTAAAATTCTCAATTCAGAAACCGGTTTTGGCAGCGCACAAATTGTGCGAATATCAACTGAAAACCAGATTTTGGAGTTTCAAATCATTGCACTCGCAGCGAGCTCATATTACCCACACAACTATAAATAACCCGTAACTTACAAGCGAGGGAGGTATTGATACTCAGTCACAGTTTCATTATTTGTTTACCAAATTAAAGTCATCTCTTCCTCATTAAAACTTGACTAAGTATGTACCTTTAAATACACGATAGAAAACGCATGAGATTCTTATTATTTATCTCTCAGACCCCTTCGCCTCAGGCAGGAGGGTGTTTTGCGTTGACATTTTGCATATTATTGCATGCATTTGAATAAACCTCATTTTCATGGCAATTGAAATGAAATGTATGCTCAAGTGACGAATTCAAAATAACATATTCGTGGGAAATATTCGTGCATTTAAACTGAACCAAATGTTACTCCAAGAATCTTACAAAACAGGAAACTCTGATTGATCTATTTCATAATAATTGCAGTTATCGCTTCATCTATTTGTTGCACGTAGTTGTTTGCATGCTCGAGCCTATTTTTCATTGTATTTTATTCAGTATTTGACAAAACGTACCGTATCTACCTTTCTCCAGTTAGATCTAGTGTTCAATGTACTAAAACACGAAACACTACACTAAACATAATTCAGGGTGGGTGGTAAAGCTCGTTTTTAGGTGTTTGACTTTTTTTTCCAATTCAATTCATTACTCTCTGTGCTTCAATGAGTCAGTGTATATTGGGAGCGTAAATTTCCGATAGAATATAAGAGAGTCAATCTCGACAAAATCTGTTTAACATTTATGCGGAGTCATTTTCCTGTTGCGTGGCGGGGAAAACGTTTCCAGGAAGCCAACATTGAATTATCGACCTTGAAAGTACATTGTAGAGTTCAAGAGGCATAATTGTGATTTTTGGGCCTATGATATTATATTGCTTTCTCAGGTAAGTTATTGCGTTAAGAACAGACGATAGTATGATGAATTAGCATTCGTTGAAAAAAGAACTGATGGTCAGTCAATAAATTAGTTAGATACACAAGATCTCCTCACTTTTCCCGAATAAAATCATATCTTGATTTTATAGGGCCCAGTTTCTGAGTTGAGAATTTTGCTAAGCAAATGGGTAAGTATCGTCCTGTCTCTGCAGATTTCTCACAAAAGAGCGTGACAGAGCGATACGTAAGTATGTGCTTAGTAAAATTCTCAACTCAGAAACCGGGCCTAATGCCTGTTTTCACCAACGACCCCTAATTTTAAAAGGCCTTTTAACGAAAGTTATTTGCACCTCTGCAAGTCTATGGGGCATGGATGAAGGATCATACACACTCAACTCATAACGCTTGTGAGTGGAATTCGTATGGTCATTCATCCATGACCCCTAGACTTGCAGAGGCGCAGATAATGTTCGTTAAAAGGTCTTTTAAAATTAGGGGTGGTTGGTGAAAACGGGCATAAATGTCTTATTTTATATACATTTTTACCGACTTCAAAAAAGTAGGAGGTACTCAATTCGAAGCGTAAATATTTTTTTTAATGTTTATTACCTCAGTACCTACTTCTTTCTGCGTGAACCGTTCTTTTTTCGTTTGAAAGGGTATAAATGGTAAAGATCTGATGGAGAACGCAACTCTTCAACGGACAGCAGCAAATCACTGGGAATCAGTGTACTTCACCAGTGAAGTCGTTTTTTTTTTGTTTTGGTTATTTTGTATTATATCGATACCATGTGTTCTTTTTTTTATAATGAGCTGGAATGATCTTTTGGAAGAAGATATCTTTTGTGTTAATGGGAAAAGTAATTATGAAGTTAACGAGCGAGATTCAATCAATTTCGTAGCTCAGTGCTAGCCTTACCGTATCTACTCACCGCTCATTATTTTTTTAATTAACACTGGTTACTAAGCTCTAAAATCCTAGGAAAAACGCTAAGATCTTAGTTTTTTTTTACGGACCAACGCCTTCGTTAAATAGGAAGCAAAATTAAAAATTAAAAGCCTATAGGTAGGCAAGTTACTAATTATCCCACCTTCTTGTACATATAAACTATTCAAAACTTGTTAAGACTTGTTGTTAGACCTGCCCTTGTGTGAAGCGTCCAATTCCAACGCCAAAATACGAGTACACGTATTCTGTCCTAATCGACAAAACAAAGGTTTTGTCGAAGTTAGAAGCTATTGGGACTTGTGCGTATTATTTTACGAATTAATTGTACCTATCTATATTCATAACATTGCGTGAGATCGGTGATTAAATCCGGATCTCACTTATCAAACGTATGTGGGATTTACATTTGATCACCTCGGAATATGAATCGGAACCCCTAGGAGCTGAATACTCGGTAGAACTGCAACTAAATTACAGTCCAAAATTAATAGCTGAAAAGCTGGTGACCATGCGACTTATTTTGTCGTACAAGGCTGGGAGCTTCTAGGCTGGTTCTTTAGATTCTGCTGATCCCGAAATCACTATTATTATTGGCTGAGCGCCGTTGAAAGTTCGTTTTTTATAACCTAGAATTACATTTACAAACCTAGATCAGGGGAGTCTAAATAAGCATCAGACTTATATTTAAAAAAATACACTTTCAAAGTCAACCAATAGAACTTTCGAATTTTCGAGTCTAAACAGCAAGTCTAAGGCTTGTCAGCCTTGTACGACAAAATAAGTCTATTGGTCACCGGCTCTCCAACTATAATATTATAATACATGCTAAGACAAAGTTCAATGTTTTCTTGACTGGTATATTTTAGCCAGGGGGGGGTGTTGATTTTCCCCAATGGATTTATTATCGGAACGCACAATGCAGTCCCACTCGAAAAGCTACCCTCTATCGTCCACTATGAACATCTGATATTAACACTTGCGTCAATGTAACACAACCGATAAGTTATAATAGTACGGAAATCAGAGTTGACATGAAACTACCTTTTGCCTATGACTCTGTAGGCAGTGTTAGTTTAAGGGCAGATTTTAGCTAAAGTGGTTTATCGGCCCTAGTTTCTTGGCTATAAGTACGTTTTGGTTTTACGTCTCAAAATATAGCTCTAAACCACCAGAGAAAATAGAGAATTTTTGTTTAAAAAACAAATCGATCGTATGTCCCTACTATAAATTATCGTTAGCGAATAATGGTTTTCTTTGCGATCTTTAGGTAATTATGTCAAAACAATCTCGACAACACAAGTTCGTTAGCAATTTAAAATCTAAATGCGCGTATTTCTGCTGGTGAATGGTGATTGTATAAAAAGCGAAGTGCTGGCATGCTGGTAAATAACGTGTAGCATTCCAAAATCTCGTCTCGTCAGAGTGGTAAGCTATGGGGCCTACGCCGACTGAACACCATCCGCCACGACGCATTCCATTTGGAATCATCGTCAATGGCGAGCTTTACATAAAATACAACGTGTCACAAAACATCCTAAATCTTTTTACAGGGTGTAACCTACTGGACAACAAGATGTCAATTCTGTAAAAAAAAGTTGAAAAAATCAATTTTTATTTTATAACCTCAAAATTGAAATTTTTTCACAACTTTTTTTTTTATATTAGCTCAAATTTAAAAATATGTTTGTGGGTGTAGGTGCATTTGCAAAGGTTTGAGTTGTTAAAACATTGTGAAAGTCAATGAAAACAATATTTAAAAAATACTTTTCTCCCGCCACACCGTTCACATTTTATTAATTTAAAAATCAACGGAACGTCGTAGAGCAAAAAAAATATTTAGGTTGTGATCCCTATCACCGGGTGCCATTACCCTGTAAAAAGAGTAAAAAGAGCATCTTTTGTAACACCTTGTATACAGGGCGTCCCACGGCTATGCCACATGGAGGGAAAGTACCTTAAATATTGTAGATGGAACATTTTACTGAAAGAAGACATTATTTTAATTAAAAAAACATTTTAAACTGCATTCATAGATATTGAAATAATTAAATGGTTGAACCGGGAATCGAACCCGTTACATGAGAAAAAATTATTACCCTGTAGTTTTATCATAACGATCGAAAGGCTTCATAATAAGGATATTTTTTTCCATAGTGTCAGAAATAAAAGGAAGACCTTGAATTTTAACATTTACCTGCTAGTATGCAACAAATCGAGCCGTATCCTGAGCCGAAAGACGCGTAAAATTTTGTCCATCGCAATGCGGCTGGCTGATTATAAAGAAATAATTCAAAAATGTGTTTCATTTTCACACTTTTAATCTTTTGTTACTGTGATTTTCATTGATAAATTGATTAACGTTGTATTAAAAATATTAAAATTAATGGTCTTCCTTTTATTTCTGACACTATGTTATTTAGCAAAAAATAATCCTTATGATGAAGCCTTTCGATCGGTATGATAAAACTACAGGGCAATATTTTTTCTCATGTAACGGGTTCGATTCCCGGTTCAACCATGTAATTATTTCAATATCTATGAATGCAGTTTAAATTGTTTTTGAAATTAAAATAATGTCTTCTTTCAGTAAAATGTTCCATCTACAATATTCAAGGTACTTTCCCTCCATGTGGCATAGCCGTGGGACGCCCTGTATACATATTTACATGTAGGTACATTGTATGTGAATTTCCTGCACTGAAGACAACCGATGCAATGGACTGCACTAAAAAAACATAGCCTAAGTGATAGACTCAGTAACCCGCGGCTTGGTTGGCTCCACACATATTGAATTGTCTTTCCTGTGGACTAGGTTGACTAAGCTGTCAGAATGGTATAGGTGCTGGACAAGCCTACTTCATCTAAATCAATGAATGCACCGCCGAGTGGTCACTTCACCCATCTAGTGTGAGTGAAGGTGCCACTGGACGCTGTATAAACCATCTCATTACGTAGATGCAAAAACCTTAGTTGTTTTTTCTTTTTTGACGCAGTAATCACCTTCCATGGCAGGTTGATAAATAAGTTATAAAAGTAATCAGAGAAAGGAATTTGTAGCAATTAGTGACTAGACAAAGAATAAATTCCAAAAGCTATCAAGCCAACCCAACTTAGTTTTTTTTTTTTAACATAAGTACGGGAATGAGCTGTTGCAGCATCAATGATCTTCTTCTTGCTAGACATGCGCGAAGCAGTGCACTTCGAAGTCATGATATATTTCATGACATTTCATACCGCGTGATATTACCTTATATCATGGCACCAAACATGACACATGACATCATGGTATTTCTTCATTGCAGACATGAAACATGACATCATGGTATTTCTTCATTGCAGACATGAAACATGACATCATGGTATTTCAGCACACTTTCATTGCAGTACGTAAAGTGTGCTGAAATGCCATGTGTCATGTTTCATGTCATCTAGTGTAATGAAATGCTATGTGCCATGCTTTATTCTCTCGTGTAATGTGTAATATTTCATGACACCGTTGTGTAATATGTCTTTTGTAATATTACAAACATTACCTACACATGTCTACTTCTTGCCTCTTCATCGTGAATGTTGGCAATCAGCTCTTTGCACCGTTCTCTATTCATGATATCTACGTATTATATTTCTTTCGTTATTTCTTCCGGTTCAGTCTTTGATATAACAGAACTAGCTAATTGTCATTTTCCTTGTTCCGAACTGTCTTTTCCCTTCTAAAAGGCAACCTTTCGTTCGCTGCTTGGTGGTGCCCCAATGATGCTTTACTTTTTAAAGAAGCCGTACTGTGCATATGGGTATGGACATGGTCCTTCTTAAAACGTCTTATTGAACGAGCAAGCGAAGCTAGCGAAGTTCTCTGAGTCTACTGGAACAATCGCCGTTTGTATGTTTGTATGTATGTATTTATGTATGTGGGTATGTATGTATGTATGAATGGTCGTTCGACGATAACTTGAGTAAATTTAGTCGGATCGTCATGAAATTTGGTAAGCAGGTAAATGAAGCAAAGAGAATTTTTAGGTTCGAACATGAACCAAATCGGTCAAGGGGTTGCTGAGATGTGGGGTCGCGAGTTGATAGTTCGGGGCGAACCACTAGTTAAATTGATGCAAATAACCTTCCTTGGAAAACCGAATGCAAAGTCTTGGACGACGTCAGCAAAATAACTGGAGTGAGCAGAAAGCTCACATGTAAAACTGTAAAGACGGCTTTAGTTAAAGCTCTTTGAAACCTATGGAACGTCTTTGAATGGAGTCTGCACTGATATAGGAAAACGTAGATACCTTAGATATAAATTGTAGGTACCTGAATTCTTAGTAAGTACCATCAAGATAAGATAAGAACCATCAATAATAATATCTCCTCATAGACATGCCTACACAGTATAGGTACGATTTGGCCGTTTGAAAGCAAAAAGAGTGATTAGAAAAATAGAGTGTGATGAGGATAGAACGTTCAAACTGCAAACTGTATATTTTAACAGACTTCAAAAAAGGAGGTACTCAATACGACCCGTTTTTTATGTTTGTTACCTCAGAACTTTTTTCTAGGTGGACTGATTTTGATGATATTTTTTTTGTTTGAAAGGGTATACTTCCTGTGTAGTTTCATAAAAATGGTGAAGATCTGATGAAGAACATCGGAGATGGAGAAAGGTACTCCTCAACGGCCAGAAGCAGATCACTCGGAATCAGTGCAGAAGCTTATTAAGGGTAGACGATAGCAAGGTGGCGGGAAATTCAAAATTTTCACAGACTTTTACATTTTGTAGCTAAACTGAACTATTTTTGTTCAGCGATTTTTCGTTCGCGAGAATAAAACAGTATTCTTTTCATTATTGTAAACAACAGAACAACAATAATTCAGCCGATTATGTGTTCTGGTCTACGAAGCAGTGGTACTGCCCAAAAAACTTGTCGTAGACCAGAACACATAATCGGCTGAATTATTGTTGTTCTGTTGTTTACAATAATGAAAAGAATACGGTTTTATTCTCGCGAACGAAAAATCGCTGAACAAAAATAGCTCAGTTTAGCTACAAAATGTAAAAAACTGAGAAAATTTTGAATTTCCCGCCACACTACTATCTTCCAGCCTTAACAGTGTACCTTTTCACCAGTGAAGTCGGTTTTTTATTTATGTTAACTTGCACATAATTATAGAAACTCAGCATCATTCCCAACTTTTTATTTGAAAATTTATGTTAAAAAATTCAGGATGAAAAATATTCACCTCTAATGAAGGCCATTAAATTGTTTCAGGGTGCTGGCTTTTTCACCATTGAGTCTCGAAAGCACTTGAAATAAATTTTATTCCGATAAGTATTAAAAATGAGGAAAGTTAATGATTATTGAAGAATGATAACTTAATTATACCTACTAGCTGTTGTTGGAATAAATAATAACTTCAGTTAAAAGTGGAGATATGTATACGTACCTACTAATATAACGAGAAGAAATAACCTTTTCGATTCCTAAAAGCCAAATTGATTCAAGAGTTCTTAAAACAATAAAACAATCCATAAGTTTTAACAAATTATTTCCAACTTATAGCTAGATCAAACAAAGGCCATTATTAAAAAAATAAAAAAAATACAAACCTCCAACACCAATCTCCAAAAATCCCGAAAAAAAATCACTTCACTGGCCACAAAACAAATGCGTCACGCCATAAAAAGAAAATGGGAAAAGCGTTCCAATTTCAAAATGCGCGCGATTTTCCAGAGCCCTATCCGGCCGCGCCAACCTCGCGTCAACAGGTCGCGTCCTACACTGCCCGCCCCGTCCCAGCGCGTCCCTCGACCGACGACGCGCTCGCGCCAAAAATAATACCTACCCTAGAAAGGACAACGGAGATTCACTCTCCGTGTTGCTATTGAAAATTCGCTCCATTTCGATATTTCCCCGATATTGTTTATTGCCCTCTGGATGGCGGTCGTTAAGTCGCACTCAAATTAAGTACTTTATGTGGACTGAGAGCATCTGCTCCCGAAGTATGATGATATGATGACTGGCTTAGAATGAGCCACCATATTGAGATTTATTATAGCTCGATACATCTACTATCTATAACGCTCTACGTAGATCAAAAAAGTAAGATAAAGACATCGTAAGCAATGTAGAAATGTCTTTTTTGCTCTATGATTGAGGGCACCAAACCCTACAGAGCTCATGGTCAGATCTTCTAGCGCTAAAAAATAAAAGTGGTCATTCTACCGGATCTGATAACCTACTCGTACATCAAGGATGAGCCCTTCTGTGAAATTACATAATTAGATAAACAAAAAAACTTTATGTTCGATAGAAAAGGTCAAGTAATTTTCTTAGGTACTTACACCTTATGGAGTAAAACAATGTCCCAGGCACTGCAGCGCCGAGTGGTCTCTTCACCCATCTAGTGTGAGTGAAGGTGCCACTGGACGCTGTATAAATCATCTCATTACGTAGATGCAAAGGCCTTAGTTTTTTACACCTTATGAGTGTCTAACAAAAACATCTACTTGCAGTATTATTATAGCTCTACATAAGCATAAGTCTACTGGAACCGAAAGTATCATAATAACATTTAACCACCCCATCGTTACATTTTTGTGTAATCGTTTGTGCGTTTCCTTTAACGCGTCTACTATGTGATTTTACTTAACACCACTAACCCCATTTCGTCTCCGAATTGCCAATACGCACGGAATTTCAATGAGTGAGCACATAATTGGGCCCCAAAAAGTTACTTAGGTACACATCAGTCAGGGTACAATAAAAGCAACCTTTTTACCCACGTGAACAAGTGTAGATACTATATTTTCGTCATTTAAACTTAGGTAGGTATTATATTTCTTCTTCTGGAAATTTTAAAGCATTCAATAATAATATGAAAACGCTAATAGCCATTCCTCAATTCATTTTCAATCTTCTTTAACGCTTCGATACGTTTCTTGCTAATGAAGGGTCAAAACAAATTATACAGTCGTAAAAAAACATCGCTCGGTTCGCAATCGAGGCTTCAACAAGGCGCAAAATACTTGACAGGCATTCCTTTAAATTAGCCAAAAGGAAGAACTTTTTTTCTTTTTTGTGCTTACTTACCTGCCTAATTAGAAGCAATAGGCCCCCCAAACAATAAAACGTGAAACAACAATGTTTTTCGAATTTTGGCCCTTATTCTAATCTGGCAGTTAAAACGTTTGTTTTGTTTTTCGTTTAATAAGTTTAATTTTTTTTAAGTTTTTTCATCTCAGAACAGCACATGGAAAAGTTTGGCTGTATGATTTTTTTTTAAAAGACGTGTTTTAGGATGACAACTGGGGCTTTAGCCTGTAACGCAATGGTGCCAAAATGGGCTCCCGCTTGACGGTTTCAATTACGATTTATTAATGCTGTCGGTCCAGTGCTGGTCCTTTTAATGTTTTCGTAGTACAGCAAAGAATATTATGAGTCTAATTCTAGAGGATTAGTTCACTGGTTGTATGAGAACAACGAAAAAATTGCGGTTTTGTCCTTCTACCTTGGATGCCATTGATACGCCATCATGTTACAGGCTAAGGCCCCTGGGCGAAAACAGTGAATGAAAAACAAACAAACATTTCGAGACCTTTGCATAGCTTTGCCGATTGATCGCGTGGCAAGTAACAAGACAGGGTGTCCCTCAATGTATCACTTGCATTACTACCTTCTTCGGCTCTATCGAAGACCGAGTTCTCCTGTTCCGAGTCATCCCGAAAGGTTCCTCGTCCACCGATGTAAAAGCGGACTATATCGGGGCTATCGCACGGAAATTGCACCCCCCAAGGAAAGCCTCGGGCGATCTAATCGCGGCGCACAGTGGGCTGGAATTCGCGTTTCAAAGACATTCAATTTTTTTTTTTAAGTGACGCTTTTTTTTGCTTGGATTTGATTGAGAATACCTACTATATGCCTTAAATAATAACCTTTCAGGTTTATAATCGTAAACAGCGCACTCAGAATGTTTTTCATAATAAATGATGATATCTCTATAATCGCACAATTGCGCCTAATATCCTCTAAGGTTATTTATATATAAATTATTTCGGATTTTTTGACATACTTCATGCCAAGGTCAAACGTGCGATTTTTTTTTCTTGATTTTTTTAAAATTTTACTGTTTTTTTTTTTTGTTTTGTTTTTAACAAATATCAAGCTTTAAATAGGGGTTTATAGACTGGACATTGACTCAAATTAATTGTGTGCTATATTAGAAACTGATTTTAATTTTTATTCGAAAAAATAATGTATGGAATCGGCATAATAAATGATGATATCTGCATAATCGCACAATTTCGCCTAATATCCTCTTATGTTATTAATCAATAAATTATTTTGGATTCTGAGTGCGCTGTTTACGATTATAAACCTAAAAGGTCATTATGTAAGGCATATAGTAGTTTTTCTCAATCGAATCCAAGCAAAAAAAGCGTCACTTAAAAAAAATAACTTGAATGTCTATGAAACGCGACTTCCAGCCCACTGTGCGGCGGTCGCGTGCCGCGGCCGCGCGATCATTAGCGCCATCCACTGATAGTTTTACCTTTCCTTTCCCCTTCACATTGCTTTCTTTCAGTTCAGCGGCTCTTTCCTTGTTTTGATCGAAGCTAGTTTGTTCGGGAGCTTGTACCCACTTGCGAGTAAGTTGGCTGCGGGTTAGCCAATTTACTCTAAGCTATCTTGACATTTCCATACAATTTTATTGACGTTAACTCCGAGTTACTGGCTAACCCTGATTGAAGCAAGTGGACATTGTATGGAAATGTAAAATTAAGTCCGAGTTAGTTGACTAACCCTGACTGACACACTTCCGCCTTAGGTACCTACTTATGGCTCCGCTCACACTTTGACGCATGTCGTTGCGCGAGGCGCAGCTTTGCTCGTAGCATAGCAAGAAATGGTATGAAACCGACTGTAGAAGCACACATGGTGCCGCATCAGTACTTTTTTTCACGCATTATCCTACCTAGCTAAAAGTCGCATTGACGCACGCACGCGTCGCAACGACACGGTACGCAGTATGAAGGAAGCCTAAAGTACAGTCAGCGACACACTAGGATACCCGTTTAATTTGATTGAAGCACAATTAAACATTATTGAATCGCAATAATAATATCTAAGAAAATTTAAATCACCCCTAGGTATGTCTATTTTTGTCCCCGTCGGCCAAAACAACTCTACATACGCATAAAACTTTCTCTTTTCCTGGCAGTTTCGAGAAACTTCGAGAAGGTCCCCAAATAAATACTTAGCATATTAAAGTTTTCTCATAATAATACTTGCCTGTTCGTATGTGTTCGAGTTCCGCTGTTTACTAAGTAAGCAAATTCCTGAACTTCTGGGTACAGCTGATACAAGACTTATTGTTGTATTCAGATCTAGCCCTTATAAGGGCATCTGTATTTTCAATATATCGGGTCGGTCGATGTTAGAACTACTTAGGCATTGAATTTATTGAAAGATTTAGGTTGCTTATAGGTACCTAATGTGTTTTGTATTTGGATCCCAGTAGTAGTAATAATAGGTAACACGTACAGTCGGCCACACGCTAGGATACCCCTTTTTGTTCGATTGCTGCCCTTATGCCGTGCGCGGTAAGAGCTGCCATGGGGTATCTGTTTCTATGGCCCACCGTACCTTCAGAGATATATTAGGTACAAGACTAGAACTTATGCATAAACCTAGCGAGTACAGACACTAGTTAGTTTTGTTCTGTGTAGATATCTGGGTATTGGGCAATTTTAGTAAAGAGATTAGTGAAATTTTCAAAACTACTGTCTGGTAAAACAATGTGTAAAAATAAAGGTACCTCAGAGTTGGTTGTTGAGCCCGCAGTTTGTTTTTGACCCAGGCACTATGCTCTGTGTAGGTACCCTAATACCCTGCACTCCGAAGCTTATGATAGCAAGCGATAACGCAGTCTGCATTGTGAAATTCTGGACCAAAACAATTCATTGTAGTTTGCCATCGATAAGCTAGAAAAACAAATATGCGCCGATCAAATGACATTAAGGTTGGACGATAGCAACGTGGCGGGAAAATCAAAATTTTCACAGTTTTTTACATTTTGTAGCTAAACTGAGCTATTTTTGTTCAGCGATTTTTCGTTCGCGGCAATAACATAGTATTCTTTTCATTATTGTAAACAACAGAACAACAATAATTTATTTACGTAATAGCCCTGGTCTACTAGCTCAGTGTAGCTACAAAATGTAAAAAACTGTGAAAATTTTGAACAACAGAACAACAATAATTCAGCCGATTATGATTGTGTTCTGCGCCTCTATTATCTAAAAATTCTACTCAACCTCCGAGCGTCAAAACACTCGAAAATAGCCCTTATTGAAACGAACAATATTTTTTATTGACATTTAGAAACAGTTATTTTTACGGCGGATATTTTAGATAATACAGGGGCTGGTCGACAAAGCAGTGGCACTGCCCAAAAACTCGTTGGAAATTTTTGAATTTCCCGCGACGTTGCTATCGTCCCACCTTAAAGACACCTCTCACCTCAGTCAGTCTGCCATGTAATGACCACGGGCACGGCAACGTCGCCAACAATTGGAAAAATGTGAAAAATTTACAAACAACTGACTCTAGGTATACTTTACATGGATCTTAGTACATGGTTAATAGATTCGTTCCATGGAAGTTTCACGGAAGCAGCCAGTACCTATCCATCCATCTATCTAGATAGGCTCAGAGTGACCCGGAGCGTGACCGGCAATGCCTGTCGAGCATTATCGGCCAACGAAAGCAGGGCCCTTAGCCTGTAACGCAATGGCGGGTCAATGGCGTCCCGGTAGAAGGACAAAACCGGGCTCTCCTCGTTTTTCTCCTACAACCAGAGAACTAATCCTCTAGAATTAGAATCAAAATATTCTTTGCTGTACTACAAAAACATTAAAAGGACAGACAGCGTTAGCAAATCGTAATTGAAGTCGCCACCTGACAGCCCATTTTGGCACCATTGTGTTACAGGCTAAGGGCCCAGCTGTGTGTGTTGCATTCAAATAGGTAGCCTTTATTGTTTTTAGTGCGAACATAGAAGTGGGTTTTTATTATTTATATTTTATGGTTTTCTTTATCTACTGCTTATTATTTAGATCTAGTAAAAGTGCACTGTTAAGACTTGAAAAAAATATAACATAATAATAACCCTCCTCATATTTTTTTTCATTTAGTAAAATAATAAACTCAAACATATTAAAATATAAAAAGTAATAAAAACACACCTTATGTTGACTTTCGGTTTAAAAATAGAGCATTTTATCGCGTATGTACCAATTCCTCTTTGGTTAATATTTTTTCATCTGGCTGAAACTTTACTCTGAAAAAAAAATAGAAGTTAAAAACTAAAACCCGATTACTAAAAGGCTTAAAACAAGACCTGCTTATCCTTAAAATAGACTCATAGATAATTAATCGTAGTCGGAGGTCATCGGTTTATCAAATGCGAATGTGGTGTCCTCCGACTACGATTAATTATCTATGAGTATATTTTAAGGATAAGCAGGTCTTGTTTTAAGCCTTTTAGTAGTCGGGTTTTAGTTTTTAACTTCTATTTTTTTTGAACTTTTTAGTAAGTCATTTTGGACCATCACCCAGAATAGAACCAAGAAGGGCAAAAAAAAACACATTTTGGATTTTTTTGTTCTATTTTCTATGTTGACGCTACATGTGTTATACATTTTTGAAAAGGTCTTTTAAAGCCCTTTCATTTGATACCCATGACGATGGTATCCGATAATTTTTATTTTAAGGTTTACCACTTTAGGGCGCAGCACAGCCGCCATCTTGGTTTTTTTCAAAATTAAACTATCCTATGTTACCTGGGTGATTAAGACGAATCCAACGACACCTCATTTGTTGAAATCGGCTGAGTAGTTTAGGCTCTGCGAGGGAACAGATGAACACACAAACATACATACCCACATACATACATACATACATACATACATACATACATACATACATACATACATACGCTGCTAAAATCATAACCCTCCTTTTTGCTTCGCGTAGTCGGGTAAAAATAGAGCATTTTATCGCGTATGTAGCAATTCCTCTTTGATTAACCTTTTTTGATGTGGCTGAAACATTACTCTGAAAAAGTTTTGCTAAGATACCTTTAGTTGAAAATAAAAAGCTTATAATGCGTGCGGGATCAGAATGGGATGCGACCTTTTGGAACTGAGACGCGCGCGGTAAGCAAACTCGCGTCGATGCAACCTTGTCAAAGTAAAATTAAGTATGTTTTCGATTGACTTTGACAAGGTTCCATCCCATTCTCATTCCGCACAGATTATACCTAATTTAGTTTTTAATGTGTCTTATTTTATTTTATTTGTTGTATTAATATAATTTTGTGGCCATACGAATAAATAAATAAATACCTAATTTATTTTTTATTTTCACTGTATGGCCTCAAAAATATAATCGGCCAAATCCTATGTCCAGAAAGAAGGAAATACTGTCAAAAGAGGTTCCATA
The DNA here is from genome assembly GCA_949319315.1 of Zelleria hepariella. Lineage (NCBI taxonomy): Eukaryota > Metazoa > Arthropoda > Insecta > Lepidoptera > Yponomeutidae > Zelleria > Zelleria hepariella. The sequence goes on along the minus strand of OX439391.1, from coordinate 12,441,143 downwards.
TCTACCAGGTTGTTTATGAATAGTAACTTCCAATAACAAAAGAGGTCTCGATATTTTACTTTAGTCATTAAAAACTTCAAATAAATTAACTGTTCGTATGTATACCTACCAAATGAATTTAAAAGTTTATTTGCATTTTCACTCTGCTTCGAGCAAAAAGTACCTTTCATAGGAAAAGCCTCCAAAACATGGCCCCGCCTACATTATCGTTTTAAATACGCGGAAAGTGGGTCAAGAGGCGGCGGGCCCGTATCCATCCACCGTAACGTCTAATGGTGATTGACGGACGCGAAATAGCGGTGTCAATCAAACTTTCCCGATCAAACGTGGCCATTTGCATTCTCTCGCACTTGAAGCTGCCCAAGACTATGCATTGTAGGTAGGTAGCATCTACAGGGTGCACTCTAAGTCGATAGCGGAACTTTAAGTAGGCTGTCTACTGATGAATACAAACAACTTGTACTCGGTGGCGAAAAAAATATCAGCTGTTCCATACAAAAGGTCGACCTAGTAAATGTATGAAACAGCAGATTTTTTATTGCTCCAATTTTTTTGCCACCTAGTACCGTCGGCCACAGTCTAGGATACCCCATGGTAACTGGGTATCCTAGCGTCTCTGTACAAGTGGTTTGTATTGATCAGTAGACAGCCTTCTTAAAGTTCCACTATCAACTTAGAGTGCACCCTCTAGTTCTTTTTCAGGATGTGTAGCAATGAGCAAGCTACACAGAATATTTAAGAGGGAACACAGGTAACCTCAACTCCATACAAAAGGGGAGACCTGTTTCCTCCCTGGATAATTGTTTTAGAAAAAATATGTTTATGCCATTCAATCTATATTTACTTCTGCCATGTCCCTATGTTTTCCTTTTTTTATTATTTTAATTATTTAAATAAATTTTATTAAAATAATAAAAAAGGAGGGGCAATGGGACATGGCAGAGGTACATATAAATTGAATGGCATAAGTATTGTAGATTTCCATTTGTCTCTGGCCCTTGCCTCTTTTCGCCAGATGGTCTATTTGCCGATCTTTCTAAGGTCTTTGATGCAGTCAATCCAACGCTTTTTGGGCCTGCCTCCGAAGAGCTAAAAGCGAAAAGAATATGGTGAAAAAATAACACAATATAACGAAGTCTACAATATTCAATGTCACGTTTCGCGGGTTGGTGTTTGTTGAGAAAAAAAGTAAAAATATCTCGCAGGAAAGCGTAGCCATAAGTCAATTTACTTACCGCCTTTTATCCAAGACCTACAGGATCCAAGCAGTGAAGATAGACGAAGTCACGAGAAAAAGTACATTTTGCTACCGCAAGTGGGCAGACGAGGGGTGGGCGTAAGTGAATGACGTCGCCAATTAATTTTCCAGGGCTGACTGCGTTCGAGCGTCGATTAAAAAGCACCTCTCTACCTTACGTCAATTCACCAAGGAGTTGGTTAATAACACGACCGCAGGTGTTTTCCGAGAAGTTAACCCGATAAATCTAGGTAAATATAGATATTATAGTGAAGTAATAAAACCGGCCAAGTGCGAGTCAGACTCGCGCACCAAGGGTTCCGTACAAACAGGGTGTTAAAAGAACGCCAACAAAGCGGGGAACCACGTATTGTCCTCATCATAATGAACATTTTTGCCCAAGGAACTATGCCTGGGAAATCAACGGTTTCCGAGATGATGAGGTTCAAAGTCGGACTTTTCAAAACTTTTTTTGCAGAAAAAGTACTTTGTTTTGGTGTCTAGTATGCGTGGCTTTCGGGTCTGTTGGCGGTCTTTTAGAAAAGACAAAAAGTGGCTAACCCGAATTTAACAAGTAAGTATAGGCCCGGTTTCTGAGTTGAGAATTTTGCTAAGCAAATGGGTAAGTATCGTCCTGTCTCTGCTGATTTCTCACAAAAGAGCGTGACAGAGCGATACGTAAGTATGTGCTTAGTAAAATTCTCAACCCAGAAACCGGGCCATAGTCTCTGTGGGCGAGATAATGATCGGCAAAAGTCAAAAAGTATTTAACGTGAACACACAACGTATGTAGTAACAAAACAAAACATGATTGTTTAGCATAATGAACTCGGTTCCCGATGGAGGGGGAAGGGGGAGCAAACAAAGAAATTCTCTTTTGCTTTTGCTTGAAATTTCATCCGGCAAGATACATCAAACCGCTGACGCGGCTGGCGTAATTATAATTTTATTAAGTTATGTATGTAACAATAATACCTTCCTTAACCAGAATAAACACATCGTTTCTTCGAGAACCCAAGTAGGTATAAGTTAGGTACAGGACAGCGTCCTTATGTATGTCTTCAACTCTCAATAATCAACATTGAGTTCTACTCACTCAGACTCAAGAGGGGCGGAAGTTGCGGAGGTACGCCGAGAAACGCGGCGTTATCGCTTGCACAGATTTCGTTAAAAACATGTAGGGTGGTATTAATAGTCGTCTGAGATCACCTACTTGAGATCGATCTCAAGTAGGTGAACTCAGAAAGTCAAAGCTAATGTCAAGCCTTGGCTAACGTCAAACTTCAGCTGTCAGCATACTAATAGACACTATGTTGAGATTGACATTGACATTGAAATTAAATGAAATGAAATGAAATGTCTTTTTTTAACATTAGCCAAAGGCTCGACATTAGCATTTGACTTTTCTGAGATCACCTACTTGAGTCCGATCTTGAGTCGACGACGACTATTAATGCCCCCCTTAATAATAACTCATTTATTTATTTATTTACCTCCTACCTCCCTATCTACCTATCTAAAGAGAAACCGATAATAGCAACGAACAATAACCTAACAATATGTAAATTTATGATGTCGCTTCATTGAATTTCAAAGTACATAAATTGTCTTCATTAAGGATTCGAAGGCTCTCTCCATGGGAAGGGTCTGAATTGATTCGTTTTATTGTTGTTGAGACCACTCTCTTCTCGAGATTTATGTCGGTAGGTACCTATGAAACAGTATTTACACTTAACAGTAAATACTTTCGTTGCTAAGTCGCCCGTAATGTAACTGAGTATAGAGTGCACGCGTGTAAGGGTCTACGTGGTGGCGACTGTACCTATCTCTAGATAAGTAACTAGGTAAAGTAATCGTATGAGGTAGTGGCCACCCCTGCCCCTCTACCCTTGATGCATTTTTTTTATTATTAAGGCATTTGATTATAAAGGGTAGTTTTATTTATATTTTAATTTCCGTAATCTTTTAAATAACTAAATTTAAAAATTACCCCCCAAATACAATTAAACTTTTTATTGATCAAAACAGCCTTTGAATAAATATTACAAAGTAAAGAAAATCAAAGCATGACTATGCGAATTCAAAGAGGATTTAATTTAAAAACTTCTGATTCTCAATGCATTACCTACTTATTCAGATTCAAGACTGCAAAGATTAATTTTAGGTTTCGGTGCCTTTTTCGAACCCTATTATAGCAAGTATAGGTGCTGGTATAAGCCTTCTTCATCTAAACATGTCCCAGGCTAGTGTCTGCTTTTGCTTCACCCATTCAGTAGAGAACTAGAGACCAATGGATGCTGTTTATATCATCTATTCTGCCCCTTTACCCTTGACACAATTTTTTCAATATGGTGCAATTTACAAATCGGCTGTCCAAATGTGAAACACGGAATACGCCATTTTTTTCAAAACTTTGTTTTCAATAGTATTGGATATTCTGGATTTTTCCCGATCTAAATCAAAGACAACCATGCTTCTATCGCTTATATTTCCAGAGTTATTTTGCGTGAAAACACAGAATATCCACAGCCTAGTATTAAAAACAAATCCAAAACAGTGAATATCATCATACCAAACATAAAACACTGAATATGACTGGATATTCAGTGTTTCATATTGGTCGTTTGGATATTCTGTGTTTCTGATTTGTTTTTTTTTGTAAATGCAATGACGTGTTTACATGTTGGTCGGGGATTTACCCTGTTTTGCATCATAGCCACAGACAATATAATTATCTAGGTTTATGGTCATAACTTTTTTGTTCGTAGGAAACTTAACGTCGCAGTCTGAAAACTTCTTGATTTTAATTTCGTAACACGTGCCAGAGTTTACTTCATGTTACGAAATATTTAACTAAAGGTCATACACGCTGATGGAATACACGGCAACATTGAGAGACAGTTCAGAAAGAAACCAGTTTACTATTTTCGAGACTTTATGGTCATTATGGCGAAAGCTTCAGACTCGTACGACAATTTAAAAGATCTGGCGCTCAGAAATATTAAAAAATAATTATTTAATCCATAAGTAGATAAATTTGGTATAAATCATATTAAAGATTTAAAAATCTTAATTCATAAATAATTAATATTTTTCTTATTATATACATTTTTATATTTCTTATTAAAAAGCCTAAAAATCCACAAAACAACCATCCAAATCAATTATTCTTTTGTTGAAGTCTATTTTTTGACAAACATTTTGGAATAATACTTCCAGAAACTAAGACTTGTTGATTTGGTCAGCGGTATGAGAAATAATAGAGTATGAGAAATATAATGACTGTTTTTTTTTTCAATTATTAAGCATTTACTTATTTTTTTATTTTTTTTTATTTTTATTTATTAACAAAAAAATATTGTGCATTTTGTATTGTTTGAATATTCTGGGATTTCATTAACTTATTTATAACATTTGTTTCAGTTTAAATCCTAAAAACAAAGGTAAAACACTGAATTTTCTTACCACCTTAATTTTTATATGGATTTTCAGTGTTTTATCTAAGGAATCCATGTTTTACTATGGAAATAATACAGAACTTTTAGAAAAAACCCTTTTTAAATAAGATTTGCGTTGCTTATATTCACATTAAATAATCACTAATAATAAAGGAGTGCATTTATCAAGTTCCAGTCCATTTTTTTTTCCAAAAAATCATTTACAAGTCCGTTGTTAAGAGAACTTTACAAAAAGCGCTCTCCTGTAAAATTTGCTAAATGGCGTATTCAGTGTTTTACATTTTTACAGCCGAAATGTCTATATTTTACTAATTAAGACGCATTTTATATTTTTATTCTACACAACAGCCTTACCTTTGAATAAACATTGCAACGTTTAAAAAATCAAAGCATGACTGTGCGAATTCGAAGTTAAAGTTATTGTTAAACTTAGTTAATATGAACGCAATAGCGTCAAGGGTAACCCCCCTGTTCTAGATACAAAAGCCTAATCCCCGTTTTTTTTTATAAATATAATAAACAACCATTGATTCGATTCGTATCGCTGATTTTATTATAAGGCCGGATTGTTTGAAAGGAAATCCGGGAAAAAAAACCTAATAACGCAAACAGAACCGAGTCGCCTATTAGCTGGAGAGCTGGTGACCCTTCGACTTATTATAATGTAAGTAAAAGGCTGGGAGATGGTAGGCTGATAGAATAGATTTCACTGAATCAGTAAAACATATTTTATGGCCGGTCGCGGTCGGTTTAAATGTTGAGTACTTATCTTATTTTTTTTTCGTACAAGGTTGGCAATTTCTAGGCTGGTTTTTTAAACTCTGCTGATTATCACGAAATCACTATTAGGTATTATTTGCCGAGAGCGGTTGAAAGTTCGTTTTTTAACCCTAGAAAGAGTAAATTTTTGGGTTATAAAAATCGAACTTTCAACCTTTCTCCCTGACTCGGCGAAGTTTATCTATCAACCTACCAACTCCCAGCCTTGTACGATAAAATAAGTTGAATGGTCAGTAGCTCTCCAGCTATATTGATTTAGGTACCAGAGACTCATTTGTTCCCCTTTCGGTTTTTAAACGATAGGGATGGAATCTCACAAAAAATGTTGTCCGATAAATAGTTTTACGCCTAATAAGGCTAAAATATCTAGATAGGTTCATTTTTTCTTATTGAGTCAAGAAGTTACATCCACAAATACACAAACGTTGGCATGTTTGTTGTTTGTTATGTTGTTACATTTTAGACGTGGCAGCGGCGGCGCGAAAAAGAAAAGTTTTCAAGGCTCAACAATTAGATTAGAAATAAGAGAGTTTGTTCGTTTATCTTCTTTCGTGGATATAAAGTATCTCTTGTCGGAGTAAGTTTTCTCCTTTTATTTTGATAAAATATCACATTTAAAAGCCAAACCCGACGAAAACCAATGCGTATCTAAGTATGTGAAATCAATCTTAACTTAACTCAAAATCTAGATCTTCGCATCACCGAAATGAAAACTTTGAACTAAACCCATAAAAGATAAGAATGTTGCTAATCTTTTTCTTTACTACGCTCTACAGATGCCGCTGCTTGACCTCATAACTCTTTTTTATCGACTCTAATAAAATGTTATTTTATTTTACCCGACTACGGCAAGGTTAAAAAGAATGGACTGTTACAATTACCACCTAACTTTTCCAAACTAGAATTTTAGTGCAAAGATTTTCTGTTGTTCATAAATACAATGTCGGGTTTTAGTTAAGTTTTCAATCAGTTAGGTTTGATTGATGTTCCTTGACTGGGTTCTTTGAATCCGTTAAAAGTGTAGTTTTTTTAATCATCTACCTATAGTGCTTGTGCAAAGCTAAGAAATATTTGAGCCTTTGACTCGAGATTGAACGTCAAATAAAATATTTGGCATAAACAAAACTTCCCAGCAGTGGGACACTAACACCGAGGCTAAATAAAAAAATACAAAATAAATAACAAAACTTAGTTGCCAACTTATCAGGAGATAATAATATATCTACTAACGTGTTGGTAAATGTCCAACGACGTCTATAAAATACAGTAAAGAAGGTAGGCACGTACTTCAAGGCATCAATTTTGTTGATACGTGCCATATATCAGACAGGCGTAAAAACTTCCGTGTCCCATAAAATAAACATTATTATTTCGGTTGAATCGGCTTTTACGTAGTTGACAGCAGATCCGCCTCTACATTTGTTACTCGAAAGTCACCCATAAACTTAAGCGAATAAGAACAAGTGCGTTGCCGGGTGTAGGAGCAGGTACCTTCACACGATTATACTTGGGCTGAGCTGGAGCGAAGCAAGACGAGTTGCTGAGGACGGGAAGGCGTGGCGTGACCTTGTACCTCTGGTGTACCACAGGACAGGAACAAAGCAGTCATGTTACTCGTCGCAGTGTCGCACGCATTCCGTCATTTCCGGCAATTTTACGATAAATACTAGGTTGGTTTTTATAATAACTAGCTGTTGCCCGACTATGGTGAGACTATGGTGATTCAAATCAAAGATCATAAGAATCTGTTCAACCGATTTGATGTTATAAATAGAGTAACTAAACTTCTTTATACATAGAGAAGATTAAATATTATAATACACTGTGTAATACGCTAATCCTGTATGCAAAAAATATGTCTGTGAGTGAAGCGAATTATATTAGCGCGGCCTATAGAATAGATACCGTGTCTTTGTTTAGAATGAAGTCTACGGCTCGTAGCACATGTTGCTACGGTTGGGTTACGGCGTAGCACCTCTACGAGCGCTTGTTGCTACAGATTACACGGGTAGGTACTTAGTTTAGGTAGGCCACGTCACAACACTTGTTGAGGCGGCTCATGCGAGTAGGTACCGAATGATACAAATATATTCACGCTCCTGTTCGTACGTAACTAGCTTTTGTTCGCGGCATCGCTCCTATGATTGCCAATTATCAGGTTATTTTAGGACTACTCGTTGTTTTCATGGATCATTCCATGTTCAAACATTTTCCAACACACTTATACAAATGTGAACTTTCAGCCAACAAATAAATAAGGACAGCCAGCAACAAATAAATAAGGTAATAGTACAGTCGCCAGCGACCGTTTAATTTTCTTGAAAGGTTACCGGTTCCCCTTTTGATATGTTGTAAAGCACGTCATTCTGGGTACAAACATCTAATTTTTGAAGGTCCTAACCCGCCGCATCAATGAGAAATTTAAGGTCAAAGTTACGAAAAAATGCACTTAATTCAGAGTAAAAGGTTACCGGTTCCCCTTTTGATATGTTGTAAAACACGTCATTCTGGGTACAAACACCTAATTTTTGAAGTTCCTAACCCGCCGCATCAATGAGATATTTAAGGTCAAAGTTACGAAAAAATGCACTTAATTCAGAGTAAAAGGTTACCGCTTGCCACCTTGATATTGTGAAAATTTATGCAATTTCACATACTAGAACCTAAATCTTGCAGTCCCTAACCCGCCGCATCCATGAAAAAAATTAAGTCAAAAATCGAAAAATGCGTTTTGGCAATGAATGTATGGGTACCTTGCTTTACATCCGGTAGTTCTGAATTTTGGCTGATTTGTTTATGATGTTGGCCCAATGAATTATCCAAGTTTGTGATCTCGAGGGCCGACCGCAACCATGTCAAAAACCGAAAAAACCGCGAAATTGTATTGAGAGCAATGCCTTTTTTCAGTTTTTGGCCACATTTTTGCTCCGATTTTTCTGTAACTTAGTACAAGTACTCTTCGACAAAATCAAATAGTAACACATTCTTAAAATTTTCAAGAATTCCCCCCTAGCCGGTAAAATTGTATGTCAAAAGTCACCAAAAATGCAGTTAATTCACTTAAAAGGTTACCGCATGCCGTTGTGAAATTGTGATAAAATACGTAATTTGAGCTACAAAATACCAAATCTTGCCGTTCTTAACCCGCCGCATCAATGAGATATTTAAGGTCAAAGTTACGAAAAAATGCACTTAATTCAGAATAAAAGGTTACCGCTTGCCACCTTGATATTATGAAAATTTATGCAATTTCACATACTAGAACCTAAATCTTGCAGTCCCTAACCCGCCGCATCCATGAAAAAAATTAAGTCAAAAATCGAAAAATGCGTTTTGGCAATGAATGTATGGTTACCTTGCTTTACATCCGGTAGTTCTGAATTTTGGCTGATTTGTTTATGATGTTGGCCCAATGAATTATCCAAGTTTGTGATCTCGAGCGCCGACCGCAACCATGTAAAAAACCGAAAAAACCGCGAAATTGTATTGAGAGCAACGCCTTTTTTTCAGTTTTTGGCCACATTTTTGCACCGATTTTTCTGTAACTTAATACAAGTACTCTACAACAAAATCAAATAGTAACGTATTCTTAAAATTTTCAAGAATTCCTACCTAGCTGGTAAAATTGTATGTCAAAAGACTCAAAAGTCACCAAAAATGCAGTTAATTTACTTAAAAGGTTACCGCATGCCGTTGTGAAATTGTGATAAAATACGTAATTTGAGCTACAAAAAACCAAATCTTGCCGTTCCTGACCCGCCGCAAACATGAAAAAATTCAAGCCAAAAGTAGGCAAAAATGCAATTAATTCAGAATAAAAGGTTACCGCTTGCCACCTTGATATTATGAAAATTTATGCAATTCCACATACTAGAACCTAAATCTTTCAGTCTCTAACCCGCCGCATCCATGAAAAAAATTAAGTCTAAAATCGAAAAATGCGTTTTGGCAATGAATGTATGGGTAACTTGCTTTACATCCGGTAGTTCTGACTTTTGGCTGATTTGTTTATGATGTTGGCCCAATGAATTAACCAAGTTTGTGATCTCGAGCGCCGACCGCAACCATGTAAAAAACCGAAAAAACCGCGAAATTGTATTGAGAGCAACGCCTTTTTTCAGTTTTTGGCCACATTTTTGCTCCGATTTTTCTGTAACTTAGTACAAGTACTCTACGACAAAATCAAATAGTAACGTATTCTTAAAATTTTCAAGAATTCCCCCCTAGCCGGTAAAATTGTATGTCAAAAGACTCAAAAGTCACCAAAAATGCAGTTAATTCACTTAAAAGGTTACCGCATGCCGTTGTGAAATTGTGATAAAATACGTAATTTGAGCTACAAAAAACCAAATCTTGCCGTTCCTGACCCGCCGCAAACATGAAAAATTCAAGCCAAAAGTAGGCAAAAATGCACTTAATCCAGAATAAAAGGTTACCGCTTGCCACCTTGATATCATGAAAATTTATGCAATTCCACATACTAGAACTTAAATCTTTTAGTCTCTAACCCGCCGCATCCATGAAAAAAATTAAGTCAAAAATCGAAAAATGCGTTTTGGCAATGAATGTATGGGTACCTTGCTTTACTTCCGGTAGTTCTGACTTTTGGCTGATTTGTTTACGATATTGGCCCAATAAATTAACCAAGTTTGTGATCTCGAGCGCCGACCGCAACCATGTAAAAAACCGAAAAAACCGCGAAATTGTATTGAGAGCAACGACTTTTTTCAGTTTTTGGCCACATTTTTGCTCCGATTTTTCTGTAACTTAGTACAAGTACTCTACGACAAAATCAAATAGTAACGTATTCTTAAAATTTTCAAGAATTCCCCCCTAACCGGTAAAATTGTATGTCAAAAGACTCAAAAGTCACCAAAAATGCAGTTAATCCACTTAAAAGGTTACCGCATGCCGTTGTGAAATTGTGATAAAATACGTAATTTGAGCTACAAAAAACCAAATCTTGCCGTTCCTCATTCGTCGTTCGGTTCTCGTCCAAGTAGTACGCATCCTATCGCTGCGTGAATATTTCGATATTACCCTCATAGAACTAATCACCTAGTGATGGGGAAAAGTTTCGATAAGTGGAAGTATCGATGTCGACGTTAGTTACCATGGACAAATTCGTTGTTCGAGCGCCTATAACTCCGAAACGCCGCTTACCTCAGGATGAAGACTCGTCCGAAAAGTGGCACAAACCGAAGCGAACCGCGCCTCAAAGCCAGTCTCCTGGCAAACCCGGATTGGTAACGTCAAACCGTTTTATCAACCTTACTGTTGAGCAAGCCGCCCAACTGCCCGAGTGTCTCCGAGATGCTGTCACGAAAAGGAAGAACCCAAACAGGATCCCCCCTATAATCATTGCCATACAAGAAGGATGGACCCACGGCACAATTAAGGATACCATTGAAAAATTCCACAAGAATTTCCACCTTCAGTACAAAGGGCGCAACAAGGTAGCTGTCCAGTGTTACTCCTCAGATGCGCACGAAGCTATAAAGGGTGGCTTACGATCTGATAAAATGTCCTTCCACACCTTCACGAGGAAAGATGAAAAACTGTCAAAGGTGGTAATCAAAGGTCTCCCGGCATACTTTGAAGAAACCCTTTCAAGCGAACTCGCCGATCTAGGATTCGACGGAGTAACTATTACCAAACTCAGTGGAAAATCAAACCAGATTTTGCCTTGCCCTCCATTCTTGGCCAACTTACCTGCAGCAACGGACATAGCCAAATTCCGTCTAATCAAATATATTGGCAACTGTGCAGTCGCGATTGAAAAATATCGATCCAATACGTCACTGGGAACTCAATGCTTCAGGTGCCAAAACTTTGGGCACGCGTCCCGCAACTGCAATCTTCCACCTCGGTGCGTAAAGTGCACAGAGTCTCACGCCTCCAAAGATTGCCCCAAGAAGGACCGTCTAACGCCAGCTCAATGTTGCAACTGCAAGCAAGAACATCCCGCCAACTACATGAAATGTACCGAGCGTCAACGGTACATAAACAAGCTAAAAGAGCAACCAAACAATAAGCGCCCAGTACGAATGCCCACCGCCACGATGGCTAACCACCAACCAAGCAGCAACGTCTCAGCCTTGTCTCGACCAGTCCCTGCCGCGGCCCCAGCTCCAGCCCCAACTCCCACCAGCAATCCATGGTCAGGTAGTTTCTTCGCCACCAGAGAACAACAAGAAGCCTCAAAAAGAGCACACCAGGATTTCGATGAAACAACCAAAGAGATGCTCCAAATATTGACAATAATCAAGGATATACGCGGTGAATTTGTAGAATGCAAAACCATGATTGATAAAGTTACACTAATCCTGTCACACTTAGGCAAATATGTTTAGTTATCAACACTTAAATTTAATTCATTGGAATGCCGACGGTGTTAGTGGAAAGCAGCGCGAGTTACTAGAGCTGGTGAGTAAACTATCAGTCGATGTAATTGCCATATCTGAAACGAAACTAACTCAGCGTATCATATTAAACTTACCTGGTTATTCTTGCTACAGGTGCGACAAGCACGTTAGTGGTAGGGGCCAGGGTGTCGCCATACTCATAAAAAATGACTTAAATCACTTTATTGTTAGTGTTCCCATAACCCGGCATCTAGAAGCTATAGGGATTAAGATAAAGATCAATAATTCCTTTTATAATATCTTTTCTGTATACCAGTCACCAAACCTTCCGATGTCTACTTGTGACCTTGACCTACTCCTGAACACCAACAAAGAAGTTATACTTATGGGTGACCTTAACGCCAAACATGATCACTGGTTTCCAGGAGCAAGAAACACTAACGGAAATCTTCTATTCAATCACTTGATCAATCGTGAATACACCATATTTGCACCTTCTGACCCCACCTTAGTTCATTATCGCGATAATCTCACACGGAGTCTTCCAGATCTGATAATTGCCAAGAATATCTGCAATATTGATAACGTCCAAACTATTCCTGCTCTTAGCTCTAATCATCTACCTGTTTTCTTCTGCCTCCGAGGAAACCCTGAAAGAGAAGCAATAAAACGTCTTAACTATGCCAAAGCAGACTGGACTCTTTATCGAAACGTAATTAATGAAAATATTACACTTGGTTCCGCAGTTCATAAGACTAAAGACGAAATAGAACTAGCGATACAAAATCTAACAGCTAACATTACCTGTGCTAGAGACGTCGCGGTACCTACTGTTACTGTGAAACAAAATGCATTCCCCTTACCTCGTAAAATAAAGCGACTCATAAATCTTAGAAACCGACTCCGAAGACATCACTTACACGAATCTGATATGAATAGTCGCTGTAAAATCCGAACACAAATTAACTTCCTAAGCAAATCCATAAACACAGGTATTAAGGAGCACAACGATAAAATCTGGAGTGATAAACTTAAGAAAATAGACAATCCGAGGTCAGATTTATGGCGCGTTGCAAAAAGTATCAGGTCCACATCTTCCAGTGCATCTATACCGCCTTTAAAAGGCCGTGACGGGAGCCTGACAACCTCACAGGCAGATCAATGTGAAGAACTTGCCCATGCTTTCCAACAAAACATGTGCCTTACGACTGATTGGAACAGTGGTGTTACGGAGTCTGAGGTACACAAAGCAATGGCAGGCTTAACAAATGCAGATCCTGCAATTCCCGTGAAACTAGTACAACCTAGCGAAACGAAAAAATATATTAAAAACCTAAAACTACGCAAAGCACCAGGTTTCGATCTTATTACCAACTGCCTCATCAAAAATTTACCCCAAAAAGCTATTGTTTATATAACAAAAATTTTCAACTCCTGTTTATTATTAGCCTATTTTCCCTCGGCATGGAAGGTGGCAAAAGTCATAGCCATCAAGAAGCCGGGAAAAGATCAATCCATCCCCTCCAGCTACAGACCGATTAGCCTCCTTCCCTGCTTGGGAAAGCTATTTGAGAAGACTATCAACAGCCGTTTGCAAATATTCACATGCTCCAAACTAATAAACGAGCAGTTTGGGTTTCGTAATGCCCACTCTACTGTTCAACAGCTTGCTAGAGTGGCGGAACATATTGCCCAAAATCTTAACTCAGGTAATTCCACTGGCATGTTCCTGTTGGACATAGAGAAGGCATTCGACACAGTTTGGCACAACGGTCTTGTTTACAAGCTTATCAAATTAGAAGTGCCTGCTCCACTGATTAATATTATAAAATCATATCTTGAAAACAGAAGTTTCCGCGTACAGATATCCAAACATGAGTCAGAGTCTCTTTCTATTCCAGCTGGTGTCCCACAGGGCTCCATTTTAGGTCCCTATTTATTTTTACTATACCTAAACGACATCCCCACCCAAGCCAGAACTAGCCTAGCGTGCTTTGCTGACGATACCGCATGTTTTACCACGTCAAATGATCTTGATTTAGTGATCGGTCGGTTACAGTTGGCAATTGAAAAACTCAATGACTTTTTTACTAAGTGGAAGCTAAAACTAAATAGTACCAAAACAGAGGCAATTTTCTTTACCCGTAAGAGAGATTTACCTATCAAAACATTAAAAATAGAAGATCATCCTATACCGTGGAGCAAATCGGTCAAATACCTTGGTTTGATTTTGGATCAAAAGCTGAATTGGAACGAACACGTTTCAGAAGCTCGTATTAAAGGTATGAAAGCCTTTAATGCCCTAAACCCACTCTTAAATAAAAAATCCAACTTGAGTAGCCACACAAAGCTCTCCATTTATTCCACTCTAATAAGACCTATGTTAACTTATGGCTGCCCAGTATGGAGTAACACTTCCAAAACCAATCATAATAAATTGCAAGTTATTCAGAATAGAGCCATAAAACTTTCTTACAAAACAGCGTTTCTAACCAACCTCTACAAATACCACAAGAAAATTAAATTTCCCACCTTATTTGAGTTCATACTGAAACTAACCAAATCGTTCTATTTAAATACTAAAATAAATCACCCAAACGAACTAGTATCCAACATTGGTAAGTCACGACCGATTGGCAATAGTCGATATCGATACACGACACGGCTGCCCCATCACTACACGCTGACGGAGGTGTGACGTCGCGCTGGGCGCTGGAACCGGTCGGACCCGGCTCGCCGGCCGGCTGACGACGCTTCGCTCGCTCGCGCTGCTTTCTGCCACCGCCAAATTATTTTGTACAATTTGATACACCATCAACCTACCTCTTCTTACAAAAAAAAAAAAAAAAGTAAATCGAGTGTAAATGTTGAGCTATTTATATTATTGTTACTTATTTTATTGTTATTATTAAATCATACTGTCAAAAACACTCAAGCTAATCAAAGCGGTGTGTCATAAAACTGGAACTACTCTAATGTTAACTTCTAAATCGTCATTGATTGTAACCATACCTACATGATATAAGTTTTAATAGATTTAAATTAATCGAGTAAACGTTTAGGTAATACCTACTGTGTTAATTTAGCCTAGGAATGTCAATGTACACTGGGTCAAAGTTTGTAAATAATATTATGCTAATAAAGATCTTTAAAAATCAATCAAAAAATCTTGCCGTTCCTGACCCGCCGCAAACATGAAAAATTTCAAGCCTAAAGTAGGCAAAAATGCACTTAATTCAGAATAAAAGGTTACCGCTTGTCACCTTGATATTGTGAAAATTTACGTAATTCTACGTAATAGAACCTAAATTTTCCAGTTCCTAACCCATGAAAAAAATTAAGTCAAAAATCGAAAAATGCGTTTTGGCAATAAATGTATGAGTAGGTACCTTGCATTACATCCGGTAGTTCTGACTTTTGGCTGATTTGTTTATGAGGTTGGCCCAACCAAGTTTGTGATCTCGAGCGCCGACTGAAACCATGTAAAAAACCGAAAAAACCGCGAAATTGTATTGAGAGCAACGCCTTTTTTTAATTTTTGACCACTATTTTTCTCCGATTTTTCTGTTACTTAGTACAAGTGCTCTACGACAAAATCAAATAGCAACATATTCTTAAAATTTTCTAAAATTCTCGCCTAACAGGTAAAATTGTATGTCAATGGTCACCAAAAATGCACTTATTTTACTTAGAAGTATACCGCAAGCCGCCATGAAATTGTGATAAAATACGTTATTTGAACTACAAAAACTTAAATTACGTATTTTATCACAATTTTACAACGGCATGCAATAACCTTTTAAGTGAATTAACTGCATTTTTGGTGACTTTTGACATACAATTGTACCGGTTAGGGGGGAATTCTTGAAAAATTTAAGAATATGTTACTATTCGATTTTGTCGTAGAGTACTTGTACCAATTTAAAGAAAAATCGGAGCAAAAATGTGGCCGAAAACTGAAAAAAAGGCGTTGCTCTCAATACTATTTCGCGGTTTTTTCGGTTTTTTACATGGTTGGGGCCGGCGCTCGAGATCACAAACTTGGATAATTCATTGTGCCAACATCATAAACAAATCTGCCAAAAGTCAGAAATACCGGATGTAAAGCAAGGTACCCATACATTCATTGCCAAAACGCATTTTTCGATTTTTGACTTTATTTTTTTCATGGATGCGGCGGGTTAGGGACTGCAAGATTTAGGTTCTATTAATGTGGAATTGCATAAATTTTCTCAATATGAAGGTGTTAAGCGGTAACCTTTTATTCTGAATTAAGTGCATTTTTGCCCACTTTTGGCTTGAATTTTTTCATGTTTGCGGCGGGTTAGGAACGGCAAGATTTGGTTTTTTGTAGCTCAAATTACGTATTTTATCACAATTTCACAACGGCATGCGGTAACCTTTTAAGTGAATTAACTGCATTTTTGGTGACTTTTGACATACAATTTTACCGGTTAGGGGGGAATTCTTGAAAAATTTAAGAATACGTTACTATTTGATTTGGCCGTAGAGTACTTGTACCAATTTACAGAAAAATCGGAGCGAAAATGTGGCCAAAAACTGAAAAAAGGCGTTGCTTTCAATACAATTTCGCGGTTTTTTCGGTTTTTTACATGGTTGCGGTCGGCGCTCGAGATCACAAACTTGGATAATTCATTGGGCCAACATCATAAACAAATCAGCCAAAAGTCAGAACTACCGGATGTAAAGCAAGGTACCCATACATTCATTGCCAAAACGCATTTTTTCGATTTTTGACTTAATTTTTTTCATGGATGCGGCGGGTTAGGGACTGCAAGATTTAGGTTCTAGTATGTGGAATTGCATAAATTTTCACAATATCAAGGTGGCAAGCGGTAACCTTTTATTCTGAATTAAGTGCATTTTTTCGTACGTTTGACCTTAAATTTCTCATTGATGCGGCGGGTTAAGAACGGCAAGATTTGGTTTTTTGTAGCTCAAATTACGTATTTTATCACAATTTCACAACGGCATGCGGTAACCTTTTAAGTGAATTAACTGCATTTTTGGTGACTTTTGACATACAATTTTACCGGCTAGGGGGGAATTCTTGAAAATTTTAAGAATGTGTTACTATTTGATTTTGTCGAAGAGTACTTGTACTAAGTTACAGAAAAATCGGAGCAAAAATGTGGCCAAAAACTGAAAAAAGGCATTGCTCTCAATACAATTTCGCGGTTTTTTCGGTTTTTGACATGGTTGCGGTCGGCCCTCGAGATCACAAACTTGGATAATTCATTGGGCCAACATCATAAACAAATCAGCCAAAATTCAGAACTACCGGATGTAAAGCAAGGTACCCATACATTCATTGCCAAAACGCATTTTTCGATTTTTGACTTAATTTTTTTCATGGATGCGGCGGGTTAGGGACTGCAAGATTTAGGTTCTAGTATGTGAAATTGCATAAATTTTCACAATATCAAGGTGGCAAGCGGTAACCTTTTACTCTGAATTAAGTGCATTTTTTCGTAACTTTGACCTTAAATATCTCATTGATGCGGCGGGTTAGGAACTTCAAAAATTAGGTGTTTGTACCCAGAATGACGTGTTTTACAACATATCAAAAGGGGAACCGGTAACCTTTTAGTCTGAATTAAGTGCATTTTTTCGTAACTTTCACCTTAAATTTCTCATTGATGCGGCGGGTTAGGACCTTCAAAAATTAGATGTTTGTACCCAGAATGACGTGCTTTACAACATATCAAAAGGGGAACCGGTAACCTTTCAAGAAAATTAAACGGTCGCTGGCGACTGTACTATAAGTAAAGGTATTGTCAACAGGACGGAGATACTTACACTTTCATTGCAAAGTCGCCCGCAACGTAACTGCATAGAGTGTACGCGTGCAATGGTCTAGTCAACTGTACGTAAGTTAATCAATATTTGGTTGAATTTATACGATATCCTCAGTCCTGTTGCTACGGCGTAGCACCTCCACGAGCGCTTGTTGCTACAGTATTACATCGGTAGTTACTAAGTTTAGGTAGGCAACTCTACAACACCCTCGTATGAGTAGGCATCGAATGTTACAAACTTATTCACGCCTGTTTGTACGTTTTCTGGCAATGTCAGGACTAATTGCTGCTACCAAATTTTCATGATGAACATATAATTTTATTATTCCATCGTTGGTAAAATGTGCACTTAGTTGGTATCTAAATAAATCTGACACAAACTATAAAAAAAATTGCGTTGAAATATGTAATTTTAACTGATACTTCCAGTGATACTAAGTATATCAAAGGCCTGAGATTTGCATAATAAATTTTATTTTTAGCGCCGATCGCAAAGGAAGCAGCACGGCTGTGGTAAAAAAATAAACTTCCATCGGCTGATGTAAAAAGATCGCAGTGAGCATCCAATGCAGGCGCAAGCTCTCGCTCTAAGTTTTTTATGCGGAAGAAAAAAGAAAAGAATCTTTGAGTAAAACTTTTTCTCGACGAGCTCGATCGTGCATACCGATGTGTCACTGTGAAGCACAGTTATCAATATAATATTTTGAACGACGACGATCGAAGGATCGAAGTTGGTTGCTTTTGATCTTGGATCTATTAAGTCGAATCCGGGCTTGTGGTCGTACATATAAGTCATATGCTAGTTTATGATATATCACTGACATGTAGATACGGTACATAGGTATTGGTGTTTAGGTACGGTCGGCCACAGTCTAGGTTTCCCAATGGTAGCTCTTAATACGCACGGCATAAGGGCGCCAATCGAACAAAAGGGGTATCCTTACGTGTGGCCGACTGTACTAGTCACGAAACCAAAATTGTTTTCTTACTAAATACTTACTTGAAGGTATTCCCAAGAGGGTGGGTGAGTTTTATGTTATCAATACCTCCTCCGTCGATAAAATAACACTTTCCACAATTTACTACCGCTTTGTAGCGATACAAAGATTTAGCATCGATAAAAAGTAATGACTCTCCCGGTGATATGGTAAGAAATACGATTTCTCTTATAGTACAGAACAGCCCGCGATATCCAACAAGTAGGCTCCAATTTGGAGTTAAATAAGTGTCAGTACCTATAGAACAAAAGGGACGAATAAGTAGGTAAGTAGATATCTACTTTACCTATATGTATATTAGTAGGGTGTTTTAGAAAGGTCCTGTGACACTTAAAGGGGTCGCTTAGCTCATCAATACAAGCAACTTAATTATGCTACTTATTCGAATCTATCTTCTTATTGCTTGTTTTCTTCACAAAACAAGTTTCAGTCTACGAAGAGATCTTCCGAATACAGTTTCGCCGCCCGAGGCATTTGCGGCAGAGCACACACTTCACATTGTTTGTACCTATATAGGAAGATGCCTATTTGAGAGCTCACCATCGATTGCCAATAAAAGTAAAACAATGGAATAAAATTGCGAATACTTAGCGAAGCGGCTTTGCTTCCAATCAAGCGCCTTTGTTGTTGATGTAAAGTCGCTTTAGCTTTCTCTAAGTATTTTTCCGAGTGGTAGGTAGAACGTAAATTATATCAATATAAATTTTATTATAGTACCTACCAACTTATATGCAATACTTGGAACCTACTTGCCTACAACTAGAAATGTAATTTAAGTAGGTAGGTACCCTTCTAATGTGAGGAAGTTAATAAGCTATCAATAAATCAACACTAGGTAATTACTTACTTAGTTGTTTGATAAAGAAAGTTAAAAGTTACTTAGCTAACGCTGAAATTTTGAAAATCGCCAGAAACGTTAAATAAAACCTGTAGACGTTTCCGAAGATTACAAACTCCGAGCAACCTGCCAATCTGCTTCAAAGAAGCTTATTGAAATTAACTTGCGCTGAAGTTTGGCCGAGAAAGTTCGCATTAGCGGGTTATTAGAGTTCAAGACACGTCCGCAGGCGATGTATAAAGCCACCGTGACAAAAAAAAAAAGTACCGTATATAAGTGTACTAGATAATGTCACTTCTAGCTGGGGAATGGCCTTCTCTCAGAGAGAGAATGTGAACATTAATTTAACAAGCGAGCGAAGTGAGAGAAGTTCTCCGAATCTACTGGAACAATCTGGCGTTTGTGTAAGGGTTTATGTATGAATGAATGTTCGTTTTACGATAACTTGAGTACCTAAAAGTCGAATCGTTATGAAATTTGGTAGGTGAATAATTTAAATTAAAATGTTTTTCAAGTTCGAACATGAGCCAAATCGGTCAAGGGGTTGCCGAGATGTAAAGTTTACCTATATTATGCAAAGCGGGTGCCTGCGCGAATGGTGTTAGAAAAAACAGACGCGAGTTCACTGTTCGGGGCGAACCACTAGTTGCCTTGCCTACGCCCACGTATCTAAAGTAGACAGGTAAGCCACAACTTACGATAGGGGTACACCACGTCCGACTCATATTTTGCGCTTTGGCACACTGTAGGAAGGTACTGAAGAGTGGGGGGAGTTGCTTCACTTGTGACGTTCGTTGTTTCCTCGAGTTTCAAACATGAATGTGAAGCAGATGAAGTGACGCGTGTCCACTGCGGGTTGGAATATAACTGGGTGATTCAGTTAGCTCAAGGTCAAGGGGTCCTCCACAGTGCCGGATCTAGACACGCGGTAGCGTGTCAAGCCAAGTTCTCAAGAAAAACTGGCGAACGCACCGTGTGTCTATTTACCCGAACCATTTGGACCAACTTTTTTAAGACTACTTGATGCCTTTTCTAAACATTTATACATACAATTAAATAATGTTAGGGTGAACAGGGAAAACGCGCGCAACCTGAAAATTGTTGAATGCATCCCTATCATCATAATCAGATTCCCATTGTGAATAATTAGCAAACGTGCACGCAGCACGCCCGAAAATTCACCGATTTTTTACCCTTTATTTCGTTACAAACCGGCTAAAAGCGCGCGCAGCGCTCCCGAAAATCACCAACTCGCTTATATTATTTTAATCCTTTATACATTCCTTTTTTAATACGCGCGCAATATGCCTAAGGATGCACCAATTTTTTATTTCTATACACGTAACATCGAGATTATTTTGATAAAGTAAATAGGAAAAACACGATTGTCCTTTTTTCGATAGCAAGTCGATTATAACGATGAAATCGATGTTCTTTCAGGCCCAAAATTTCACATTCATTTGAAATAATTTCATTTGAAATAGGTAATATGAAGAAAAGCGCGCGCTTCCGCTATCCTACCTACCGCCTGGCTGGCTTGCGGCAAGCCCCGCAAGCCGGCCCCGTGGCTGGGGGGCCCGCCTGGTGCCCCCCATGACGTGATGCCCTAAGCAATTGCTTAGTTAGCTTCGGGGCTAATCCGGCACTGGCCCTCCAGAGTCGACAACTCTACGATATACGAGTATAAATCAATAAAACAAAGACTCTACATAACTTAGTTTATCTATTCGATAACAGATGGCGCTACGAGTATCTAACTCGGGCCTTCCGTTTTGTCAGATACGGAACCTTACCTAACAAAGCCCTAAATATTGTTTTGTTTTGTATTGTATCCTCTTTGTCAGCGCTGAAACCCGCCGCTCAGGGAGCTACGATAATGGACGAACGCCTATATTTTATATAGAATCCATTAGACTGCAGCTCGACTGAAAAATCCCCAATGCCTTTGAGAGGGCGACTGTGAAAGTGTTTTGTTTGTCTGCCCAGAGCGGATATTTGTCGTTTAGGTAGTACACAAGACAGCACGTCGACCCTTACACACTAGCTCTACTCGGTTACGTTACGGGCGACTTTACAACAAAGTATACACTCTCACGTGCTGTCGTGTGTACGTTCGATCAACTCCACGGGATTTAGACGCCGCCTTTACTTCCACATATGACTTACCGGTTTTACTATGAAAGGGTCATCACACGAGGTATAACCGGATAGTTGGATAGGTAGGTACCCTGTACTGTATAACATCGTCTATTTTAGATGGTTTTTAAACCATTGATAACAATAATGATTTCTAACTTTGTAAATAATTTCTTTGAATATTTCCGAAGCAAGACAGTCTAGTTTGCCAATTTCCGACCACTTGGTTTTTAACTTCGTGCCTATGTTGTGTGATTATGTCTGGTATAATCTGGGCGTCTGGGCCTCCAGTTAGTTAGTATGCAATACTTCGACTTGGGGTGTGTAATAGAATAGAAACCACATACTTTCTTAGACAACTAAATTTTTAATTGCTTCCAACAAGTTATACTTAGAAGTAGAATTCTTACAAACTCATTCCTTAAATTAATAAATCATAAGTGCTAAAACAATTCATACTTGATGCATCCTCATTAGGTTGTCAGATACAAACTGTATGTTACGGGTGTAAATCAAAGTGAAGGGGTAAATAGCATTCGCAAACAGGAACTTTTGTCTAACGTCACTTGACAATTCGTAAAGGTTAGTCTAATTTTGATAGTCAATAAAAATATACTTACATCATTACGGATTCATACATAAAAACAACTAAGTCCAACCATATTTCCAGATTATTAAAAAATTTAGAAAAATAGAAATACTTCTAGACTTTATTACTTACATCTATTATTATAAAGCACAAAACATACATCAACACAAAAACTCTTTGTCTTAGTTATAACAATTTTCCATAATATTTTCTTCCATTTTAAAATATACCATTTGCAACCTTACAAACTAGACTAAAAGGCCGTGGCCTGCTGGAGAATACTATCACCCCATAAGACACACTTCAGTTTGATTTCGAGCCCTACTCTAATGTTATGATAACCGTAAATTGTGTCGCTGTGACTAAGTCTAGGAAAATAAAACTGGTTGCCATCGCACATGGTATACCATAAACTCTGGTACTTTTAACGGTTAGGATCACAAGCCACTCGCCACAGTCCGGCTCACAATATGAAGCCATGATTTCACAATTTCATTGTGGCTGATTTGATGCCTGAAAGTAAAACATACAAATCTAAGAACAATGAAACCATTTAAGATATTGCTTAAAAAGTGGAACTGCATTTTGTTGATGATGATTGATGACATTGAATGTTAAGACCTGTTTTATAAAGAAATAAGCCCTGTGCTTTGCAGTTATGACTTTTTTCTGCAGTTGCTATTAAGGCACAATAAGACGCACAACTAACCCCGCCAATGAAAAAAAATCATATTTTCTTTTTGGCAGCGTTTTTTGCTAAAAACTCTCCTGCGATTTCTCAAGGATTCTCTAGGACCTAAGGTATGGATTCCAGATCCTAGAATCTACGAATGCAATCGATTCTCGCCAAAAGCGGCCACGGTTGGCGAGAATCGATTGCATTCTTAAGTTCTAGGATCTGGAATCCAAACCTTAGGTCCTAAAAATAGTTAAGCCCCGCGTTGAGAAATCGGAGGAGTTTTTAGCAAAAAAAACGCATCCAAAAAGAAGACATGATTTTTTTCCATTGGCGGCGCTAGTTGTGCTTCCCATGGCCTTAAGAATAAAGTAGATTTTGTAAATATTGCTTGTTCGTCCTACATACCATGTCGTAATACGACGAGAAAACAGAGTTATTCAACACTTTCACACTCTCACGCAAGTTGAGCAAGGCAGCAAATGTTTATCTTTACTTTTAGCGTATCATACATAACAATATGGCAAAACACATAAAACAAACAAGAATTTCCAAATCATCAGAGCAAAGGTAAAAGGAGGTGAACACAATTGCAGGCCCAATAGAATGATGATGACGAGCCGCGTGAGATGGAAAATAAGAGTTCGAATGCAAAATGGAAAGAATGCAAAAGGCATTAAGGCTGGACGATAGCAACGTGGCGGGAAATTCAAAAATTTCAGTTTATTTTATTTTGTAGCTAAACTGAGCTATTTTTGTTCAGCGATTTTTCGTTCGCGGCAATAAAACAGTTTTTTTTTTTTTTTTTCATTATAGTAAACAACAGAACAACAATAATTCAGCCGATTATGTGTTCTGGTCTACGAAGCAGTGGCACTGCCCAAAAAACTTGTCGTAAACCAGAACACATAATCGGCTGAATTATTGTTGTTCTGTTGTTTACAATAATGTAAATAGTACTATGTTATTGCCGCGAACGAAAATAGCTCAGTTTAGTTACAAAATTTAAAAAACGGATAATTTTGAATTTCCCGCCACGCTGCTATCTTCCACCCTTCAATAGTAGGCACAACTAGCGCCGCCAATGAAAAAAAAAACATAATATCCTCTTTTTGGATGCGTTTTTTGCTAAAATCTCTCCAGTGAGTTCTCAACGCGAGGCTGAACTATTTTTAGGACCTAAGGTTTAGATTCCAGATCCTAGAACCTACGAATGAAATCCTTTATCGCCAAAAGTGGCCACTTTTGGCCATGCTAGACAGGCGCTTGTTGTGCCTACTATTGGGCCTTAAGAATGGTTTAAACCCTGCAGTTTCGTTTCGCCTCATTTCACAGTACCCGAAGACAGTAACAAACAAAAACTTACCATATTAAAGGGTCATTAAGTATCACTTTTCCATAGTTTGATGGTCTTGTCGTTTTCCAGCGCTGCCGAGGCGATTATGTTCTCAGTGGGGTGACAGGCTGTGCAGAGGACTGTGTCCGTGTGTCCGGAGAGCCGCTGGACGATCTCCTTTGACTGGAGATTCCAAATGTAGACGAGGTTGTCTTCCGAGCCCGATACTATCCACTGTTAAAAAAAAAATTAAGTCAGGTACGTTTTGTAAATGGATCTTTACTGGGGGCGCAGCGTGAAAGATGTCTTTGCTACACATATAACCCGTGCCATTAAAGAAACGATGTATAAATGGCGGACACTCTCGCGCCCTCTCGCTTTAATCATATCTCCGTCTATACTCACACGTAACGTTAGCAAAGTCATTTTAGGCAGTCCTGATTAGTCACCTACGCTTGGCTAATAAAACACGCCAAAATACGTTCGCCTCTTATTGATTTTTTTAATGTTTGTAGAGTCATTTCAATATTATAGTTTACTTTAAGTGTTGTTATTTGTTGAGGTTTGTATTATTTACTACGTTTTAATAGTTTTGATCTTATTTTCATAAAGATTGTTGTTTAATCACAAACCCAACGTAGAACAATTACCTAAACAATAAAGAAAGCATCGTAAAACAATATTTCCTAACCAAAAATTTAAGAAAGTTTTAGGTATGAACCGAAATCGTATTTTCGTTAACTCTTTTTCAGACCTTACCATAGGTACCCGCCGCCATTTTCATATCGTTTCTCTATTGGCACGGCTTATACAGTCATTTACTTTATGGGCTAGCCCACGCAAAACTAGCGCCACCAATGAAAAAAGTCATATCTACTTTTGTCTTTGCAAAGGGTGACGGTGTGACGGATTGGCGCGTAAGTGGCTGTCGGATATCAGGGGGGTACTTGTCTAATTTATTTATCTATTGTGATCCAATTGCTATCCCTTTCAAATTGATGTTTGAAGGGTGCTGACTAACTTCAGACTGCATTTATTTGACACAAGTGCAGCGAGCAGATTTTCGTTCGCCGCACAAGTTTAATTGAAAGCGATTGAGATAGGGATTGCGATTAAGGCCTTTGCATCTACGTAATGAGATGATTTATAAAGCGTCTAGAGGCACCGTCACTTACTCTAGATGGGTGAAGAGACCACTCGGCGCTGCAGTGTCGCGACTGTTTTAGATAGAGTTTGAATTTGTTGGAGTTTGTTGATTGTTTTTGAAGGATAAAGAGTGAAGAAAATTGCAAAATCGTTAACTCAATATCATTCAATTTGTATGGCGTTTTGACTCATCCGTTCTGTTAGCGATTGTGATTTAAAACTTTGTCAATTCTATTCCAAAGTCGCAATCACGATCATAATCCCGATACCTTTGAAAGAGATCGCGATAGATTCAAAAGTTAGACAATAAAGCCCCAGGTGCCCCACACAGGCGCGGGTTATTATTGTTCGTCTTCCTGCCACTGGCGTGATTAGCATAAAATAGCAAATACGCGTATCTCTGGAGCAGCCTTTATTATGCCAAAGAGGCAAATGATTTTATTATACCAAGGAGAATTGCAAAATGCAAGATATCGAAATGTGCGGTGTGACCTTTGAATTATCAAGGGTCGCAATATCTTTTCATATTAAATCCACTTGAAATATTGTTTTACGGCCAAAAAATATAGTTATCTTCCACGACCAAGCTTATTTATCGTTGTAATTTCACTTTAACAAAGCCTGCTAATGATAACAATGACACATAGACCACATTATAGTAACTGCAAAAAAAATTACCTTTCCACCGGTGACGCTGAAGTTGGCAAAGATACAATATTTCTCGTTCTTATGTCCCGTGTAAGTTTTGAGGCACTTCCCTCTGCTGTAGTCCCAAAGTTTCAGTGTGTTGTCTAACGTGGCTGCGAGGATGTATTTTCCATTGGGTGAAAACTTCACAAAGGATACTGGTGGGTTGTCGTCGTCGATGAGCGTTTTTAAGCACTGCCCAGAGGCTGTGTCCCAAATTCGACTGGAAAGCAATTTGACACTTAGTTCATGCCTGATTATGGTGTTATTAGGTCATCTAGCTTGTGTGATACTAGTGCATAAAGTTTAGGCATTTGTTTGACTAAACATGACATACATAAATATTATTTTATACATCTGTTAAAAGATAAATAAATTCTTCATGAAGCCAGCATGGGATAGTGCATGTTTAGAGTGAAGCGGTGTTGAATGCTTACCATAGTCCATCGTAACTAGATGAGACAATAAGACTTCCATCTCTGTTGAAATGTACAGCCGAAACAGGGTCCGAATGTGCTGGTAGAGTCTTCAAGCATTTTCCTGGAAAGCAATCACAATTTTAAATTTATATAAATTGAAAACGCACTAAAACTGTACATAAACAGTTTGTTTAATTAAAAGAAACCTCACCTGTTCTGACGTCCCATATCCGAACACTCTCGTCGAAGCTGCCGGAGACTATGAGATTGCTTTGTGGGTTGAAGTTACAGCAGAATACATAGTTGCTGTGCCCCTTTAGCGTCTTCAGACATTTGCCCGAACTTAGTTCCCACACCTGCCAACAAAAATGGAGTGACATGATGAATGAGCGCCATCAAAAGCAGATAAAGTCAGCTATACCAAAAAATAAACGATTTGTTCGAAAATGGCACTTATGTTGCCTGGGGTAAGTGTAACACTGTTACCAAGGATACATGAAAGCTTCACATCAATCTTATCACAGATTTGTGTAAGAGTAAACATCCTTATCTGGTTGTGGAATGTTTTGGACAAAGGTTAAAAACCCTAAAATTAATTCTAAAGATTTTTTTCTTTAAAACACAACATTTGTGAGAAATTATAGCCTTGTAACTCTTGTAAAGTATAGTAGTATAGTACAATAACTTGTTGATTCTAGGTCAACATTAATTTGAATTACAAATTTTTCAATTAATCCAAAGAAAATTTGTTTTAGCTATGTGTTGGGCAGGCAGGTACCTGCTTCTTCAAGCCTTTAAAATAATAAGTATATAAGTATATAATGATGCTTCCTATACGAAAGAAAATCGAATAGCATTATTAAAAAAAAGTTTAAGTTATAAAAAAAAGATTTTTTTTTCCATAGAAAATGTATGGAAAAAGTTTTTGTAAATTTCTGACATTTCTAGTACTCAAACCTCAGTTGGCTCCTTAGAGTCTTTTGATCTCTACATGAAAGAGGATCGATTGGCACCAAAAAAAATGTTTTGGTATTCTAGCATTTTTTTCGCTGACCGTAAATCCACCCTGTATAGTGGATAATATGCAGGATAGATTTTTAGTTTCTGGACCTACAATAGTATTTTCTTACAGTACTGACAACAGTATTTGTTTTACAGTTTTTACATAATAGTATATAAAATACACACCTTTAAAGTTTTGTCATCACTAGCGCTGACTATCAACCTGCTGTCTGATGACCAGGCGACATCGCTGATGCCCATCTTGTGTCCCGAGATGGTCTTCTCAAACTTGCCATCGTAAGCACCCCACACTTTGATAAGTTTATCGGCAGCTGGAAATGATTTGAACATTTTATTTTAATAAATCATCCTACTAATATTATATTCGCAAAAGTTTTTACATATGGATGGATGGATGGATGTTTGTTACTCTTTCACACTGAAACGGCTGAAAAGATTTGGATGAAATTTGGAATAGAGATAGCTTAGACATCAGAATAACACATAGGCTACATATTATCACGCTTTTACACTTAGGAACAAAGTAAAGCATCCTTTTTCTGTAGTCCATGCGGACGAAGTGGCGGGCAAAAGCTAGTAGATAATATTGTGACATCAAATTAATTATGGCTTATGGCCAGTTTATGAGAATGTATTTTTCTTATCCGATACTACATTCAATGAACGTTGATACTAACTAAATTAGTGCATCAAAAATAATATTGTTGCAATAAAACTATTAATTTACAACTGCAACTTGATGAAAATAACTGTTCACCGAGGTATCCTAACATCTGACTCAAATAGTACACAATAAATCTCAAGGCCAAATATTTCTTTGTACTATGTTTTGTTAAAAGCATGCTTTAGCAATATTCCTTGTTGGTAAGATTAGCTTATACGAAGACAATGCACTATCTATTGTGTGTGCACGATGCAATATTTGGGTATGTTTGTATGATAAAGTAGGTATTGAAGATAATAATAAAATTATCACTATCATCTGGAGCAGTGACTGGGAGGACCTTATTATACTCAAGCTTTGTCCGAAGAGATTAGCATAGAGATAACATGTAGTACCACATACGGTGTTGCCTTCTTGCACTGATTTTTGAGAGGTTTTTTTTTTTTTTTTTTTTTTTTTTAAACCCGCGCGGTTTCTGCTGTCATCCGGTCCGCCATCATTCACATTTTCAGTGCTCTGCCTTCAAGTGCTTTCGCTGCTAATAAAATGCCAAAAAGGAAGATTAAGGAAACGGATCCCTTGGAAAAATTAGCTAAACAAGTGAAAAAGCTAAAAAGAAAACTGAAGCGGAAAAGACGAACAGATTCGTCGACTTCAACGTCGTCGTCGTCGGATAGTTCAAGCTGTGCCAGCGCACCAAAATGTTACTCAACACAAGGTCAGTAAACCTGGTGAATCTGGTGATTGCGGGCTACCGAGATGGGTAATCACTTTCACAAAAACAATGTGATTGCGGGCTTCCGATATGGGTTGTCACGTCACGAATGTTATCAAACCAGGTTCCGTGAGTAACACAAGGAAAAAATAGGTATTGTTAGCACTGAACTGCGGGCCTCCGTGATGGGTTGCCACTTTTCAAGTAGCTCAACATATTGGTTAAAATATAACCTAAAATAACCTATCGGCACAATGAATCTACTCTGACAGGCACTGTTAACCAAGTACTGCGGGCCTCCGTGATGGGTTGCCACTTTACAAGGTTAACAGATCGGTCAACGACCGATAAAGAGTTTAGTAACAATGTCAGCTCTCGAAGCTGTCACTTTACAAAATATAACAACTGGAATTTCATTATTCCAGACAGGCCTACACCTACAAGAAACGACGCCTACGCTGCACCTCGGCATCAACGGTTATCATCAAGCTCCAGTAGTGTCAGCCCTACGCCACGTGAGGAATCTCCGGCCAGACACGCTCCATACGGTGCACCCGCTACTCCGGCCGCACCGGCTACAATCGCCGCTCCAGCTGCACGCGTCTCATCGAGGACAACATCTCCACGTGCCGTACCAGTCGCTCCAGCTTTTGACCCAATACCTGGCACAAGTCGGGACACTTTTGTGACTGGATCACATCCTGCGAGCAGCGCCATAAACGCGCCGATGGCGGCGCCACCACCTACCACTAGTGACGCCAATAAGGCACCACCTGCGTTGATCCTCGATGACGAGGTCCTACAAATACTAGGAGAGGACCCTACCATAGAAAAAACCTACGGCAAACAGATTCACCCTGACTTAGCGGTGCGCCTACAACATATAGCCACGTCAGGGCTATTAAAAGAGGACAGAAAGGAACTTATAGAACGATATTTAGTTCCTGACAACTGTAAATTAATAGACGCACCCACCCTGAACCCAGAGGCAAAAGCTGCCATCAATGAGGCAATACTTAAAAGAGACGTGGCAATGGTAACAAGCCAAAAACAAATAGCTGCTGCAATTTCGTGCGCAGCTGAGTCATTGAACACAGCGCTCTTAAATGAGCCCAAGAACACCAGTCTCGTGAAAGCTCTCATGGATTTATGCAAGATCTTATGCGACATCCAAAACTCTGATTCTATTAAAAGGAGAAACTTTGTACTCTTCAGTTTAAAAAGAGAACTGAAGGAACAGTTACAGTCCACGAAGATAGACCAACTGCTCTTCAGTAAGGACCTGGCCGAGACCCTAAAGTCTGCAAAATCGATTTCAAAATCAGGGGCGGAAATGAAAACCGCCACAACCAAGCCTACTACAGGAATCAAAGACACCAATAAACCGCAACAGAAGCATTTAAACTGGCGGCCTCCTCCCCCCAATCACAGGCCGAGGGGGACACAGAGGAACAAGGGTCCTGCAACAACTTACAAGAGACGTCGAGACAACTCCTCGAAACAGTCGTCACGTCCGCCTCGGAGTCAACACCGACACTAGACCTGGTAAGATACGCCGGTAGGCTATCTTACTTTCACGAACAATGGTCACTTATAAGTCACGACCCCACTATACTTTCATGGATCGAAGGTTATCAGATTCCTTTTTCTCGACCAGTAACTCAGTTCACAATACCCGTAACAAGAT
Source organism: Zelleria hepariella (assembly GCA_949319315.1). NCBI lineage: Eukaryota > Metazoa > Arthropoda > Insecta > Lepidoptera > Yponomeutidae > Zelleria > Zelleria hepariella. The sequence goes on along the minus strand of OX439391.1, from coordinate 12,410,570 downwards.
CTTACTCTTCACGGGAGAGGGCTGAATACGAACAATCTATTCATGACCTTCTGACAATAGGAGCAATTTCAGAATGTCAGCCCTGCAAAGACCAATTTCTGTCACCCATATTCCTGGTACCAAAACCCAATGGAAAATATAGATTTATTTTAAATTTAAAAAACCTAAATAAATTTATAGACACAAGCCATTTCAAACTTGAAGACCTTCGAACTGCCGTAAAACTGGTTTCTCAGGATTGTTTTATGAGCACTATCGATTTAAAGGATGCTTATTTCTTAATCCGCATACATAACAACTCGAAAAAATACCTTCGTTTTGAATTCTTTGACAAGCTTTACGAATTTAATGTTTTGCCGTTCGGTCTCAACACTGCCCCTTTTGTCTTTACAAAGATTATGAAACCAGTTGTCTGTTTACTACGATCATGCGGTTATTTATCTACGGTATACCTTGATGACTCACTACTTATATCAAATACTTACGAGCTATGCCTAAGGAATATCTCTGACACTATAAGACTTTATGAAGGCCTAGGTCTCATAATAAATATTGAAAAGAGTAACCTCATCCCTGACACCACATGCAAATACTTAGGTTTTATTATTGACTCCCATAATCTACATGTCACACTACCCCCCGAAAAGATTATTAAGATAAAGTCGGAAATTGAAAAATTTCGAAACATAAAACGCTGTAGGGTCAGAGAATTCGCTAAGTTGTTAGGTCTACTCACATCTGCATGTCCAGCCGTCGAATACGGCTGGTTATATACAAAAGAACTGGAGCGATGCAAGTACCTGAACATTAAGGAAGACGACAATTATGATAAATTTATGAACATCCCTATATCAGTTATACCAGATCTTGATTGGTGGTCACATGCAATCAACCACCCCACGAAGAAAATTAAACAAAATGAATATTGTTTACAGATATTTAGCGATGCCTCAACAACTGGGTGGGGGGCGGCATGTGGCCAGGACCGAGCTAGTGGGATATGGACAGACAGTGAACGCTCACGACATATTAATTTCTTAGAAATCTTAGCCGCTTTCTTCGGACTTAAGGTGTTTGCGCAATCCTATCACGACTGCCAAATTCTTCTCCGTATTGACAGCACTACGGCAATATCTTACATCAATCGAATGGGTAGCGTACAATTCCCCCACCTCACAAAAATTACAAAAGAATTATGGCAGTGGTGTGAGGAACGCAACATCATAGTTTTCGCGTCATATATAAGCTCAGCTGACAATGACATCGCAGATGCGGAGTCACGGCGCGTCCACCCGGATATCGAGTGGGAACTATCAGATTATGCATTTCAGAATATTACACACCATTTTGGTGTCCCAGAAATTGACCTATTCGCTAGCAGACTAAACAAGAAGTGTACCAAATATGTATCTTGGCAAAGAGATCCCGATGCATACGTAGTAGACGCATTCACGATCTCGTGGTCACGTTTTTACTTCTATTGTTTTCCTCCTTTCGCGGTAATCCTAAGGGCCCTAAGAAAAATTATCAATGACAGGGCAAGAGGAATCATGGTGGTGCCACTTTGGCCTACTCAAGCTTGGTATCCCTTATTCACAAGTCTTCTAATTTCGGAACCTTTGACCTTCAAGCCAGCTAATAATCTAATTTATTCCCATTCCAGCAACCGAGATGTTCACCAAAAAACTACCCTGGTTGCCGGGATATTATCAGGAAGGCGTTCATAAGAAGACGTATACCTGAGGCTTCCATAACCATTATGTTAGCTTCCCTCGCTAACAGCTCACTAAAACAGTATGACTCTTGCTTAAAGAAATGGTTCTTGTTTTGCCAAACTAATAACATAGATCTGTTTGAAACTTCAGTCCCAAACATTTTGACTTTTCTGACAAAACTGTATGAAACAGGTGCTCAATATGGTACATTAAATAGCTGCAGATCTGCTATTTCGCTAATCTTAGGCCAAGATATAGGCAGTGATAACAGTATTAAACGTTTCTTTAAAGGGGTATTCAGACTACGCCCTCCACTGCCAAAATACAACACAACTTGGGACACATCTGTAGTGCTCAATGGTCTAGCTAACTGGTATCCAAATGAGTCATTACACTTAGATAAAATATCAATGAAGCTTGCAACTCTCCTAGCCTTAACAACTGCACATAGAGTTCAAACTATTTGTAAAATAAATATAAAAAACATAGAGTTTTTCGCAAACGAGATACGTATAAAAATTCCAGACCTAATAAAGACTTCCCGTCCTGGTGCTGTACAACCAGTTCTCATTCTGCCAAAATTCATTGAAAAACCAGAAATATGCCCGGTGACTACTTTAAACTGTTACCTTAGTTTAACCAAAAACCTACGTACCAGTGACATCTTATTTATAGGTCTAAAAAAGCCACACAAACAGATCACCTCACAAACTCTAAGCAGGTGGATTAAGACCACATTAAGTGAGTGTGGTATTAATGACACAATTTTCTCTGCCCATAGTACGAGACATGCATCTACTTCCAGGGCACACCAGCTTGGAGTTAGTGTAGATTTGATCAGAAGTACTGCAGGCTGGAGTGGTACCTCCAAGACCTTTGGTAAATTTTATAATAGAGTTATATCCAATGATGATTCTTTTGCAAGAACTATAATGTCTGATTCTTTAAAATAACTTTTGATTAAGTACCTACCAATTATAAGGAATACTTAATGTATAATCTAATGTATACTGTGTACCTATACATTGTTAATTCTTTTGTAAGAAGACTGAATAACACTTAAAAATATTGATTAGGTACCTACCTACCCAAAAATTTATAAGGATATTTTTTGTTAAAAAACATGACACTCAATAAAAAACAAGTTGATTAGAGTAATGGATTTATTTTCTTTTCAAAATACCCAAAAAGTTGATATTTCCTAAACTAACTCTCTCAACATCTACATGTTATCTCTATGCTAATCTAGAGGACAAAGCTTGAGTATAATTGATGATTAAACGAACTTACCCTACGTGAAGTTCTATCATAATTATACGATAGCTTTGTCCGAAGAGATTAGCATCCCACCCACCCTTTTTTCAGGCCCGGGCAAATACCAACTTTGTTAGAGTCTCTGAACAAAATGATGGCGGACCGGATGACAGCAGAAACCGCGCGGGTTTAAAAAAAAAAAAAAAAAAAAAAAAAACCTCTCAAAAATCAGTGCAAGAAGGCAACACCGTATGTGGTACTACATGTTATCTCTATGCTAATCTCTTCGGACAAAGCTATCGTATAATTATGATAGAACTTCACGTAGGGTAAGTTCGTTTAATCATCAATTATTATCAGAATAAATGGACAGTTTGAACAGAATAGTAGCTGATAAGGACTAATACTGGTATGTTTTGATGTGGATGGTACTGCTGTTATATTGTTACTTTTTCGTTAAAGATTTGGAACAAGTTTTTGGTAGGTACTCACATGAACTCGCGAGCCATTCGCCATTTGGACTGAATTTGACCGACGACACGGCCTTCGTGTGACCAGCGAGGGTGAATTTCAACGTGTAGTTGGGTTTCTGAAATGCGAATTACAAAAATGAGCGCCAAATCGCACGTGCTCACCAACGCAAAGTTGAAGTTACATAAACATGTGCAAGCGGCAAGCCTGACGCAAATCTATGCAATTTGTAAGATAAGTGGGAAATACATACCGCGACTGAGGACTTATTTGACTGCGGTGCGCTCTGCGAGAGCGAAGTTGAGCCCGAGATGTTCGAGGACGAGCCTCCATGGGGTTGATGTGCAGCAGGATGGCCCGGGCCGGGCCCTAACGGCACCATGTTTCAACAAATCGACGCACTGCACTATTCTTTATTCTTCACCTCACAACGACACAAAAAATCACCAAATGTCTAAATAAAGAGAAACTAAAGAACAAAAGGATTCGCAACCGATCACCAATTTACGTTTAGAACAATTTTTATTGCAGAATTTCAAAGAAATATTCCAATCCGAGGCGTCGTGCATTTCGTGAAAGACAGTGCTGCCAACATAAAATAAAAAAGATCTCCCGCCCGCTTCCCTTTACGTCATGTTCTTGTCTATGGTTCTAGTGATGTTCAAACACCCAACAAATAATGATGTTGATGGTGATTTAAAGGTTTAGTCCCAGTATGCTTAGCATGGTCGTTTTGACACTCTCTCGAACTCGAGTGACAGACGTGCCATGTCTATTGTGCGAGCATGGCAGGCGGGACTCGAGATTGCAATAGATTAGGGTCATGTCGAGCAGAAAGTAGATATTGCCATTTTTAATAAAAATGTTGTATTTTTGTCTCCATCGCCATGTTGGCGTAGAGCCAACTCGAGCCCGACCGACAAGTTGACAGTTTGGCATAGAGAAGGGCCTATCTCGGGCTTACCATGCTGCACGTACTGCTCTACCTACCTCTTCTTCACAGTCATCATGTTGTGAAAAAGAGGGAGCATCACATCGACTCTGCTTACTACTAAGGTACTTGTGTGTGGATAGGATAGCTGAAGATGAATATGAAGACAGTTGACTGCTGAGTGCTGACTGTCGGCATCAGAATTTTAATTCAGAAAGAGCAAGAACGACAAATATGAATGGTGTGGGGATGGTTTCTTGATTATCATGCCCTACAAAGACTTTTATTTACCCGATCCAAAAACTTTCCAATAAAAGCATCACCACCATGTATAGTGCGCGCTTGCTTTATATATTTTTTTCAGCTGGCAAGTATATTTGACCTATACAAACGTCAGTCAAGGTCAAAGTTTTTAACTTTTTCAGCTTGAAAGAGCGGCTTCTTTACTTTGCTAAATTGTATGAATTATTGTATAAAAAGTCAAGGATTTTTACTAAATCATGGCTCTCAATAAACTCAGCATTGATGCCCTCAATCTATCTGGGAAGCGAGTCCTCATGAGGTATGTAATTCTACCAAGGTTTTCATAACCAAAGTTACCTTCTCAAAATAGCCCTCTATTTGCATGATTTTATCGCTTTTAGGGTGGACTTCAACGTACCTCTCAAAGAAGGCGTGATCACCAACAACCAGAGAATCGTTGCTGCTCTAGACTCAGTAAAATATGCCTTGGAAAAGGGTGCAAAATCGGTTGTCCTTATGTCCCATTTGGGGCGCCCTGATGGTCAGGCCAACCTGAAGTACACACTAAAACCCGTCGCTGAAGAACTCAAGAAGCTTCTTAGCAGGTATATGAACTAAGCTCATAGTTCGAAATCTTTTTAAACTAAGCTCATAGAACCTCGTTGAAAGGATGAATTATGGACCATAATTTAGTTCTTTCAATTCTACAGCTGTGGAGGTTCAAGGTGGAAGTTCTGTGAAGTGATTTTGTTTGATTTCATTGGCACATTTACTACTACAAATTTTATTGTAAAACCTTTAACCCATCCATTAATCACCTGCCGATCGGACTGCAAAAATCTGTTTTTTTTATTTTGTCGGTATTTTGCAGGTGTTTTAGGTAAATCTTTTCAGTATTTTATTGGACTGTGCTGCATTGCTAATTTTTTGCACTGCATTGGTTAAACAAGATACCTGATAAAGACCATACACTTTTTCAGGGAGATAACCTTCCTTAATGACTGCGTGGGCCCCGAGGTCGAAGCTGCCTGCGCAGACCCTCCAGTGGGCTCCGTGATCTTGCTGGAGAACCTACGCTTCCACGTTGAGGAGGAGGGCAAGGGCATTGATGCCTCCGGGGCTAAAGTCAAGGCTGACCCTGAGAAGGTCAAGGCTTTCCGTGAGAGCCTGAGGAAGCTGGGAGATCTTTACATCAATGATGCTTTCGGTAAGGATGTTAGATGTAACTTGTGTGTTTGTAGTTATAATTATGAATGGGCTATGGCCTGCCCCTCTACCCTTGACCCATTTTTCCAATATGGCGCAATTTACAAAATTTTATATTCTACAAATTAAGACGCATTTTGTGTTTTGTGCCTTAACTTTGAATAAACATTACAAAGTATTTAAATTCAAAGCATTACTATTTGAATTCAAAGAGAAATTAACTTTAAAACTTTTTCAATTTGATCGCAATAGCGTCAAGGGTAACCCCCCTGGCTGTGGCCACATTAATATTACATCATCAGGCCAGTCATCTACAAAAATGTGAGAATTAGTAAAAGATAAAAAAAATCATGTTTTGAAAAATTCTTGTTCTACACCTACTCCTAATTGTCAAATTCCACATAGAAAAAAAAAAGTTCAACCCTTATTTCCGAAAGTTATCATTGTCATCATCATCATTATCATCAGCCCGTCAAGGGCTGTGGGCGCCAAGTTAAGTCATCTTCATTGCTCGCTTCGCTCGCTCATTTAACAAAAAAACCTTCTCCATAGGCACCGCCCACCGGGCTCACAGCTCAATGATGGGCGAAGGCTTCGAGCAGAGAGCCAGTGGGTTCCTCCTTAAGAAGGAGCTGCAGTACTTCGCCAAGGCCCTCCATGAGCCTGAGAGGTAAATAATCGAACAAACCCTTTCTGCAATAAGTACTAACTTCAAAATTTAAAAAACATCCCACATTTTAATTTCAAGTTAGAATAATAACTCGTAAACGGCTGAACCAATTTTGATAAAGATTTTGCCTAAGAACCATCGCTAAAACGCCTGCCAAACGCGCCAAACGCCGCTGCGCCGTTTGAGCCTTTATATTGTATGCCCGCTCGTAACAGGCCACGCTGATGTCACTTTCCCAAGTTGAACTGAGTCCAGCCAGACGCGTTTGTATCCATATCGAATCGATACTAAACGACTGTACTGTATCGTTACTGCATCACTTCTGTCGCGCGTTACAAATGCTATAAACAACCAAAAAGTAGTGTTTAAAAAGTCACCATTAACTACATGAGATAGGCACGAAACGACTACAATTTGAGATCAAACTTAAGGCCTAGGGCCTTTGAACACCACAGGCCTACGTAGTAAGATGATTTATACAGCGTCAAGTGGCACCTTCACTCACATGGGAATTTGAGATCAAACCATCTATACATATAAATCAAACGCTTGCTTTCCTTTAATCCTTTGTTTTTTCGGACAAAATGAAAGCCAAAATTAAGTTGAATTTCCCTTGCAGGCCTTTCCTTGCCATCCTGGGAGGCGCCAAGGTGGCAGACAAGATCCAGCTCATCGAGAACCTTCTCGACAAAGTGAATGAGATGATCATCGGTGGTGGCATGGCCTACACCTTCCTGAAGGAGACCCAGGGAATGGGCGTAAGTGTACAACATGTATACAGGGTGTTGTTTTGGTTTGTGACACCCGACACAGGGACGATAGTTACGCTTGAAACTAAAAATAAGTAAAATTTTTGTCTAACTTTTTTTTTATTCACAAATTACCTTGTTTAATTTGTTCTATTATAACCGCGACATGCAGTCATATTGGGTATTTTTCACAATTTATATTTTTTATTTTTTTTGCTTTAAATAGTATCGTGTAGATAATCACCCCTGAGTCGGGTGTCACTTTACAAAATAACACCTTGTATTTGTGGTTGTCTGCAATCATTAGTATTGGCGTGCTCTGAGAGTCTAGAGTCTGGAGTGCTAGGGCCTGCCTGAATCTGGGCTTCCAGTTGAAAATGGTCTCCCAGTTGACGACTTCGATTACGATTTATTAATGCTGTCGGTCCTTTTAATGTTTTTGTAGTACAGCAAAGAATATTCTGATTGTAATTCTAGAGGATTAGAAAATATAAAACAGCGGCCCGCTGAACGCAACGCCGCGCCGTTCCGAATTTGCGGCCTTAGGATTACTGAATAGCCCAAAGACGAGTTTTGCTGTGATGTAATGGAACCATAATGTACATAATGTCTCACATCTGTTATTTAAGTATAGTAGTTTTTTGGTGCATCAAATTGTAACAAACAACCAACGAACGAATGAACGAGTGAATGAACGAACGATCAAACGAACGAATGAACGAACAAACAAACCATATTTTCTAAGCTGCAAGGTTAATTTCAGATTGGCACCTCCCTCTATGACGCTGAAGGCGCCAAGATCGTTGGGAAGCTCATCGAGAAGGCCGCTAAGAACAACGTCAAGGTTCACCTGCCAGTTGACTTCGTCACCGCCGATAAGTTCGACGAAAATGCTCAGGTAAGACAATGTTTCATTGTCAACTCTATTTTCTCTACACCGTGGAATTTTAGTGGTTTTAAAGCCGAAAGTATTTAGTTGCACTCGTGATTCTGAGCCAAATTCCAAAATTTTACTTCAAAACGAGCGAAAAAAAAACACTTCCCAATACAAACGGCTATCGCCAATCGACACCATTTGTATGGAGAAGTGAATTTTTTTTTCGCGCGTTTTGGAATGAAATTTTGTAATTTGGCTCACAATCACCAGTGCAACAAAATACCTTCGGCTTTAAAACCACTAAAATTGTACGGAGTATACTAAGATACATCCCGAGCAGCACGAAAATGCAATAAACTTTTTTATCGTGACATCAAGTAGTGCATAGTCGATAGAGGTCCGCTCTGTTCCTTGAGAATATACATATAGGTTGGGAATAAATATCGCCCTCTCACTTTGTTTATCTACCTTGAGTGAGACAGACAGCACTGTATCGCGCAGACGATTTTTTTTCTATTAATCATACAAGAGGCAACAATATAATGTATATTGCTATCGGCCATTTTGATTGACTCCTTTCATTGTCTATTGTTTCTGCCCAAAGTTCCTGTGGATTTGCCATTCGATTTGCTTCCTTGCTTCCTGCTTCTTAAAAACTAAATGAAAACGAAAGTAACCGTTATCAGGTTGGCGAGTCCACTGTCGAGTCCGGCATCCCCGAAGGTTGGATGGGTCTAGACGTCGGACCTAAGTCCAGGGAGCTGTTTGCTGACCCCATCGCCCGAGCCAAGGTCATCGTTTGGAACGGGTATGTAATCAAGACATTCAAACGTATTATGTATTGGATTTGTAGCCGAAAAACCTAGGAATAACTAGCGCCGCCTTAAAACATATCTTCATTTTGGATGCGTTTTTTGCTAAAAACTCGTTATTAGGTTATCAACGCGAGGCCTAAGGTTTATATTCCAATACGAGTAAAATCTTTTATCGCCAAAAGTGGCCACAAAAGGCGATAAAAGAGTTTATTCGTAGGTTCTAGTTATCACCTTAACCAAATTACATACTTTACGTGTCGTTATAACAATTAAACAACCTGCATTGTTTAGACTTGTCCATTTACAGTAAATCTTCGTAAAATTGAGAAGACTATTTTGTATACCAAAAAATATTTCAACATTTATAATAAGTTGAAAAAATTCACTCGGGACAGGACTTGAACCCGCAACCTTCCGCATACCGTGCAGGCGCTCTACCAATTGAGCTACCGAGTCAAGTAACTGTCGATGCGAATTTCTTCAACTAGTCTCCGTCAACTGGACGGGTAATTGGTAGAGCGCCTGCACGGTATGCGGAAGGTTGCGGGTTCAAGTCCTGTCCCGAGTGAATTTTTTCAACTTATTATAAATGTTTAAATTATTCCCTAGCACGGGTTAGTGCTTTAGAAAAAACAAAAAATAAAAAATATTTCATAATTACACATACAGCCAACACAACATAGTGTTAGAGATCGCAAAACAGTTGTTGAGGCGTTAAAGACCATATGCCATAAGGGCTAAAATAAACCATAGTACAAACCAACCAATAATTATTAACCAATACTAACCATAGCGCATTATTAGTTCAAACGATCTCTATACTATATGTAGTAGAATTGACTTTCGTATTATTGCTACATTTGCATCTCATTTGCAGGCCGGCTGGCGTGTTTGAGTTCGAGAAGTTCGCCGGAGGCACCCGCGCTCTGATGGACGGCGTCGTCAAGGCTACCACCAACGGAACTATCACTATTATCGGTAAGTCACCAACACACATGCCGCTAATAAAAAACGTCTTTTTTTAAAAATAGAAATAGAATAAAAATATAGAAATAGAAAATATTTTATTTGCCAAAAATTTATACATGCACGATATATTATACTACAGGGTGCACTCTAAGTCGATAGCGGAACTTTAAGTAGGCTGTCTACTGATCAATACAAACAACTTGTACTAGGTGGCGAAAATAATGGAGCGAAAAAAATATCTGCTGTTCCATACAAAAGGTCGACTCAGTACTGCGCCAAATGAAGCAGCAGCCTACTTAAAGTTTCGCTATCGACTTAGAGTGCATCCTGTATTATTATAAAACACAGGTTGTGGACAAAAAGGAAGTATTTCAGCATTTGCTGCAATTGAGGTTCAGCTACAGCGCTGGTTTTCGAATACTCCCTTCATACTAATAATAATAACATTCCACATTCATGCGGGTAAAACCAATAATCAAAATAATAAAAATTAAATCAATCAATCATAATCATGTTTTTAAAAACCCCATCAGCATAATACATTAAGATTTAGATACGTGAACTGTAAAAAAACGGTGCGTGAACTCATGCTGGTCTTCTTACCTATTATATTTTTAAGACTTGGATCCTAGACCCAAAGGTATGCCCTGGATAATACATGCTTCTATCGCCTTGTGTAATAGATTTAGATTTAGAAATTATTTATTGCCACAAAATTAACACAAAAAACTTATACTAATAGAATGTAACATCCGCGGTTGTGGCGTATGAGATTGTTTTAGCTGTTGCTGTAGTTACATGACTAAGGCCCGGTTTCTGAATTGAGAATTTTGCTAAGCAAATACTTAACTATCGTTCTGTCACGCTCTTTTGTGAGAAATCTGCAGAGACAGGACGATTTGCTTAGCGAATTTCTCAATTCAGAAACCGTCAGTAGGGCCCGGTTTCTGAATTGAGAAATTCGCTAAGCAAATGGGTAAGTATCGTCCTGTCTCTGCAGATTTCTCACAAAAGAGCGTGACAGGACGATAGTTAAGTATTTGCTTAGTAAAATTCTCAATTCAGAAACCGGGCCTAAATACAGCGCTGGTTTTCAAACAGTCCCATTCACACAATAATTTGAGACACACTCTTAATCACTTTTTGTTTTTTCTAAAGCACTAACCCGTGCTAGGGAATAATTTAAACATTTATAATAAGTTGAAAAAATTCACTCGGGACATGACTCTCGACTCTTGACTCTTTTTTACTTGACTCGGTAGCTCAATTGGTAGAGCGCCTGCACGGTATGCGAGAGGTTGCGGGTTCAAGTCCTGTCCCGAGTGAATTATTTCAACTTATTATAAATGTTTAAAATACACTCTTAATAGTTCCACTCCTCTCTCACAGGGGGCGGTGACACGGCCACCTGCTGCGCCAAGTGGGGAACCGAAGACAAGGTGTCTCACGTGTCCACCGGCGGCGGCGCTTCCTTGGAGCTGCTTGAAGGTAAGTCTTGTTATCGAGAAGAACTGTGTTTTCCGCCGAGATGAAACTTAGGCTTTTGCGATCTAAAACTAAGAGCCCTCGCCCACGGCGACTTTTTGTCGCGCATTTCGTAAACGCGCGTTTGAATCGCTACTTACGCGCTTCATTACGTTGGCGAGGGCATGCAGCTAGCTACCGCATCGCGACTGTATCGATACGAACGCGCGTTTGAATCGCTACTGCATCGCTTCAAAAAGTCGCCGTGGACGAGCGCTCTAAGGCCTTTGCATCTACGTAATGAGATGATACAGCGTCTAGTGACACCTTCACTCATACTAGATGGGTGAAGAGAGCACTCGGCGCTGCAGTGCCTGGGACATTGTTTTAAATGGAGTAGTCTTGCCCAGCACCTATACCATCCTGACAGCTTAGTTGGCCCGGCCCACAGGAAAGACAAGTCAATAAGTACATTTGTGAATTTAAAGTAGCAAAACCACTCACTGACTTAGAGGGAAAACATCGTGAGGAAACCCGCGACGTAGTTGCTATCAACGAGCTGCGTTTTCACGGTCAAATGCGCTCGTACGAGACAATTAAAATGATAACTATGATGCTTCTTGTTGATCGTTTTCATCACAGCGCACCAAAATGGCCGGTGTACACGATCCAGCCCCCTTAGCACGCTACCATTTTGCCTGCTCTCAACTGTCACCTTAGCCACTTAACACCACAGGTGACAGTTAACAGTGGCTAAGGTGACAGTTTAGAGTAGGCAAAATGGTAGCGTGCTAAGGGGGCAAGTAGCACCACAAGGTGTTACAAAAGATGCTAACTCTTTTTACAGGGTCATGGTACCTGATGATAGGGATCACAACCAAAATATTTTTTTAGGTCTATGACGTTCCGTTGATTTTTAAATAATTAAAAGTATTTTTAAAATACTGTTTCCATAGACTTTCACTATGTTTTAACAGCCTGAAGCTATTAAAATACAGCTAAGCAAACAACCATATTTTTAATGGTGTTTTTTCCAGGCATCAAAAATAGCCCGAATAACTGTCAAAATCAGTCTATTAATCTGTGGTTTCCATACAAACCACAGATTTAGTTGCGCGATAATTCGCGAATCGCTGTCAAATTTGACAGTTGGAAAAATCCTTATTGGAGCTAAATCCTAAAACAAAAAAGTTTTGAAAATGTTTCATTTTTGAGGTTATAAAAAAAAAGTTGTGTTTTTCAACTTTTTTTTGCAGATTTGTCATTATGTTGACCGGCAGGTTACACCCTGTAAAAAGAGTTTGTATCTTTTGTAACACGTTGTATAGTGGCCACTCGGTCTACTATAGTGCTACTTGGACGTCCAGCCAGTGGCACCTCGACTTACACTAGATGGGTGAAGTGATAAAGCGGAGGTCAGAAATAGCGCATTTGCTATGCTGGGCTGTTGATTTGATAATTTTACTAGGCATGAGATATGAAATTGTTGTCTTATTTTTATTTAGTACAGTTTGTGTTTTATTGGTATTTGGTTATTATATTTATTGGTTTGTGGGCATAAGTAGCTATATGGATAACTATTATAAGTATTTGTAGTTTTAGAGCAATTCGGAAGGCAAAGTTTTTTGTTCGAAAGTCCGTTATTGGCTTAATCTTATCTTTAGACAATATTGAGAAACTAATTTCAATATTTTTTATTTTGCTTCAGTAGTTTTGTTTTTATGCGCTGAAATGTTTTGTTCCTATGACCGCCAAACAGCGCCAACAGTATGCAGACCGTCGCGTGAAGGTCATAAAACCGTATCTTTGAAACGTTGTAAAATCCAAACTACTGAACCAAAATAAAAAATATTGAAATTAGTTTCTCAATATTGTCTAAATATAAGATTAAGCCAATAACGGACTTTCGAACAAAAAACTTTGCGTACCGAATTGGGTAGGCAAAGTTTTTTGTTCGAAAGTCCGTTATTGTCTTAATCTTATCTTTAGACAATATTGAGAAACTAATTTAAATATTTTTTATTTTGGTCCAGTAGTTTTGTTTTTATGCGCTAAAATGTTTTGTTCCTATGACCGCCAACAGTATGCAGACCGTCGCGTGACGTCATAAAACCGTATCTTTGAAACGTTGTAAAATCCAAACTACTGAACCAAAATAAAAAATATTGTAATTAGTTTCTCAATATTGTCTAAAGATAAGATTAAGCCAATAACGGACTTTCGAACAAAAAACTTTGCGTACCCAATTAGAATTAAATATTAATAGTTGTATTTAAAATATTTCAGGTAAAGTTCTACCTGGTGTAGCTGCTCTCACAGATGCATAAACTATACATTTAATGCCATAATACTATTTATAATAAGTAACAATTTATTTATGATATCTTTTATTATTTAGAATGTTGAACATTGTTGAAAACCAAAATTGCTCCTCGAATAAAGTTTTTTCTTTGTGTCGAGTTCGTATGTGATCGTAATGTATGCGTAGATTGTAAAATAAGTTTAACTTATCAGCAAGTTGTTCAGAAAGTAAAGTAATATAATAGTTAGTGAGATTGTATTTGTTACAAATTAATAAATGTATAAAATAATATATCTAGTAGTTTTGTATTGTTAAATTTACAGATCTCACAACATTCTACGGCCATAGATAGATCGACAACCCGCGGCCCAGGTCATTACGGCCTGCCTGTAACACAATGCCGTATCAATGGCGTCCTAGGTAGAAGGACAAAACCGGAATTTTTTCGTTGTTCTCCTACAACCAGCGAACTAATCCTCTAGGATTAGAATCAAAATATTCTTTGCTGTACTACAATAACATTAAAAGGACCGACACTGGACCGACAGCACCAATAAATCGTAATTAAAACCGTCAACCGGAAGCCCATTTTGGCACCATTGTGTTACAGGCTAAGGGCCCTGTATACGTATAATGTTGCCCTTGCTAACGAAATTATCGCTGGCCCTTACCTACTAAAAGGTTGCCGACCCCTGTTCCACCGGGTGCTATAAAATAGATCCTGATGTTACAACTCTATTTTATTACAGCACTACCATGAAACCACAATACAAGTTACAGCTATTCCTTACTAAATGTATATTTCTACCGCAACCAATGCGGAATATGCATAAGTATTATGGAATGTATCAGCTGATAGATTTTAGTTATGATTTTTTTTTTATGTTTTTATTATTAATTTCATAATTAAGTTACAAAACTTTTACATTTATCGTCGGACGAAACCCTTACAAGGTGTATCTGCCGCCGTATTCACTCATTTATATTGTTTTACAAATTAAGATAGGTACAAGGCTATCATAATAGATATAGAATAGATACAAGGCATTCAAAGTAAGTACACTAGTTGTTCCTCTTGCTGGGTCTTTCCTCATCAGACCATAGAGTAACTTATTATACCTGCATCAGACCTTGTTACTATTGACGGATCATAATTTAGCGGAGTTTACCTTTGTTTATCTTGATAATCCTACATGTGCGACCGGCTATCGATTGACGCGGGGCGCGCAGGCGTGGCGCCGGCACGGGTCAACGCCGACGCTTGACTGTGTTTTAAAGCAGTGGTTCCCAAACGTAAGGTTTATGTACATTTTATTGCGCAAAAAAAAACAAAGAAAAATATAAGCAAATATTTTTGGTATGCTGGGACATCTCCACCCCCGGCATGTCCAACTGTTTATGATTTTTTCGATATTATTGTTAACAGGAGCTAGGCTAGGCCCAACCAAAAATAATAAAAAAAGCGTATTTAAAAGCTGCGGCAAAACACGTCTGGTAAACTATTTAACGACATTACATTAAAAAAAAAAAAACAAGACTGTCCCACGTAGAGCTAGTAGAGCTGAGATTGGTATGACTCAACTTGGTGCCTGGCTAAACAAAAACCTGCTCACCCTGAATATTGAAAAATCAAAATACATCGCTTTCTTCAAAACTAGAGCATCAGAGCCCCCCGGGTCTTCCGGTATAAAAATACACACCTGTGCAGAATTTCTAAACTCCTCAAAGATTCCTCCGAATTGCTCATGTTTACAGATACAGCGGACAAACTCAATTAAATATCTCGGCGTTATGATAGATCAAAAACTAACATTTCAAGAGCATATACACTTCCTATCTGGACGACTAAGAAAAACCATTTACATAATGAAAATACTAAGGCACAGTGCTGAAAGAACCCTGTTAAAACGCATCTACATGGCAATATGCCAGCCTATAATAAGCTACTGCCTTACTATCTGGGGAGGTGCAGCAAAAACTTACATGCTAGAAGCAGAAAGGGCCCAAAGATCGGTGTTAAAAGTTATGCTTGGAAAAAAGCGTCGCTACCCAACTCAGCAATTATACCAAGACTGCCAACTTCTAAGTGTACGCAGAACTTTTATTGAAATGGCAGCACTAAAAGTCCATAAAAACATTTTGTGTTCTCCGAATTTGTCTCTCATAGTCTCAAAGCGTGTAAATAGAGCCCCTACCTACTCCTATAACACAAAATTCGCTCAAAGAAATGGTCAGATTCTCTTCCCACATATATACAATAAAATAAAGAAACCCTGCCACCTGAGAGATGTAACACTTAGAGAAGCTAAGTCCGCAATCCATAAATACCTCTTAAGTCTAGACTACGACAAGACAGAGGAATTCCTACCGCAAACCACCTGAAATGACAAACATCATTCACACCTACACACCCCATACATACATCCCCACACTCACTGACAGATACACACATGCATCAAACAAACACAACATAATATGTTAAACTTATAATAATTATTACTTGCCTTAATACCTATTACACATTTTATTTTATCTTTTTTTTTTTTTTTTGCACGGTTTTTATACAAACCACTAACCACTATTCCTAGTTAGTAATCACCCAGTAGTCAACCACAAATCCGCTACCTCTTATGGCCGAAACAGCGTTCATGGCAATCTGCAAAAAGCAACGGTCCCTGCGATACAGGTTCGCCTAGTGCGGAGACCATCGGCTAATCGGTTCATTGTGTGAACGCATTCTTTATTGGAGTACCCACATTTGTAAATAATTATTGATCACTTTGTATTGTATTTTTCTTTTTGGTAAATAAACTTATTGTATTGTATTGTATTGTACGTCAAGTAGTTTATTGTGACGTCAGCCCGCGTAGCATGAGGCGGTGTTAGAGAGGTGTTAAGGTGTTAGGACTCAGTCCATCCCGCTCTACTTCAAACAAAAGAGTGAGATACGTATAGTTTTAAACCCATAGATAGTCTCTAACACCGCCTCATGCTACGCGAGCAGGGGTTTTTTTTTTTTAAATGAAAGCGGGGTATACGAAACCTCGATTTTGTAAATTTTCTTCAGGTGGTCCCTTTCGCTCAGTGTTTGAGGGGTAGAGCGCACGCGAGTCAGCAACATATTTGTCTGTACTGCTACACACCCGAGAAGAACTTTTTGTAGCGAAATATAATCGTTTGATAGTTGACAACGGGAGTGATTTTTAACGAATAGGCGGATGTGGACCGCGACGCGCAGTTAGGGAACCTCTGCTTCACAACAAGGCTCGATATTCCGATGCACGCGATGCGATCCATCCATCGATCATCTGTTCGGGACGATTCATTCATCGTTTAATAGTTATGTTTGTTAATGTAGAGGGTTTTATGAGTGGGCGGGCTCTGGAGGTTGGTGACACTTTGTTTAGGTAGCTTTTAGTATCATTGATTTGATAGGTGGGAACAATGACATTAGAATGTCGTCATTGGGTGGTACGTGGAAATGTAGGAAACTTTTTTTTTAATATTTTTTTTTTCTATACAGGGCAATTTTAAATACGAGGGTGAATCCAAAAGTTCTCGGCCCGACCGTGAAAATGAAAGAAAAGTGGGTTCAAAATTATTTTTATTTTTCGACATAGTCTCCATCTAGATCAATACACTTGTTCCACCTGACCTGCAACTTGTTTATACCCTCAAAAAAAAAGATTCCGGAAGGTCCTCAAAATAGTCATTAACTGCGACTATCACTTCTTCTCTAGTCGAATATTTCGATCCCCCCAAGTGTTTTTTAAATTTGGGAAGAGATGATAGTCAGAGGGGGCTAAATCCAGCGAATAAGGTGGGTGGGGCAGCAACTCGTAACCACATTCATGGATCACAGCCATCGTTTCAACCGAAGTGTGAACTCGTGCATTGTCTTGATGAAACAAAACTCTCTTACGCAACATCCCCGGCCGTTTTTCTTTTAATTCTTCGCGAAATTTTCGTAAAAGGTTACAATAATAGCGTGAATTTATAGTTTCACCTTTAGGTAAATAATCCAATAAAATAACTCCCTTCGAATCCCAAAAAACAGATGCCATGACTTTGTTGGCTGACAAAACGCACTTGGCCTTTTTCGGCGTGGTTGAGCCAGATCTTTTCCACTGTTTGGATTGCTGTTTTGTTTCAGGAGTATGGTGATGAACCCAGCTTTCATCCATGGTAACAAAACGAGCCATAAAATCGTCAGCATCTGCCTCAAAAAGTTCCAAACAGTCACGCGAAATTGTGAATCGAACTCGTTTTTGGTCAGCTGAAAGCAATCTTGGGACCCAGCGAGCAGAAACCTTATGGAACCCCAATTCTACGGTTATAATGTTTTGCACTCGGCCATAACTGATGCCTGTGATCTCAGCTATCCTACTAATGGTCAATCGTCGGTCTCCTAGGATGAGATCTCAAATTTTGTCAGTGTTTTCTTTAGTGGTAGACGTTGAAGGCCTTCCGGTCCTTGGGTCATCTTCAATGGTCTCCCGACCACGTTTAAATTCAGCTACCCACTTTTTGACGGCGGAATACGATGGAGCAGATTCCCCCAATATTGTTTCCATATCTTCATGAATCTCTTTAGGTAAAAGACCTTTCTTATTGAGGTACTTAATCACAGCACGGTGTTAAATTTTCTCCATTGTGAAAAATCCCGTCGGACTGCGTTAAACAAAAAATCACAAAAAAATAATAGCTTGCAGTATCGAACTTCAACTTCACACAATCAATCACGAAGAAACACACTAACAAATGACGGTAGATTTACAAAGATTTGATACCTCCTTCTAGGTTAGGCCGCGAACTTTTGGATTCACCCTCGTAGCTTAATTTCCGAAAATACTTCAACTTTAAAATGTGATTTCCAACAACTTTTGTTCTACGACTTTCGTGAAAGCGCAATTTTATTATTTAGCCCCCGGCCCAACTGTGTGTGTGTCTGTCTGTGGCACCATAGCTTTTAAACTGCTGAACTAATTTGAATGCGGTTTTTTTATATTTTTAAATCTGGTTTTCTAGCTAGTTTTTTTTATATTATGTTTTATCAAAATCGGAGCAGCCGTTAATGAGATATGTATGATGGTAATGTAATGTGAATTAGTGATGGTAAATCTAAAATGTCGGGGGTATTTTTTTTAAATTAGTTTTTATTTAACATATCTACTTAAATAAGTATATTGAAGTCTGTTAAAAATAGGACATAAACCTTGGACATTAACCTTGGACAAACAAAGAAAGTAAATAGTTGACAACAGCCGTAACGATCAATGAAACAAAATTGACGGATCCGTCAGCCGTTGACCTCCAATTAGAGAGTTATCACAGGACATTTCCGACGGCCTGCTCACTGCTCCACTTGGCTAGACCCCGCGCATGCCCAGTAGAGTCCCTGAACACATTATCAAGGTAGTTTTCTCCCGTCGGCGAAGGTGTCAGTAGTATGTAAGAGTCCGCGAAACTACGTCGCCGGTTTAACCGGGTCGACGGCGAGCAATGATCATCTCTCTTCTTTGTACTACTCAACCGCCTCCCAACTATATCGAGTATACGTTGTGTTTGACTGTCAATTGTTAATTAGTGTGTATCACCATTGGTATTAAACGAATTTGATGTTATTTGTTAGGTAAATATTGTAGTCGGTGAGTACATCTTCTCAGTTGTTTTTACTGAATCATGCATGAGCACGTACTCGTTTAAATGAGGACTCGTTTTTCATGTGCTTGTTCTCCGGCGCTGTGTTTTACTTTGCTTTGTTTGCGTTACTTTGTTTTTTCGTCTTTTAGGTAACTAAGGTAAGTGCTCCTGCTTAGAAGGGTAAAGCAACAGATGGAAATAAGGTGCTTTGGTACAAAACAAAAATATTATACATAATTTATAGTTTTGGAGTGTTTAGGAAGGTAGTTACAGGTTAAGAGCTAACTCTACGTAAAAGGAGAGCGTTGTTAGAAATATTGACGTTTATACAGGCGTGATATTGTAATGTATAGGTTTGGTTCTGACGCTTGAAAACTCCCCAAGCTACATTTTTCATCGATATACCTAGATAGGCGGACTTGTTTTCTAGAGGAAACCAATGTTTTTTATGCATGAAGGTAGGTACATCTACAACTATCAGTACAAAAGAAGTCCAATACAAAGTGCGGCTGTAAAGCCACTATTTCAGTGTGTAGGTATAAACAGTGCATTCATAAACTCTAGCACCGGTCATTAAAATGAGCTAGGGTTGATTACATTTCAGAAAAGTTGTGTTATAGAACACGCAGTTCAAACTGAAATGTCTATTTCTGCTTTTAATATACTTTTGCCACCATCTGTTATCAAACTAGCGTGAATAATAAACCCGCTAGCATGAAGAATAATAAAATGTAAACGTCCCAAAACTGTAAAGTTCACAGATTTACATAACAGAGTCGAAGAGCATTGCAACTTTATTTCGGTCCCAGATTCGCCAACATGGTGGCGTGACTGCGAGCCATTTGCGATCTGCAATATATCAGCTACCTTAGTAGGCGCCTTTCATAAAACCAAAATTCACAATAACTATAGGTAGATTAGGTACAGCAGGGCCCTTAGCCTGTAACGCAATGGTGCCAAAATGGGCTCCCGGTTGACGGTTTCAATTACGATGCTATCGGTCCAGTGTAGGTCCTTTAAATGTTTTTGTAGTACAGCAAAGAATATTATGACTCTAATTCTAGAGGATTAGTTCGCTGGTTGTAGGAGAACAACAAAAAATCCCGGTTTTGTCCTTCTACCTGGGACGCCATTGATACGCCATTGTGTTGTACAGGCTAAGACCCCTGGTTATCTTTCAATCTTCTAAATGGTTATTTGGCTACCCAAAGCTCATCGAATCATCATAGGAAATTGTAACATAGGCCTTCGCAAAAAGGACAGAAGATTTATGCAGCGTCCAGAGGCATCTCGACTCCACTCATACTAGATGGGTGAAGCGACCACTCGAACGCTATATTTGTGTATAGGACATGTTTATAGAAAGAGTAGGCTTGCCCGCCCAGCAGTCACCTACCAACTTACATCCTCTCAGCTTAGTCGTTCTACAGGGTGCACTCTAAGTCAATAGCGAAACTATCTACTGATCAATACAAACAACTTGTACTTGGTGGCGAAAAAAATGGATTGAAAAAAATATCTGCTGTTCCATACAAAAGGTCGCCTCAGTACTGCGCCAAATGTATGAAACAGCAGATATTTTTTTCGCTTCATTTTTGTCGCCACCTAGTACAAGTTGTTTGTATTGATCAGTAGACAATCGACTTAGAGTGCACCCTGTAGTCCACAAAAACGAAAGTGCCAACTGAGCCGCGGGTTTCCTCACGATGTTGTATTAGCTCCTGGGTATATTCAATGAGTAGTGGACTGTATGTATGTAATAAAATGATGTAATTAGCCAAATAATCAAAATATAGGTTGTCGACACGACAAGAGCAAAAAGGTGAAGTGAGTTCGCCGCTTGCATCCGATAGGTGGCGCGGCCGGCGCGACCGGTTTAGGTACCGCGGCGCCCGCACCTTGCAAGCTGCAGCAGCCGATGACATATGGCTCCAACAATGTTTTTCTTCACGACAATTTGTGTGAAAATTGTAGTTTTATGAAATTTGCCCCAGCCATAAAACCCGATTGCCAGACTATCTATGGTGAATGGCCTTCATCTAGTTTCGCAATAAGTTTTCCCGCGTTGTGAAATGAGAAAACTAATTTAGGCGCAGATACCTGCGCAATAGTCTCGCTACGTCTCGTGTTCACTATCTATCAATTTATCTACAGAAGTAGGCTATCCACTTGACTAGTGCCATTAAGTTTTAACTTGTAATGAACAATTCTAGCGAAAGTTTTACTACGACAGCAATAAATTACCTAGGCACTGAGCTCGCAGCCATTTTATCGCTGCAGTTAGGCTATAAGACTTGCATTTAATTAATGTCGTCTGCTCAGGGGCCTGAGTCTGTAACGCAAACTGGGCTCCCAGTTGACGGCTTAATGCTGTCGGTCCTTTTAATGTTTTTGTAGTACAGCAAAGAATATTCTGATTCTAACTGTACCCCTAGATGATTAGTTCACTGGTTTTAGGAGAAAAACGAGGAAACCCCAGTTTTGTCCTTCTACTGGGATGCCATCGACACGCCATTGCGTTACAAACTTAAGCCCCTGTTTTCTTGTCTCAGTAAAGCAGCGAGCGGACTGCAGTAAAGTTATTTATTTCACTAAAAATATTGCTCTACTTTTTAAGCTTTTTGTATCTCTAAATGACTGATAAACAAGCATACAGCGTCCAGTGGTACAGACAGCCATACTCTAGGATACCTCTTTTTGTTCGATTGGCGCCCTTACGCCGCGCTCGGTAAGAGGTGCCTCGGGGTATCCTAGACTCTGGCCGACAGTACCTCCAGTCACAGATGGGTGAAATGGAGACTCTGCAGAGTAAAACAGGTTATGCTTTGCTACTTTTTACGAAAACTAAACTTTTTTGTTCGGAATAATCGAATCAAGCTCTATAAATTCTTAACTCTTCAAAGTTGTTCACTCTTGCTCGACTTGTCAATCAAGCAAGCACTTTCATACTGCTAAATTAAGACCGAGTTTCTTCGTTTCGTGAAGTCGAAGGAAAGCTTCATGAATACTGAATGTCTGAAGTGAAATGTTGAGAAAGTAATGATATTGCTTTGCTTGTTGAAGTCTCATAACTTTGGCTTAGTAGGGAGGGGTAGTCTATTTCTGTGATTTGTTACGTGCTAACCATTAATAATAGTTGGGGATCGAAACCACTACCTACTGCCATTTTGAGCGAGCGGAACTCCTCAACTGGCTTCAAAGCAGAACGGGTTTTACCACTAATTTTTTTAACAATTGGGGCGCTGAACTTTTGTGGCAATTCAGGGTACATCAGCGCTAAGAGTTTATTAAAATAACAAGTGACAACCACCTCACCAAGTCCTTCTTTAAGCTTAGCTTCTCTTAAAAGCTTTGTGCAAAAAAAAGCATGGCAAAAAAACGAGTCCTCTTCAATTTAATTCGTATCCTACACGTCATAGGGCTCAATATCCCAATTCTTCCACAGTATCTAGCTCCAATTACGATGCCGGACTGGGGATGGCTGCTGTTTGCAGCTCTGCTGGGTGCCGTGGCAGCGCTGGTCATTCCACTGGCCCTCGTCTTTCACTTCCTGTGGCCGTTCGAGAAAAGGAAGCCTGATGAGCCGCTCTACATACCTGTTACTTTGCCCGCGGTAAGAGTCTTTGTACCACGACAGCACGTCAGAGCGTACAATTTCGCTGCAAAGTCGCCCGTAACGTAAATGAATAGAGTGCACCCGTGTAAGCGTCTAGGTGCTGTCTTGTGTACTGGGATCATCTCCCCCCAGATTTTGTTACAGCGGCCCCAATACCGACATCTGAGGTCATGAAAGAGGCACACTATTCCCAACTATTCTAAACAGGGTGCCCCGGACCCATCGCAATTAACGATGATGAGGATGGACGGGTGTTCAAAACGAAATTCGGCCTGCCCAGCTACATCAACTATTATGTATTCTGTCACCAGGCAAAATAGGACCTAATAATCGTTTTCTACTGTAGCGCTACATACTCTATCCCAAAAGCGAGTAAAATCCTTGCAAAATCATGGTGTCTTTGTTTGCCTATCACTTCTTCGAAGGTATCGGTGAAAGTAAAGCAATGCTATGTGAGGTATGTAGGTACCTATTTGATTTTTAAATAATAAGTATCAACGTTTCAAGCCCAGTCAGCCAAATAGCGGTTGAGGTCATACTGTGCCATTAGGTAGGTAAGCATTATCGCATCTGTTCCGAATATTATTCAAATCAGTAATCACATTAACACAAATGCATACATGAATGAATCGGAAGCGCCAAACATCCTCTAGAGAACCTGTTCTCTAATTTAAACAATCTGGTAATCGTGTTAGGTATGAATGTGGTGTTTATGATGATATAATAAAGTTCTCTTCTACCCAGCTTCTACTTATATTAGGTGAAAACTTTAGTAAGATCCCAGGTTCAAATCCCACTTACAATAAATTGTATAGGTTACTACCCATAACTGCTTACGACATGAAGAAGAACCTTTGTGATATTTGTGATAGATCCACCGAACTAAATCAGATAGAATCCGCATTACGTATAAAATCACAATAAAAACTTGTCCCCACAGAAACTTGTCCCCAAAGATATCAGCAATAGAACAATACGAAACATCATTTCGACCATACGTCTAATATTCGAATGTCAACCTTATTGCATTAGTGTACAGTTTTACTTCAATTGCATGGACTACGAGCAAATAAGCTCCCAAAGGCAATTTGGGCATCTATTTTTCCAGACACATTTCAGAGTTCTATGGTATCTAGTTTTATCCTTGATCGAAGGATAGATCGTATGAACCTGAGCGTCTGAGGGATATTAACCCGAATCCGCAACTCTATCTCACTCTGAGAAATGGCCTGTGTCCAGCTAGGACACGTAGCTACGTACAATTTTAAAAAGTTAGATCTTATGTCTTTCTTAGATGGCGTAAATTAATTGATTTCTGTAAAAAAATATTAGTCTTACGATTACAAAAATAATGGTATTGCATGTGATTACCCAGATGCTACAATAATGATCTACTAGCTATTGTGTGTTATTATATTACACAGGGAATGCGTATTTTTCTTCCGGAAAGTGGTTTGTTTACACAATAAGGCCCGGTTTCTGAATTGAGAATTTTACTAAGTAAATACTTAACTATCGTTCTGTCACGTTCTTTTGTGAGAAATTCGCAGAGCAGAAAGATATTTGTGCTTGTTTAGCGAATTTCTCAAATCAGAAACCGGCAGTAAGACTTTTATTTTTGGATACAGTTACACAGGTCAATTTTTAAATAGCTTTTTTCATCAAACACCCCATCTTCTAAATGTGATTTCCAGCAACCTTTTTTTCTACGACTTTGGTAAAAGAGACTTTGGAATTTTTTTTGGTGCTTAGTGCCAAATAGAAACAGGAGAGGCTGGAAAGGTAGAGAGTGGAGAGGCACGAAAGCGCGCCGCGCTGGCAGCGCTGGAATATAAAACATGTTCAATAAATAAAGTGTCGAGCTTTTCGAAAAGTCGTAGAACAAAAGTTGTTGAAAATCACATTTAGAAGTGGACGTAGTAATAAAGCTATTTAAAATTTTCCCTGTGTAATACAGACTTTTCTTTCTATCTCAAGAGGTTTTATAATCTGGCTAATATTGGATTTAACCCGTGCTAAATATTTAAAATTAAACTAAGCCAGCTAACTCAACCAACCGCACATAAACCTTTCACAGGTTTCAACGGTTGGCATGTACCTACCTAATTTATAATGAAAAAAAAAAATTACATACTTTGCCACGAAAAGAGTTAGTTAGTAAATTTGATATTCCCTTCATCAGGAAGTCCTGGCCGAGCTGACTCGCGGCGCGGGCAGTACGCCAGAGGGCGCTCTCAACGCCATGCTCCAGTTCATCTTCCAACAAAGCACTGCCGACACACGATGGCTGCGACGCCGCATGGCTACTGAACTGGCCGAGTTGTTGACCAAGAGTTCTTCGGGGAAGATCTTTGAGTCGCTCACTGTAAGTAGCTTCTCTTGAACATTATAAATTGAATCAAATCTAGGAAAGAACATAGAAAGCAGATAGACAACCTAAACTGAAGAATTACGCAATAAAAATCTTTAGATGTACTCTTTGCACTGCTTTGGATTAAAATTTTATTTAGGTACGGTCAGCGCCACTATGAGATATCCCTTGCGGACTGTACGTACTAGTCGAGCACACCAGAGGGCGCTCTCAACGCCATGCTCCAGTTCATCTTCCAACAAAGCACTGCCGACACACGATGGCTGCGACGCCGCATGGCTACTGAACTGGCCGAGTTGTTGACCAAGAGTTCTTCGGGGAAGATCTTTGAGTCGCTCACTGTAAGTAGCTTCTCTGGAACATTATAAATTTAATCAAATCTAGGAAAGAACATAGAAAGCAGACAGACAACCTAAACTGAAGAATTACGCAATAAAAAGCTTTGGATGGACTCTTTGCACTGCTTTGGATTCTAATTTTATTTAGGTACGGTCAGCGCGACTATGAGATATCCCTTGCTGACTGTACGTACTAGTCGAGGACACCAGACGGCGCTCTCAACGCCATGCTCCAGTTCATCTTCCAACAAAGCACTGCCGACACACGATGGCTGCGACGCCGCATGGCTACTGAACTGGCCGAGTTGTTGACCAAGAGTTCTTCGGGCAAGATCTTTGAGTCTTTAACGGTTAGTAACTGTAGTTGATAGCTAACAACCTCGGGACGAGCATATCCGAGCTTGAGATGAAGGCGTAAAATCGGCCAGAATGGAAAACTGTTAAACTGATTAGGGATAACAGGAATTGATAATGATGATGATGATGAACTGTAGTTGATATCCATTCCGATTGACATTAAAACAGAAAGGAGGCCAGTAGTAAAGTGAGAGTTAGATTGCCTTATTGGATTTCCACTTGGCGGCCCTTGATTGGATTGCACTTTGCTCAAACGGTAAATAAAGTAGGCAATCTTCTCAGCTTACAACATGGGAAAGACAAGACCAATACATGCTGAGGGAACTAAGCCGCAGGTTTCTCGGGATATTTTCCCACATTTTAGACGTCAGAGAGTGCCACCCTACTGTACTATAAAACGTTCAGCAATCAGTCAAATCAAACTGCGTGACCCTCGGATTCACTGTGAACGAGTATAAATCAACTGCCACAGTATGTAACACTTTAGACTTATTAGGCCTTTGGTTCATTCGTTCTTGACTTTTTCTTTTTCTTTGATCCCTTTACTCCTCCGTTCTCGACTTACTTGGGACCTATTTCATGGTCAGGGGGGGGGTGAAGCCTCAGGTGGAGGGGGGGGGGGGGGATGTCGGATAAATTATCTCTGCTCTCTTGCATTCCAGCTCCGCTCCCTGGAAGTGGGCTCAGAGTTCCCTTCGCTCACGAACATGCGTCTCGTTTGCGGCGAGTTGGAAGAGCAAGGCGCGAGACTGCGCTCCTTAGACCTGCAGTTTGACCTGGCGTACGATGGGAATTTCCGCATTGATGTGGACGCCATTATGTTACTGGGGAAGATCGCTAATGTGTCTATAACTGGTGAGTTTCTGACAAGAATCTAGTCTTAAGTAGAAAAGAATGGCGTGTGGCTGTGCCGTTGCCCATCATGATCAATTGAAGAAGTCGGTATATGTCATGGCGAAGCACATGTCCTAGGTAGCTAATCTTCTTCCTTTTTATGGTCAGCATGAGTTCCCGGGAACGATTGACACGTCGTAGAACTTCCACATTCGTGACTCTATGGACCCAACTTATCCTCAGCATTCTTCGGTAGCACAACATCTCTAATGCTTTCAGCCTCTTGCAGGTCGCATCCTTCATGGTCCAGCGTTTCCAACCATACATCGCCATCGACTAGCATTGAAGCATAATTCTGAATAACATGTCTCAATTTTCCAGTGGAGAGTGTAAGCGGCACTCTGCGGCTGATGTTTCGCCGTAACCCGTACACCCACTGGGCTTTGGCCTTCGAGACGCCGCCCAAGTTAGAGCTGCGAGTGCTCGGCCGCTTCCAAGGGAGGCAGCTGAAGCCGCGCCTGGCCTCGCTCATAGCGGCGCATATCAGGCGCGCCGTCGCGCAGCGGCACACGCTGCCCAACTACAAGATACGGTCAGTGGCACTGTCATTGAATATTATTGGAACTATCACGCAGAAGGGAAGCGGCGTGCTGGTAGAAGAAGAAAGTCGTGGCTCAGAAACATCAGGGAATGGACGGA
This sequence comes from Zelleria hepariella, assembly GCA_949319315.1. NCBI lineage: Eukaryota > Metazoa > Arthropoda > Insecta > Lepidoptera > Yponomeutidae > Zelleria > Zelleria hepariella. The sequence continues at coordinate 12,383,046 of OX439391.1, read as the reverse complement.
GATAGCCAGCGTTGAACAACTGTTTCGCTTGGCAAGGAATATAAAAGAATATGAGGAGCTGATGGCCAACCTCCATTAGTGGAGAGGCACGCCAAGAAGAAGAAGGAACTATCATTGCCATCAAGAGCGTGACAAAACGTAATCTGCCTTGTTTTTAGGTACTAAAGAATAGTGAAAAGATCTCAAGAGCCAAATCCTGAGCCTAAATCTAATGTTTTCAGACCATTCTACCCCCCAACTCGCTTCAGCCCTTCCGGTGTGCCTCAGGGATCAGTATTGGACCCGCTACTTTTTATTCTTTTCATGGTAAAAAAGTGACATAACAAAGAATATTAAGCCCTATCAATACCATCTCTATGCGGTCCGTGACTTGTTTTTACTCTATTCTGATGTATGGAACGCGTACATTAAAGTTCCAAGCTGGAAGTTCTGCTCTCCGCGCACCTTATCTTCAACCGCCCTTGGTAGTGAATGCGTTCTTGAACTCGGTTCGTGCGTTGCACCACGTTTACAGTCTTGAGACCCAGCTATTACAGATTTGACGTCAACAAACCGTCTACTACCAGCCAACGATCCAATAACTCTCGCACTCAAATCATCCTCGCTTTTCTCCCCCAGATACAAGCCGTTCTTCCCCAAGTCGGAGCCGGGCAGCGTGGACGCGGACGAGGGCCCGACGCCCACCGGCCGGCTGACCGTACGGTTGGTCGAGGTCACGCGGCTGCAGTCAGCCGGCGGCACCGTCCGCGCCACTCTGGCGGTCGACTCGCATGCCTGGGTCAGTACTCACTACACTCCTCTACAGTGTTTCAGAAAGATACTGTCTTTATTATGAATCTATCACCCAAAATCTCCAATATTACTGGTCCATAAATTTTTGGTGCTGTATGAGTTTGCCAGATAGGTTATGAATGGCGCTGCGCTGCGCAGACACTTTTGAATTAGTATTTCCAGATATTTTTGTACAGTGCTGCGCGGCTAGACACTTTTAGATGAGCTTGCTCGATAGTTTTTATTGGCGCTGCGCAGCCAGACACTTAGATGAGCTCGCTAGATAGTTTTGAATGGCGCTGCGCGGCTAGACACTTTTGGATGTGTTTGCTAGGAATAATTGTGTGGCGCTGCTTGCTAGACACTCGGATGAGAGGTGTTACACATATAGGCGCGACTCTTCCCCAATTCGGAGCCCGGCTGACCGTACGGTTGGTCGAGGTCACGCGGCTGTAGTCAGCCGGCGGCGCCGTCCGCGCCACCCTGGCGGTCGACTCGCACGCGTGGGTCAGTACGCACTACAGCGCCTCTATTCTCTAAAAAATCCACTCAATCTTTCAGCGTCAAAACACTCGAAAATAGCCTTTATTAAAATGGACACTCTTTTTTTTACATTTAAAAACGGTTATTTTCACGGTGTATATTTTAGAGAATACCGGGACAGGAAGATTACAAGAACGTTCTGGCATACTTGAGGGGGTCGTTTAGCAGCGAATTCTTGAAAAAAAATCTGCTGCTCTATTTACCTTGCATGGTGCAGAGATGATTAAATGTGCCAAGAGGTGTAGCCAGGGCTGGCTGGAAGATATTTTCCTAGATATCAAGTCTGCATTTGTACTGAGAGTGGGGTGAGAGACCTCTCACCGAGATGATACGTCTATTTTAGATACTTTTTGAGTGCGTTAAAGTGTAACTTATCCATAAAGCGATAGCAATATGTCAAGTAGCAAACTATCGATGCTGCCTACCCCTTCCGAATACGGACTTGAGTTTAAGCATGCGTACCTTTATAAAGTTTCTCACTTTTTTTTTCCTTTTCACCAGGTATCTCTCCGCCGCGGCATCCTCGTCCTGGACGTCATAATGCCAGCAGTGACCGGGCCGCTAGGGCTAGTCTGCTGTCAGGGAGTTGGCTCGGTGCTCGTAGACACTGTGGTGCCGATGTCGCCGGCGTATCGAGCTGACTTGAGGAGAGACGATGTCGTCTTGGCTATCGACAACAAGCCCGTCAATAATGTGGCTCAGGTGTGTACACATTTGTCTCCGCCGCGGTATCCTCGTACTGGACGTCATAATGCCAGCAGTGACCGGGCCGCTAGGGCTAGTCTGCTGTCAGGGAGTTGGCTCGGTGCTCGTAGACACTGTGGTGCCGATGTCGCCAGCGTATCGAGCTGACTTGAGGCGAGACGATGTCGTCTTGGCTATTGACAACAAGCCCGTCAATAATGTGGCTCAGGTGTGTAAACATTTCTCTACGCCGCGGTATTCTTGTCCTTGATGTCATAATGCCAGCAGTGACCGGGCCGCTAGGGCTAGTCTGCTGTCAGGGAGTTGGCTCGGTGCTAGTAGATACTGTGGTGTCTTCTCATTCTGGACTCCTTCAACTAATCATCCATCGGAAGATGCCAAGCAGGAGGAGACCTTGTAGACCCAAGATATCATGGCTTGAGAACTTACGCCATTGGTTCCAACAATCCACGGGCTCCCTGTTCCGTTTGGCAGCCTCAAAAGAGGAAATAGCTAAGATGATTGCCAACCTCCGATAGGAGAAGGCACTACAAGAAGAAAAACATTTCTCTTCGCCGCGGCAGCCTCGTCTTGGATGTCATAATGCCAGCAGTGACCGGGCCGCTAGGGCTAGTCTGCTGTCAGGGAGTTGGCTCGGTGCTTGTAGATACTGTGGTGTCTTCTCAATCTGGACTCCTTCAACTAATCATCCAACGGAAGATACCAAGCAGGAGGAGACCTTGTAGACCCAAGATATCATGGCTTGAGAACTTACGCCATTGGTTCCAACAATCCACGAGCTCCCTGTTCCGTTTGGCAGCCTCAAAAGAGGAAATAGCTAAGATGATTGCCAACCTCCGATAGGAGACGGCACTACAAGAAGAAAAACATTTCTCTTCGCCGCGGCAGCCTCGTCTTGGATGTCATAATGCCAGCAGTGACCGGGCCCCTAGGGCTAGTCTGCTGTCAGGGAGTTGGCTCGGTGCTAGTAGACACTGTGGTGCCGATGTCGCCGGCGTATCGAGCTGACTTGAGGCGGGACGATGTCGTCTTGGCTATCGACAACAAGCCCGTCAATAATGTGGCTCAGGTGTGTACACATTTGTCTCCGCCGCGGTATCCTCGTACTGGACGTCATAATGCCAGCAGTGACCGGGCCGCTAGGGCTAGTCTGCTGTCAGGGAGTTGGCTCGGTGCTAGTAGATACTGTGGTGTCTTCTCAATCTGAACTCCTTCAACTAATCATCCATCGGAAGATACCAAGCAGGAGGAGACCTTGTAGACCCAAGATATCATGACTTGAGAACTTACGCCATTCGTTCCAACAATCCACGAGCTCCCTGTTCCGTTTGGCAGCCTCAAAAGAGGAAATAGCTAAGATGATTGCCAACCTCCGATAGGAGACGGCACTACAAGATGAAGAAACATTTCTCTCCACCGCAGCAACCTCGTCAGTGACGTCATAATGCCAGCAGTGACCGGGCCGCTAGGGCTAGTCTGCTGTCAGGGAGTTGGCTTGGTGCTAGTAGACTCTGTGGAGCCGATGTCGCCGGCGTATCGAGCTGACTTGAGGCGGGACGATGTCGTCTTGGCTATCGACAACAAGCCCGTCAATAATGTGGCTCAGGTGTGTAAACATTTCTCTACGCCGCGGTATTCTTGTCCTTGATGTCATAATGCCAGCAGTGACCGGGCCGCTAGGGCTAGTCTGCTGTCAGGGAGTTGGCTCGGTGCTAGTAGATACTGTGGTGTCTTCTCAATCTGGACTCCTTCAACTAATCATCCATCGGAAGATACCAAGCAGGAGGAGACCTTGTAGACCCAAGATATCATGGCTTGAGAACTTACGCCATTCGTTCCAACAATCCACGAGCTCCCTGTTCCGTTTGGCAGCCTCAAAAGAGGAAATAGCTAAGATGATTGCCAACTTCCGATAGGAGACGGCACTACAAGAAGAAGAAACATTTCTCTCCGCCGCAGCAACCTCGTCCTGGACGTCATAATGCCAGCAGTGACCGGGCCCCTAGGGTTAGTCTGCTGTCAGGGAGTAGGCTCGGTGCTTGTAGACACTGGTGCCGATGTCGCCGGCGTATCGAGCTGACTTGAGGCGAGACGATGTCGTCTTGGCTATTGACAACAAGCCCGTCAATAATGTGGCTCAGGTGTGTACACATTTGTCTCCGCCGCGGCAGCCTCGTCTTGGATGTCATAATGCCAGCAGTGACCGGGCCGCTAGGGCTAGTCTGCTGTCAGGGAGTTGGCTCGGTGCTAGTAGATACTGTGGTGTCTTCTCAATCTGGACTCCTTCAACTAATCATCCATCGGAAGATACCAAGCAGGAGGAGACCTTGTAGACCCAAGATATCATGGCTTGAGAACTTACGCCATTGGTTCCAACAATCCACGGGCTTCCTGTTCCGTTTGGCAGCCTCAAAAGAGGAAATATAATAATAATAATAATAACCCCTGTGTGGTTCCCGGGAGGTAAAGAATTGGACCAACCCATTTCTTCCCGTGGGTGTCGTAAAAGGCGACTAAGGGAATGGAGGGACCATCATGGTTCCTCCACCGCAGGGCAGCTTGTGGCGAGCTGTTGGTATGTGGCGGTACCACGGACCCGAGTCTTCCGAGGGTCGAAAACTGGTCCTCGCATCCACGTCTTTGTACAAGAGTGGATTGGAATCCAAGAGGACCGGGACCCTCACCTCTGGCTTGCCTTTACCGGCCGTCCAGAGTGGAGCGCAAGAGCTATATGCTCGCAGGGTGGAAGTGAAAGATGCATAAGACGCGAGTTGGCACTGTGACTGTGGCTACCACTACAGTCACTGGGTAGAAAGCGGCGCACACCTCTCGACACCCTGAGCTGTTCACAACGATGTTGCCACCTTGCTGTCCAGGGCTAGCCCATAAGCGGCGGCATATTTAGGTGGCCCATTTAGTGAGCAGCAAGTCACCGTCTGCCAATTTAATAAGTTGAGACATTTTAGTGGCAGACGACCGTTGTCTCAACTCCATAGCCCAGTTACCCAGTCCATCCATACGCATCCCCATAACCCAATTCTTTGTTCCCACCCAACCCTACAATAGCCTGTGCTCTTTGCGGGAAAGCCACCAGAGTACATTTTGTGATGTGGTGTGCTCTGAGGGTGGACCCAATAAGTGTACCCACATTGCATCAGTTCGGCGTGACCTGTGCTTTTGACGGGAAAGTACTGCAAGTGTATTTTGGTGTATGGTACTCTCGCAGGATGGACCTTGAGGATGCGCATGGTCACGTCGCACCAGGTCAATGTAGGTGGTGCACCTGATGGGAACCCTCAAGTGTATTTTTGTGTGTTTGTTGCACTCTGGGGGACCCAACAGGTGCACCACGTTACATAAGATCAAAGCTGTCAAACGGGCCTCTACGTGTTGGATACGTCCCCACGCACGCCGGCTAAAGGACCGGGACTCTGTAGTCCCGTGAATCTTTACGATAGACATACATAATAATAATAATAAAATTTGTTTATTTTCATGCAAATTTGGATTACAAAATCAATTTCAAAATAACACTTACATAAAAACATTTCTGTTATAAGTTGTTAGGTAGATGTCGGTTAAATGAGTCGAACTTCTAGCCCCCTAAACTAGGTAGAAACCTGTATCTTAGGGGATAGTGTTCCAAGTAGTATGACATAACATGAGTAGGTGCGTGTGCAAGTGAGATTTACAATATTTAAATAATTTGAATTAGAATTCAATATTTGAATTAAAATTAAACAAACATAAAAAAAATAAAAAATTATAACAATAGTAAAGGTGCATTACATTACAAACCTGAAATGTTGCAAATATCATTAACAATAGTATTCATTAATTAATAGACAAATAATTTGGTACAAGTTTAAAAATAGCTAAGATGATTGCCAACTTCCGATAGGAGACGGCACTACAAGAATAAGAAACAATTCTCTCCGCCGCGGCAGCCTCGTCTTGGACGTCATAATGCCAGCAGTGACCGGGCCCCTAGGGCTAGTCTGCTGTCAGGGAGTTGGCTCGGTGCTTGTAGACACTGTGGTGCCGATGTCGCCGGCGTATCGAGCTGACTTGAGGCGAGACGATGTCGTCTTGGCTATCGACAACAAGCCCGTCAATAATGTGGCTCAGGTGTGTAAACATTTGTCTTCACCACGGTATCCTCGTACTGGACGTCATAATGCCAGCAGTGACCGGGCCGCTAGGGCTAGTCTGCTGTCAGGGAGTTGGCTCGGTGCTAGTAGATACTGTGGTGTCTTCTCAATCTGGACTCCTTCAACTAATCATCCATCGGAAGATACCAAGCAGGAGGAGACCTTGTAGACCCAAGATATCATGGCTTGAGAACTTACGCCATTGGTTCCAACAATCCACGAGCTCCCTGTTCCGTTTGGCAGCCTCAAAAGAGGAAATAGCTAAGATGAATGCCAACCTCCGATAGGAGACGGCACTACAAGATGAAGAAACATTTCTCTCCACCGCAGCAACCTCGTCATTGACGTCATAATGCCAGCAGTGACCGGGCCGCTAGGGCTAGTCTGCTGTCAGGGAGTTGGCTCGGTGCTAGTAGATACTGTGGTGTCTTCTCATTCTGGACTCCTTCAACTAATCATCCATCGGAAGATACCAAGCAGGAGGAGACCTTGTAGACCCAAGATATCATGGCTTGAGAACTTACGCCATTAGTTCCAACAATCCACGAGCTCCCTGTTCCGTTTGGCAGCCTCAAAAGAGGAAATAGCTAAGATGATTGCCAACCTCCGATAGGAGATGGCACTACAAGAAGAAAAACATTTCTCTTCGCCGCGGCAGCCTCGTCTTGGATGTCATAATGCCAGCAGTGACCGGGCCGCTAGGGCTAGTCTGCTGTCAGGGAGTTGGCTCGGTGCTAGTAGATACTGTGGTGTCTTCTCAATCTGGACTCCTTCAACTAATCATCCAACGGAAGATACCAAGCAGGAGGAGACCTTGTAGATCCAAAATATCATGGCTTGAGAACTTACGCCATTGGTTCCAACAATCCACGAGCTCCCTGTTCCGTTTGGCAGCCTCAAAAGAGGAAATAGCTAAGATGATTGCCAACCTCCGATAGAAGACGGCACTACAAGAAGAAGAAACATTTCTCTCCGCCGCAGCAACCTCGTCATTGACGTCATAATGCCAGCAGTGACCGGGCCCCTAGGGCTAGTCTGCTGTCAGGGAGTTGGCTCGGTGCTTGTAGACACTGGTGCCGATGTCGCCGGCGTATCGAGCTGACTTGAGGCGGGACGATGTCGTCTTGGCTATTGACAACAAGCCCGCCAATAATGTCGCCCAGGTGTGTAATCATTTCTTAAACGCGTTTATCTAGCATTAAGTTCGCCTTTGTACACAATTATTTTATTTTATTTTGTGCAATAAAGAATTTAATAATAATAATAATAAATGTATTTTGCAGCGCCCTAAATGGCTAAACCTAAGATACTTTGGGTAACAGATCTTTAGCTTAGGTTGATATAATATCGGTGGAGCCCTTTATTTATTTTTTATTTATTTATTTAGATACATTTGCAGAATGGTACATGATAAATTCTTAACTTTAATTGCCATGCGGACTTGCGGAGCACACTTTGAGAATGACTAGGCTCTGTCTTATACAAGGTGTTACAAAAGATCCTACCTATTTTTACAGGGTAATAGCACCTGTTGAAAGGGTTCTCTTTTTTTTATTAATATAATGTTAGTGCTGTGGCAGGAGAAAAGTATTTACTCGTAAAAAATATAGTTTTCATTGATATTCACCATGTTTTATCAGCTTAAAACAATGCCAATGCACTTTTTGTGAATAATCTTTTTACTTACTTACGCACACAATCGTGTATGTGTTTGAATTTGAACTTAATCCAAAAACAAAAAAAAAAAAATATTCTTTTTAAATTTTGTGGTTAAATACATACATATTTTTTTTACAGAAATATTATGATCCTGTTGTCCAGTAGGTTACACCCTGCAAAAAGAGTTAGGATATTTTGTAGTACGTTGTATTGGGGGTCAAAGGATCATATTATGTCGCTATGGGACCAATATAGGTTAGAAGCGGTCGCCCGCCAAAATTATCCCTACTACGAGTATCTACTGTATTCACCACCAGGGACGTAGCTAGGTAACCAGGGGCCCTGGGGCAAAAACAAACTGGGGCCCCAACTCAAATCTTCGTTCTAGGTCGCAAAACTAATGCGCATAATCGAGCGTCGCGCGGTGACGATCCGCCTGCAGCGCGGCGGCGGCGGCAACGTGACGCGACGCGACGAGGCCGTCGAGCCCAAGCGGATGAGGCCAAACTTCTCATTCAGACGGGTCAGCGAGGTCATGGAGGGCGTGAGGCTTCAGGGGATGAGAGCGGCTGGCTCTAAGAGTAGTCTGCAGGTACATTTATCCATCTATGAACGTAGAGCCTAAGCGAATGAGGTCCAACTTCTTCAGACAAGTCAGCGAGGCCATGGAGGGAGTCAGGCTGCAGGGGTTGAGAGTGGCTGGCTCTAAGACTAGTCTGCAGGTAAATTTATCCATCTATGAACGTAGAGCCTAAGCGAATAAGGCCCAAACTTCTCCTTCAGACGAGTTAGCGAGGTCATTGAGGGAGTCCGGCTGCAGGGGCTGGCTCTAAAAGTAGTCTGCAGGTACCATAATATCAGTTTGTGAAATGTAGAAATAGTTTTAGAAAGTTTGCTAGCCTTCTTCTCGTGTCCGGCCCTGAAACAAAACAACTATTATCAATTTGAAGAATAAAACTTTCTCAATAAAGAGTTCTTTATCTAACCACACTACACGCACAGGCCGTCGTCCTATTGACACTTCCTGCTGAAAGTACCAGTCCAATACGCACCAAGTTAAAAAAGACTTGACGCCCGGTCTCGTCCCACGCTCAGACCTCATAGCGCTAAAGACGCCTATAAATCGTCACTGCAATGTCAAACCACGTGGTGTTTCATTAAGTCTCATCTTTCGTGGCCTTGGATCTATAGTTCCAAGTTCGTGACACGCATTGTACCCGGTACAATGCGTGCCACTGCGTCACAATGCGGGTACAATGTACCCTCATACCCTCACTCAGTTACTAACTTGACTTACTTGACTTAAATCCTGCTATCCCTCAGGAGGGACATAGGGCTCGAAGAAGTTTTCTCCACTTTGGACGATCTTGCGCAGTTGGTTCAAGGTCGTTCCAGTCCAGACCGACCTTCCGCGCCTCGCTGGTGACCGATCGGCGCCACGTGGATTTGGGGCGACCCACTCGCCGTTTGCCCTCAGGCAGCCAGGTTCAACAAACGGCAAGTTACTAACAAATGGTTTCATTTTCCAGGAATCCGACTCACCAGCGAAGACCTCCGAGTCACAAAACGAGACCGAGACCCCCACCAAACAAAAACCTGAGCCCGTGCGTCAGCTCTCCAAGACCTCTGATCCAGCTCCCACCGGCCCGGGAGGCAACTTCGGCTTGCGAAAGCGCCGGTGCTCCGTAGAGAACAAATCGTCTGACAGCTCCGCCGGCAGCACACCGCCCGCGTCCGGCGAAAACACCCCCCTCAGACAAGCGAAACTCACCCCTAAGCACCAAGACATACCCATCATCAGAACCGACTCTTCCGAGTGCAAGACCTGTACAGAAACGGAGGAAGAACCAGAGGTATTTGAAACTGGCGGCCCAAGGCAAACGGAGCACGTGGAGATCTGCCAAATGTTCTGGACTAAAAGCGTGCCTGTAAAACCTATCATACCTTTCGATGAAGAGACGGAGTTCAAATTGAACGAGAACCATAAATACTTAAACATAAACGTCTGGGCTACGGTGCCTGGTGAAAAGGAGGAGGTGTTACTAGGATATCTAAATATTCCGCTAGCGGTTCTGTTGGGCGAATGTCAAGACTCGACTGTGCCGCATCATATGAAGAGGTACCAGTTTCTCCCGCCCGATGTCGACATTAAGTTCAGGTAAATATCGCTTCACTTTCAGTCTAGCAGACAGAATAGGTAGTTGAACTAATTAGATTTCACGACTTTGATTCCGAATAACCCTGGCTTCTTGTGGGTTATAATGCCATCGACATTCAACGGGACAAGTGATGCTAATACTGTTGCGATAGCTCAACTCCTTCCGAGAGTTGTTTCCCTTACACCGATTCTCTTTACATCGATTCTCGTTACATCTAGTTGCATTATGTCGAGTATAGTGTGATTGAGCTCGCATAAATTAACACGAGGAACCACTCTTGTTGGATAGGTACTTTTGCACCACGCGCCACCTTTTACAGTTTCATCTGTCAGCTAGCCCTTTTTCCTCTTCAATAATTTATTTATTTTCCTTCCAGCAAGAGCCACAAGCTCGCCTCCCACACGGGCTTCGAGCCATGCCTGTGCTTCGGCGACGCACTGGTGTGGTGGTCGTGGGAGGGGGCTATGGGCCCCCGGGGCCCCCCGCGCGCCGCCCCCGCCGCCCCCAAGCCGCCCAAGCCGGCGCGCGCGGCGCACGACTTCGTCCGGACGCACTTCCACCGCTCCACGCAGTGCGACTTTTGTAATAAGAAGGTGAGAACATATCCAACAAGCTTTACTAACTTAGGCCTTCACACCTAGTGTAGATGATTTATACAGCGTCAAATGGCACCGCCACTCACGCGCAAGATGAGAAACACAGCGCCAGTAACCAATAAGGACCAACATTTTACGCCGAGTTTTTGTAAGCATTATATATACGCAGGGAAAAATACAGGGCCGCCGCAGAATATCCCTCTAATTGGTTCAACATGATGAACAGACACGAACCTACGAGGCCGTAATGATACGCAACGATATTCCACCTAAAGAAGAAGAGAAGAATATGGATAACCAGCAGAATATGTAAGCCTCAAACCTCATATTATCCCTTCTCTTCGTGCCTGTGCTTTGGCGACGCACTAGTGTGGTGGTCGTGGGAGGGGGCTATGGGCCCCCGGGGCCCCCCGAGCGCCGCCCCCAAGCCGCCCAAGCTGGCGCGCGCGGCAAACGACTTCGTGCGGACGCACTTCCACCGCTTCACGCAGTGCGACTTTTGTCATACGACTTACGAGTAAGAAGGTGGGGAATTGTCTGATAGCTTGGTTAGCGCCATCTCTCTCCAAGACTACTGTGAGATTTTGTTATAGTGGCCCCAATACCGACAACTTAGGTCATGAAGGAGGCACAATATTCCCGACACCCTGGCGAAACAGGGTGACCCGGACCAATTAACGGTAGGCCTTGCCGCCTTTGCAGGCGCATAGGTAGGTACTCTCAAAGGAGAAGTCGAGTAAAGTTACTGGTAAGCGCCAGTAACTTGAACAACGTTCCCATCAGAAACCCTCCAGCACAATCACTAATGCTTTCGAGTTTTTGACACGAGATAATGAGCGTAAGCACCACCAACACATTAAATTTTGACGACAGGAAAACATTATGGCTCCAAAAACAAGTCAGGGTCATATCCGTTCAGTCGGCCACAGTCTCAGATACCCCTTTTTGTTCGATTGGCGCCCTTATGCCGCGCGCGGTAAGGGCTGCCATGGGGTATCTGAGATTGTGGCCGACCGTACCTATATCTTGCAGTGATCGCGCCGGCCCTTCGTCCGTCGTTCCTAATCTATGGTTACCTTTATTGGTATAGAAAGTAGCGCTCGGAGAAATAGGGAATTAATCATCCCTAATCTCTGGGTCTGGTTTCACAGCGAGTTCTAACCTTGTAATCCTAATCCTTGTTCTCAGATATGGCTAAAAGACGCGATGCAGTGCCGCAACTGCGGCTTGTGCTGCCACAAGAAGTGCGTCACCAAATGCCAGGAGTCGTCGCCGTGCATCCCCAAGCAGGACAGAGGTAAGCGGTTTTGGACTTTAACCTCAGGTGGTACAGAACGATTCCATTTTTGTGGCAACTGAGGACCTAATAGTGGTTCGCCCCGAACTGTGCGACCCCATAGCTCAACAACCCCTCGACCATTTGGCCATGTTAGAACTTAAAAAATATTTTTGACTCATTTACCCGCCTACCAAACGCGAAGATCGGACTATATTTACTCAAGTTATCGTCGAACGAACAATCATACATACATACAAGCGCCGGATTGTTCCCGTAGACTCGGAGAACTTCTCTAGCTTCACTCGCTCGTAAGACAAGTCACAATAACGTCTTAATAACAAAATTTTATTATCGGTGGAGCCCTGAAGAGGTGAAACTTGACTGAACCTGCATTGGAGCCTCTGCAGTCCCTCTTGTCTGTATTTTTAGGGATATTTGGAGGGTCTATTCGGGTCTTTTCCCCTTTCTGCCTTTGCCCCAGTGTGATACTCATAGTATTTGTAGAGATTTGCCCCCTTGGCACCACCTTATTTCAGATCTTAAAATACATTATATCTCAAAGCGATCATTCTTTGTTTTAAGGCGTATGTTATGCTTTAACAGATCATATGACTTTTGGAACAGACGCATTTTTACGCACGCGTACCTAAGAACATAGTGAGTGGGTGTTATAAATAGATCGTTGGTTACTTTCCAAACTCTAATTGCGAAGTTCCAAAATGGTCCATACCATTAGGTAGGTACGTTACGGCAGTCTCGTGTAAAAACGACGCGAGTTCTGTGACTATTATTTTTCAAGACCATAGAGTAGGTAGATAGATAGATAAAGAGTCTTTATTGTACAGCCGACGGCACATAGACTTTAGGTCACATCCGCACTCTACTTGGTTAAGTTACCTACATACAGGCAACTTTACAACATCACTAAACGAAATTACCAGCTGTTAGACTGTACTCAAATAAGATTTTTTATTGAGGTTGCCAGAATTCTTGAATTAAGACGGAACGCGGGTAGCCGGCTGCTCCATACAAAAAATACAAAAAGGGAGACCTGTTTCCTCCCTGGATAATTATTTTAGAAAAAATATGTTTATGTCATTCAATTTATATGTACCTCTGCCATGTCCGTATGTTTTCCTTTTTTTAGTATTTTAATTATTTAAATAAATTTTATTAAAATAATTAAAATATTAAATTAAAATAAATAAACAATTATCCAGGGAGGAAACAGGTCTCCCCTTTTGTATGGAGTTGAGGTTACCCGCGTTCCCTCTTAAACGGTAGCCTTATTGCTAATAGCCTTATTCCAGACAACCTTGGGAAGTACCGGTCTGAGTGGGGAAGAAAAGTAGCAAGTATAATATAGTTGCTTATTAATTATCCCAGTTTTCGTAAACTCACTCGGCCCACGCGTTCATCATCGTTTGCCAAATAGTCGTCTGACAATCACGGTCACGGTCACCGGTGTGACAGACCGACGCGCTAACGGGGCAACTCATTAGGGAATACCTCGACATCGGCTGATTGCCATTAAACCCAAATTTAAAAATATAAAAAAAATTAGGGAATACCTACCTTTACCTAATTTAACAGTTTTTTTTTTCTGTTAAGAAAGTAAGATGTACCGCTATATACGTCCTTCTATCACACACTGGCTGAGCACATGCTGTCTATCAACAAGGGAGAAAAAGTTCGAATGTAGCGTGAAGGGAAATGCACAATTTTCGCAGTTTTTTTTTTATTCTCTAGCTATACTTACTGAGCTATTTTTGTTCAGCGATTTTTATTTTATGACAGTAAAACAGTATTATTTTCATAATTCTAAACAACAATAATTCAGCTAATCATGATATTTGCTTGAACTACCTACTACTTTTTTGGGCAGAACCACTGGTTTTTCAAGCAAATAAACAAATCGGCTTTATTGCTAATTATTATTGATCTGTAGTTTAGTATAATTAAATTAATACTGTTTTATTGCCGTGAAATAAATATCGCTGAACAAAAATTACTCACTTTACCTACTAAATTGAAAAAACTGAAAATTTGTGCTTTTCCGCCACATTACTTTCCTTGAACCTTTTTTAATAAACACGCGCGCACACTGCTGATTGGCGATTTTTGCGTAGAGGGTCATATCTCATATGCCAGAGAGTCCTGAGACGCTAAGATTTCCACACGATCTTTGCCTCGATAGTTTGATTGTAGTGGCACAGTGGGTAAAACAGTGGTCTGGCAAGTGGCAAGCGACAGGCCCAGATTCGCTTCCCAGTCGTGGATACTTATGAATTTTGTCCTCTACCTAAGTATAAATTATCTTTATCAGAGGGCCGATATCCATTCAGATGCAGAATAATAAGGTTCCTTTAATATTAGATGTTGAAACATACCGAAAATAAACTACAGGGTGCACTCTAAGTCGATAGCGGAACTTTAAGTAGGCTGTCTACTGATCACTACAAACAACTTGTACTAGGTGGCGAAAAAAATGGAGCGAAAAAAATATCAGCTGTTTCATACAAAAGGTCGACTCAGTACTGCGCCAAATGTATGAAAGAGCTGAGTTTTTTTTTGCTCCATTTTTTTCATCACCTAGTACAAGTTGTTTGTAGTGATAAGTAGACAGCCTACTTAAAGTTTCGCTATCGACTTAGAGTGCACCCTGTAGTAATTTTCTCAACTCTCATCCGGCTCGAAAGACTCTGCGATGGAAGTGAAGTGTTTTTCGCGGAATCAGCTTTGTATATGTTTAGGGAAGAACAAAAGAACCTTAAAATACACTTCAGGAATTTGTTATCTCACCGCGTCTTCACAAAATCTTGCCAAAAGAGTGCAAATAAACATGACGGATAAAGAAAACATTTTACATTATGTACGCGCGTTTTTAGGGTTACAAATGTTCTTACTACTGGAATAAAGAAGAACAAGCACATTTTAATTAACGTCTAAAATAAAAGCATATTTTTACTTTGTCTTTCGAAGTATCTCGATAATGCTATCAACGGCGCACGTCAAATACCTTGACCAGCCTTTTTAATAGTCATAGGTACCTACATACCTGGGGCCTTAGCCTGTAACACAATGGCGTCTCAATGGCGTCCTAGGTAGAAGGACAAAACCGGGATTTTTTCGTTGTTCTCCTACAACCAGCGAACTAATCCTCTAGGATTAGACTCATAATATTCTTTGCTGTACTACAATAACATTAAAAGGACCGACACTGGACCGACAGCATCAATAAATCGTAATTAAAACCGTCAACCGGAAGCCCATTTTGGCACCATTGTGTTACAGGCTAAGGGCCCTGATATGTTTGTGCCATCGGTTTGAAACACCGAACTTACCACCTATCTGTGGTTTTGGAACCCTCTACCAGAGAGAAAAACTCGCACTTTATTTTAATCTCGTGTTAATTTTTGTGTTTGAATGTGCCAATTAAGTATTTCTAAATGTTGAAAAAGGGTCGATGGCACTTGGCTTGGTGTTTTATGTTGATGCTCTACATTAAATTAATTCGTTTCACCTAGATGCCTAGAAAACATTTTAATGTTACTCCAAAAGTAACAATAAAGTTTTCCCCTTTTTAACGACTGAACATCAAAATAATTAGAAGTTGTAACTGGAACACAATCGTAGCTATCTTAAGGGTAGACTATAGCAACGTGGCGGGAAATTCGAAACATTCACAGTTTTTTAAATTTTGTAGCTAAACTGAGCTATTTTTGTTCAGCGATTTTTCGTTCGCGGCAATAACACAGTAGTCTTTTCATTATTGTAAACAACAGAACAACAATAATTCAGCCGATTATGTGTTCTGGTCTACGAAACAGTGGCACTGCCCAAAAAACTTGTATCTTCCAGCCTTAAGGCGCTGGGCATAGTGAATTAGCCCGCGCGCAACATTTTCAATTTGTTTAGTGTATTTGATACCGGAATCGAATTTGTGCATTTTTCTTTGCGCGCGGGTTATTCACTATGCACGGCGCCTTGAAAACGTCGTCGAAACTGCGTTTTGCGATCTATTGTGAGTGTTTTATTCTCATAACACTTATATTTCTCAAGACACGTCAGTCACTCTTTTATGATAAAATACAGGATAATTATTCTCAAGCCCACAAGTCGCATTGATAAGTGTGTATAGCGCTAAAAGATCATAGCGATAAGTATATTATGTAGTTTCCAAGTTCCTGTCCTGTCTCAGTCCGGCCCATCTAACTAAAGGTTGTCTGGAAGAAATCGCTTTTACCGAGAGGACCGCCATTTGTACTTTTTATGTGAAATTATTACTGTTGTACAATAAAGAGTTAATTACTTACTTCTACTTTTACTTTAAGAGGAGATGCACTAATACTGTGTTTTTTTTTTATACAGCCTCATTTTTTTATTCATTGCTGGGCAAATGCCTCCCCTTGAGTTCTCCACTCTTTTTGTTGTTAAATATAAATATATTTGCCTCTTATAAAGTTTTACTCTTTACCAAGAATACTTAACACATAAACATACGGACAAACATACAATCATTGAACATTAGTCTGAATGTTTGAATGTGTATGTGCAAACATTTTTTGTGCTAAATAAAGGCCAAAATTCGAGCGCGGTGCGTTGCGTGCGCATTGCAAAAAATACGCGGAACCGAATGAAAGAATGCTCTACTTTATTTCACTGCTAATTGCCAATTCGAATAGCTGCACTATTTAGTAGGTGCCACACAAAATAAACCTCTCTACCCAGGTTTATTTCATACGGAAAATTGTATAATTTCAAACTGTGTAGGTAACAACTAAGTAGACCTATTTATATTTATTTTTTTCGGATTCTACAGGGTGCACTCTAAGTCGATAGCGAAACTTTAAGAAGGCTATCTACTGATCAATACAAACAACTTGTACTAGTTGGCGAAAAAAATGGAGTGAAAAAAATATCAGCTGTTCCATACAAAAGGTCGACTCAGTACTGCGCCAAATGTATGAAACAGCTGATATTTTTTTCGCTGCATTTTTGTCGCCAACTAGAACAAGTTGTTTGTATTGATCAGTAGACAGCCTACTTAAAGTTCCGCTATCCACTTAGAGTGCACCCTGTAGTGGCATTTTTTAAGTCTGTAATGACTGGAGCAAGTTTGGATGAGTACCTTTGAGTCAGGGCTTATAAGTTAGCCTCTGGCCCCATGATAAGATTAATGAAGCAGACGTAACAAATGCAAGTATACAAGGCATCCCCGCATGTCTTAATTTTTCATTATTATAAGTACCATTTTCCTCTGGCAGATTCCTCAGCAGGTAGCTGTCCACCCCCCGAGCTGATAACAACAGAAGCCGACTCCATCAACGTAGACCCTGACTCCGAAGATGAAGTTGAGAGGAAGGACTCTCTCGACGTGCACGAAGAAGGTACACATTGGAAACGCAGCCTTAAAGCAATGGTGACAAGATGCGTTTTTGCTTAGCATAACGATTGCTGCAATATTTGTCAATGTTACTATGGGCGATCTCATAATTGTCTCTTCTAATGGTGTTACATAAAATGGTAAATTGCGGAGTAATTTTCGACGTTCACTATTACAAACATTGTATTTAAGGCGCTGGGCATAGTGAATTAGCTCGCGCGCAAAGAAAAATGCACAAAATCGATTCCTGTATCAAATACACTAAACTAATTGAAAATTTTCACATATCAAACCCTAGAATTAGGTGAGACCTATCTAAAACAGCCAGTTTCGTGTTGACATTCATAAACGTTTTGAAGATATTTTGCTTGAAAAAAAATAGGCGGCGCACTTTTTTTCAAGCTCTCCTGATTCTAGGGTTTGAATTTTGATATGAGAAAATTTTCGATTTTTTTAGTGTATTTGATACAGGAATCGAATTTGTGCATTTTTCTTTGCGCGCGGGCTAATTCACTATGCCCAGCGCCTTAATACTCGTAGATACAAAGTCGCAAATTTGGCCTACATTCATATGCATTGTTGTTCGAATGTTTGACGATGACTTCGCCCATATATCAAAAGCTGATGATGTGTTTTGGATGGTAATGCAACATTTTAATTAAGCAAATCTTAGCTTCGGCTGTAGAGCTATTGATATTTGAATTTATTCCTTATATGCACGTCAGTTAAGTTTATTTTTCTATTTGTTTGTGTACAGACGAGTTATTCGAGTGCTGATCATTTGGGAGCCTTATGATTGTTACCTCTGGACACGTACACAAATACTCGTAGGTTCTATTGACTACTTTTTACAGTAAAATAGTTTGTTTTTACTCTTACCACATCCTCATGGCACCTTGGCTCTACCTTTCTGTAGTTAGTACTTTCTATTCAATCTTTAAACCTTTTCTAATTAGAACGCTTTTCCTGCTGCTAATTTACCAAGCTTGCCAATACCTGTTTAACTTTTCCTCTCTATAACATGTCGTGTCAAAACATTAGGTTTACAAATAGTTAGGATAAAAGAAGACGCAATGCAGCGCTCTGTTTAACACGGTCTTCGCGACTCACAACACTGCAAAGGACGCAAACGTCTCAGCCCGAAACTAACTAGTGAAGTGCACATGCGAGCAAAAAAATCGACCCACCCTAAGGCCGGCCACATACAGCCGGAATTCCGGACGAAAAAAAAACGAATCAGGATTCCGAACGCAGTAACTGCATACAAATCTATGGACCTACCACACACATACCTACAGTTTTTTCCGTCCGGAATTTTTATATAATATTTGTATGCAGTTACTGCGTTCGGAATCCTGATTCGATTTTACGTTACGGAGGAAAAAATCCGTGTGTTTGTGGCCGGCCTTACTGTAAGTTTTTAACATTAATTTGTATAACATGCCTTTTTTTACGAATGCGTAAGGTTGGGCATCAAATTATTAAATCTATATTTCTCATAACTTGATAACAAGGCCTTAGCATTTCAAGGACCACTTACAGGAGCCAGGATAACCGCAGAACAGATTGGTTGGCTTACTATATCCGATGCATACACCGTGCAATTTTAGTGGTTTTAAAGCCGAAGGTATTTAGTTGCACTCGTGATTCTGAGCCGAATTCCAAAATTTTACTTCAAAACGAGCGAAAAAAAAAAACACTTCCCAATACAAACGGCTATCGCCAATCGACACCATTTGTATGGAGAAGTGTTATTTTTTTTCGCGCGTTTTGGAATGAAATTTTGTAATTTGGCTCAGAATCACCAGTGCAACAAAATACCTTCGGCTTTAAAACCACTAAAATTGCACGGAGTATACGGAGCTCTACATTTTTTATTCATATCAAAAAGTATTTTTAATCGACAGAAATGTGACAATTTTAGGGTGACACGATTTGATTGCTCCCAAGTGTATTTGATCGTATTATCGCAAGTAGAATGCAACACACTTAACAGCCCATTAAAGCAATTACACATCAGCGTGCAGTTATTTCGTTGTGTTACATTCTAATGGATTAATTCGGGTAATCCCGGCGATGCTTTAGTCGCTCATTGCCTTCTGATTGTTCTAGAACGACTTTGAGCTATTCTAAGTAAATATGGCTAAATATACTGATACTTATCTACAGGGTGCACTCGAATCCGACAGCGGAACAACCTCTACGATGTGGCCAGAAAAAATATGCTGTACATACCATACATAATTTTGGAAGACTCGTATCTACAAAGCAATTTTTAATAGCTTTATGCCTGAAACATGTCATCTTCAAAATGCGATTTCCAACAAATGTACGATTTTATTTTCCTGCCCCTTTATTTGGCCACATGGTAAATGTGGTGTGTCTTGATGAGTAGAAATCCAATTCGATTGCACCCTGTAGAGTTACAACTTACAAGCCCGATCCTAGCTAATTCGTATTGGATACCGAAGGTTTTGGTGAACTTTGTGCCACGTCGTATTTTTGTTTGTTTGTGGTCCAAAGGTGTCCCTCCCTAGTCGTTGTAAAGTGTACCTTAATCTTGAATTAAATTATTTACCTCCCAAAGTCATATTCCGTCGTTCCAACTTACCATATCCAAACAATGTAGAGCTCTCTCTGAATCTCTACAAGGTTTTAGATACCTTTTTACCTTTTTTATTTTAGGACGAGTTTTAAACTGCATCCAATACCCCATTTTCGGCAGTATCGACACTGTAATTTAACTGGATTCCGGCGCTTTGAAATACATACCTACTACTGCACGATTTAACAATCGAACCAATGACCTCTGTCGTACCGTGCCAATGCTCTTCCTACTTAGCTATCGACATTGATAATGCGCTAGTAAAAAAAAAAAAGTTTTAGTTTATTTAACATGTTGTTAAAAGCTTCTATCAAACTTGAAGAGGTCGTTTAACAATAAAATCAATGACTTGGCCAACTATGAAATCTCAAAAAAATATCACCTAGATTTCGGATGGGTATTTGGTGCAGTAGAGTAGGTATAAAATTTAATCAGTAAGTATTTCCTCAACTTCTATGTTGTCCTTACAGTAAAAGCTGTTTTTATTCGAGTATAATGACCCGCTAAAGTTTGATCACCTCCACCAAAGAAATTAAATTAATGAACCAACAAACCTTCCTACGCTCTCATATCTAAGTGACTCATAATTTGGTTCCGAACGGGCAACTCGGTTCGACCTGTTTCGAGACAAAATCTTGAATCATTAAAAGTTACAATCTCACAAGTAGCCAATATCCTGAATCATTAAAAGTTACAATCTGATCAGACGTAAAAAAGACCTGGCAGTTTTTTTTTTATAGTTTTTCCTGCCCAGAAATAAAAAAAAAACCTGACTAGGTACTTATGGCTGACCAGACACTAAAAACCCTGGCCACATAGCGCATTTTATGTTGCCAGGTTTTTTTTATCATTTCGTCTGATCAGAAACTAAGAGACCTGGCCACGTAGTGCATTCTATGCAGTCAGCGAGGTTTCTTTAGTGTCTGCACAGGGTATACTAACAGGGCAAATGTCAGGTGGAGGAGCCATGAGTGCGTTGGTGGCGGGGCTGCGGCGCGCTGGCTCCGCGCATTCTCTGTCGGCGCCGAAGACATGTGCTGCTTCGCGCTCGCTGCCGCCCTCGCCCAGTCACACACCCAGGTACATTTTTCCTCTTCTTCTTGGCGTGCCTCTCCACTAATGAAGGTTAGCCGTCGCAGCACTTCATATGATTCCCAAGCGAAATATTCAACGCTGGCTATCCGTCCGATTTTCTGTTCATTGCCAAGCGAAATAGATGTTTAACGCTGGCTATCTCCGTCCATTTCCTGTAGTTTTAGAGCCACGACTTTCTGCTTCTACCAGCCCGCCTCTTTCTCTCAATCTTACATAGGTAGCTCTAGGTATATTACAGCTTCTTATCAACGCAAGAGAGCTGTTCAAGTTGAGCTCTAAGTAGCAGCTCGAAGCTTTAACCAACCCAACGCCAAGTTGGCACATCACAGACATGAGAATTAATGCCCCCGGAGAATATACAAATGACCAGGGCTAATATCAGCCACAATATCAGCCCTAGTTTCTAGATTCTTCTTGACCTGAGGGCTTTCCGAGTTTAACCATTCCTTCCCCCAAACCAGGAAGCAATCGCTGGAGGCAGTCGGCAACCCTTTCGCCGGCTGCGGCACCTCTTGGCTCCAACACGGCGGCGGCGCGCGGTCGCTCATAGAGCCTGCTCTGCGGAGCGGTCTACCTCCAGATGCATTACTCGCCGCCGCAAGGGACTCGGCGCCAGAGCTCGCGGCGCGACTGTCGCTACCCCAGATACATGAGATGGTAAGTAGAGAGGAAATACCCTAGTATAGTTTGAAGGGAGCCTCGATTGGCGCTACGGAGCGGTCTACCGCCAGATACATTACTCGCCGCCGTACGAGATTCGGTGCCCGAGCTCGCGGCGCCCGAGCTCGCGGCGCGACTGTCGCTGCCCCAGATACATGAGATGGTGAGTACTCCTTGGTACTACAGTGTGAAGGGAACCTGCTCTACTGAGCGGTCTACCTCCAGATACATTACTCGCCGCCGCACGGGACTCGGCGCCCGAGCTCGCGGCGCGACTGTCGCTGCCCCAGATACATGAGATGGTGAGTAGTCCTTGGTACTACAGTGTGAAGGGAACCTGCTCTACTGAGCGGTCTACCTCCAGATGCATTACTCGCCGCCGCGCGGGATTTGGCGCCCGAGCTCGCGGCGCGACTGTCGCTGCCCCAGATACATGAGATGGTGAGTACTCCTTGGTACTACAGTGTGAAGGGAACCTGCTCTACTGAGCGGTCTACCTCCAGATGCATTACTCGCGGCCGCGCGGGATTCGGCGCCCAAGCTCGCGGCGCGACTGTCGCTGCCCCAGATACATGAGATGGTGAGTACTCCTTGGTACTACAGTGTGAAGGGAACCTGCTCTACTGAGCGGTCTACCTCCAGATGCATTACTCGCCGCCGCACGGGACTCGGCGCCCGAGCTCGCGGCGCGACTGTCGCTGCCCCAGATACATGAGATGGTGAGTACTCCTTGGTACTATAGTGTGGAGGGAGCTCACTCGTCGAGCCTGCTTTACGGGGCGCTGCGGTCTACCTCCAAATGCATTGCTCGCCGCCGCGCGGGACTCGGCGCCCGAGCTCGCGGCGCGACTATCGCTGCCCCAGATCCATGAGACTGATGGTAAGTAAAGAGGAAAGCAATCCACCGCCGGATGCTCCATGCATTTGAGATGAGATTTATACCAAGGTTACCAATGCACAATGCATACGTCGTTTTAATTACAAACTAAACTCTACATTTTAAGCCGTGCTATTTTTTGGATTTTGTTGTGGTTCAGTTCTACACCATCTCCACATATTTTTGCAGTAACAACATCGAAAATTTGGTGACCGTAGTGTGACCACCTCCCTCCCCAGACTGCCATTTTTATTATAGTGGCCCTTTTTACCGACAGCTTAGGTAATGAAAAGGGCACACTAAATCCAGCAAACGATTGAAACCGAGTGCCAGGACCTATGTGCGGTAGGTTTTGCCGCCTCCGCTTGCGCTTTGGTACTCTGCGAGTGGCTTGTGGATGCCTCCACTACCTTCTGTCCAGGAAGGTGCCGGAGCAGTAAGTCTGCTCACCACGCGCAATTCGTAAAACTGCTAACGGTTCAATCCCCGCTCGGGACACCCGATAAGCAGGATAAGCGTAGTGTAACCAGTGTGTACAGGTAGCGTCACGAGTTATGAGCGCTGACCTTGAATGCGCAGAACTAATTTTTTGGGTCTGTTTGGCGGGGTACGCGGGGGGCGACGGAGAGGCGCGATCGCCGGCGGAGTGCGGGCGCGTGATTGGTCGATCAGTCGGTCTAGCCTCTGGGTACAGTCGCGCACATCGTTTTTTTTGTTTCGTCGCATAAAGAATACCGAAACAAAATGTTTTAAAAAGACAGTCAGAAAGATTCAAAAATGTTATTAGAACCATACATATTGGATTGAGATTATTTTTCATTGATTGTACACACGATAGCACGTCAGAGTGTACACTTTTGTTGCAAAGTCGCCCGTAACGTAAGTGAATAGAGTGCACGCGTGTAAGCGTCTATGTGCTGTCGTGTGTACACCCATTTTATCGTAATGTCCGTTAAAATAATTGTATGGAAAACCATTTAAAATATAACGAGTGCAAAATCCGCAAAGAATACTTTCAATCTTTAAGTTAAGTCAGTTTCTCCGATTTTTATAGTATCTCACTCAACTATAGTTCAGCTGAGCGTCAGTCTTAGATCCCGCGTGGATATTAGACATTTTGCGCGCGATTGTACACACTTGCGCAGACATCCCCACCAGTTTCGTCGAGCGCTCATGACTCGTGCGTGACGCTACCTGTACAACCCCACTCCCTTGCCCCCAGCTCTCGGCGGTCCGCGAGGAGCTATCGGCGGACGACGCGGGCGGCGGCGCCGGCGGCGGCGACTCGGACTCGCGCGCGTGCGCGCTGACGGCCCTCATGCTGCACTGCTGTGCGGCCGCCCAGCTGGCGCAGCCCAAGGCTGACGCGGCGCCCACTTGAACTGTACTTGAATTACATATGATGTTGATTGACTGCTAAACGGTTCGTCTTTTTTTGTTTTTTCAAAATGTACAGGGTGCACTCTAAGTCGATTGCGAAACTTTAAGTAGGATGTCTACTGATCAATACAAACAACTTGTACTAGGTGGCAACAAAAATGGAGCGAAAAAAATATCAGCTCTTTCATACATTTGGCACAGTACTGAGGCGACCTTTTGTATGGAACAACTGATATTTTTTTCACTCCATTTTTTTCGCCACCTAGTACAAGTTGTTTGTATTGATCAGTAGATTGCCTACTTAAAATTCCGCTATTGACTCAGGGTGGTATTCTAGAACGCTACTTAAACTCAGTTTAAACAGAGTTCAGACTGTCGATAAAGCAGTGCATGTTTTGATATGAAGGGAGGGATATTCAAATCAAAACATGCACTGTTTTATCGACAGTCGACACTACCAAACTCTACTTAAACTGTGTTTAAACAGAGTTCAAGGAGCTTTCTAGTTTGAATTGAGTTTAAACAGAGTTTAAGTAGCGTTCTAGTTTGAACTGAGTTTAAGTAGCGTTCTAGAATACCACCCTTAGAGTGCACTCTGTCGATAGAGGTAAATAAATAAACCTACGACATGTGCTTCGCCACGACAGGTACCGACTTCTTCAAGTGATCATGATGGGCAAGATTGAGGGGAAGAGACGTGCTGGTAGAAGAAGAAAGTCGTGGCTCAGAAACATCAAGGAATGGACGGAGATAGCCAGCGTCGAACGTCTATTTCGCTTGGCAAAGAACAGGGAAGAATATGAAAAGCTGACGGCCAACCTCCATTAGTGGAGAGGCACGCCAAGAAGAAGAAGAAGAAGATAGATAGAAAACACTTTATTGTACACCAGAAATTAATTATTAACAAGAATTTTCCTAACCTAATAGTACAGACGGCAGTCTTATCGCGTGTACTGATAGGTCTGGTGGACAGACGATATCTCTAAGGCGAAAGAGGATGCCTGTAACTAGAGACCGAGGAGGATGGCGTGAAGGGGAAAAGGCCTATAACAAGCCTATAAGCAGATGTGGGCTGAAAATGATGATGATACTGACTGATTCCATCATACTGGTAGTCCAAGGCGGAGATGTTGGGCCGATATAAAAAAAACCTTAATCTTAGCGGGGGGAAGGCCTTTGCCCAGCTGATGGGACACGTACAATTCGGAAGGCAAAGTTTTTTGTTCGAAAGTCCGTTATTGGCTTAATCTTATCTTTAGACAATATTGAGAAACTAATTTCAATATTTTTTATTTTGGTTCAGTAGTTTGGATTTTGCAACGTTTCAAAGTTACGGTTTTATGACGTCACGCGACGGTCTGCATACTGTTGGCGGTCATAGGAACAAAACATTTTAGCGCATAAAAACAAAAGTACTGGACCAAAATAAAAAATATTTAAATTAGTTTCTCAATATTGTATAAAGATAAGATTAAGCCAATAACGGATTTTCGAACAAAAAACTTTGCCTTCCGAATTGTACAGGCTACATCTTACTTACCGGGGTGGCAGTAGGTGGCCCCAGATAGAGAAGAATGCCGAATGTCTAAAGGGGAGGCCTTTGCACAGCAGTGGCACACGCAAGGCACCGCCCCTGGGGCCTAAGTCTGTAAAGCAATGGTGCCTTTATAGGCCTCAAATTGTAGGCGTCAATTACGATGTATTAATGCTGTCGGTCCTCTTAATGTTGTTCTAGCACTGCAAAGAATATTCTGCTTCCAACTCTAGAGCATTCGCTCGTTGTAGGAGAAAAACGAGTAAAACCCGGTTTTGTCCTTCTACTGGGAACCTATCGACACGCGATTGCTTTACAGACTTAAGACCCTGGTGTAGAGATAGCTTCGTTCTCAGCAGGTCATCTAGTTTTAGGTACCCGCTTCGGTAAAATAATCAGGTTATCTATAGGTAGTTACACCAGCTTACGGTAAAAGAATAGGCCTGTTCCTGTGGATCAGGTCATGCGCAAGGCAGATTAGTGTACTAAAACATAATAAAATCGTTCCTAAATTAAATGCAAGCAATATTTACATCAATCTATGAGACTTCCATTCGAAGTAAGCTCTGTAAGTACCTAAACAATATATCTTGAAAACGTGTTTGTAAACAACTCCGGGTTCGAATGAAAGTAAACGAAAGGAAAACAGCGATTGAATCTAATCAAAAGATCGTGCCACACTGCGCACGAATTGATATTTTCGTCAACATTTGCTGATAATTAATGTTCGGGCCACGTGTCGTTGTTATAGAGAAGTTGTTTTCAAAACCAGACTGGATGTCTAACTTTAAATTGAATGCTATTTCAGAAGCTGACATTGAAACTTTAAGGCTACAATAAACATTCTCCAAAACACGAGGTCCCGATGGCAATATCCTCATTCGGACTTTGACTAAACAAAGAAAATTTTCATTCGCCTGCCGAAAACAGCTTTTACATGGTTCTCGGCAAAAGTCTCCCTGTTGCTCAAACAGTAAGGGTGTTTTTCCTCGAAGCGAACTGAAGAAAGTTACCTACGCTACGTACGATGAACTACGCCGAAAGTCCGCGCTGGCATTGTTCCAGGTGCTCCCGAAATAGCACAAAGGAGCGACCTCCGTCCCGCGACGGAGAAAAAGAAACTTCTGCGAAATGTCAGCGGTCGGTTTACTGGCGGAAAATTTGGTGCGTCAACGCACGCGTGAGAGAGTGCGTCAACCACGCGCCGTAGGGCCCGAAGTATATTCCACTTTTTGGCATAAAAGTGCTATCCTCACTATGTTCTCCTTCGCCACGACTTAGTTGGCTCCGGACGTGTTATCCTTGTTTTACATGTGGTATAAGCAGACAAAGTTGATAGGACAGTATAGGTGCTGGGCAAAGATACGCCATCCCGCAGATGTAACGGTTTTGAAGACTAGCAACTATTCTGTTTTTTTTTACAAATCAAGCACACAGGCTCTTGTCTACGCCTTTGTTTCGATGCCATGTGCATTATGATATGCCAAAGAACCAGTAATCTTTATCGGAAGTTCCGGATTTTAATCTTGATGCCCTTTGTCAATACCAATAATCAAACTATTATAGAGTCAAGTTGGTCCGGATGTAGAGCAAGAAACCAGTTTCTTGTAGCCAACTTCTGATCGGCTGTTACCTACACTTATGTAAAACTTCGTAACACTTTACGTTAGCATTAATTCAAACAATCTGTTTTCATTGGTGCTTTTTTATAGATTTTTACGACTCGTCTTTAAATATTTATACATGATCGAGGCCTAAATGCATAAGATGTCTTACACAATAAAATTATAGTCTTCTTGGTCGCATACATTTACGAGGAAACATTTTACCTACTTTACAAAAATATTCGGAATAGAAGCGGTTCTATATTTATGTTATGATAACATTTAGGCGGGAAAAATACTGAGGCCACTATAAAAAAAAACTCAATAAATTGTTGCTCTACATTTTTATAAGCTTGTGCGCAAAAGTGCGAAACAACATAGTATTGATGTAAATATTGCGTACTCAATTCCTTCGTTCCTTGTTTATTTCTACAATTTCTCGCAAACTTCTATCTGCCATCTTACCAGGCAAATCTGGCCTTTATGTTAACAGCACTAAACCCCAGATAAAGTGCAACTTTCGTTGGGATTAGGGCTGCAAATAGGAGCACGGGATCCCGGAACTACGATTATTTGGCGAAGTTTCAAGGTTGCCTGCGCTAATGTTGAAACTTTGCGTCTTTCTTTGGATGTGACGACCACTGACAACCGCCCTAGTACGTACGTGCATTGGACGACATAGGACGTCAATCATAGGTTCTGACGTCATGAAATCTTTGTCCGCAGATAAATAAGAGTAGCTATCAGTAGTAAGTAGTAAAAGCATTTATTTGTTACCACAGTCACACATACATAATACATACAATCTTTAGATAAAACACAAATACACGAAAGAAAAATTTTGGTAGGTAGTAACAATATTATAAATATGTGTGCTGCAGTATCGCAAAAAGGCCATAGCTCAGCGTACAATATTTGCTACAGCCAGACAGGCAGAGGCAAATCGCTGATTTTCAGCTATAGCCTTGAGGTGTGGGCGCGATCACGGTGCCCCGTAGCTAACGTGCCAGGAAATGTGAAATTAACAAAACAAAAACAGAAATTCTAAATTACTTAATACTAAATTAAAAATACCTGAGTGAGATACTTAGAAATAAACTATTATACCCCTACTATCATCAATAAAATATAATTAAAAAAAAACACCATAACAATATTGCAACGAGCTTAATGTACACAATTTCAGATTTTAATTAATTAGGCGGTTATGTAGTAAGACTAGTAGGTAATCCTATACTATACTAATAGAACATAGAAAATTGTTGGCCGAAATCCTTATACCCCTATTACAAATCAAGTCGCCAAAAGGATCTATCTATACTTTATCCGCCAAGAGCAGTTACATCAGTCTTGAGCTTTTTGTTTTTCAAGAAGAAAGAGTTTAAGTTTTTTCTTAAATAAATCTTTAGATTTTAAATGTCTCAACGGTGGAGGTATATTATTCCAACATTTTGTTGCACTATAGCGGAAACTGCCAGTAAAGGCCACAGTATTATGTTGGTGAGTTTCCAGTGGAAGACGTGCCGCCCTAGGAAATCTTAACAAGAACTTTGAGGGCTTAATTTTTGAGTAAAGGTACTCCGGCCTTTTATAATTGACAACCTCAAACATCAAAGAAGCCAAATGCAGCTGTCTGCGCGCCTCCATTTTGAGCATCGAAGCATTATTAAGGAAAGGTGTGACGTGATTTCTCGGTGGGACAATAAAACAGAATCTACAGCACGCATTTTGCACCCGCTGAATCAAACGTAGGGATTTCTTTAGAAGCCTTGGTCCATATACCAAGTCCGCATAGTTTAACCTAGACAAAATCAGTGATTCACACACCGTTATACGCGACTTTTCACTCAGAAGGTTACGAATTTTGTACAGTATTTTCAGTCTGTAAAAACAGTTTCTCACCAGGTTCTCAACATGAGTTTTGAATCGCAATTCGCTATCAAACACTATGCCCAGATTATTTGCAACTTCTACACGATCTACACTTTTACCGAGGACAGAAATTACAGGAGAGCGATTCTTAATTTTGGTAATTTGTCCTTTGGAGCCTAATATCATGTGTTTGGTTTTATGTGGATTTAGAACAAGTGCATTTCTATTAGACCACAACGCTATTCTTTCCAGATCTTCGTTCAACTTAAATGATGCCATTGTTATTGAATCAGGAACTTCTGATATATATAATTGGACGTCGTCAGCGTACAGATGATATTTGCTATGCCTAATAGCCCCAGCAATGTCTGCACAGTATATAATGAAAAGAAGTGGCCCAAGTATAGAACCTTGAGGCACACCCCTACTAACGGGTTTAGGAGTAGAAACGACATTGGTCCCATTGCCTTTTTGGAGTTTCACTGCCTGGGATCTTTCACTTAGATAGCTATTGAACCATTTCACAGAGTGAGGGTCAAGACCGTAGTACGCTAATTTTGATAGTAACAAAGAAGTGTTGATACTATCGAATGCACGCGAAAAATCCAATAACGCAAGTAGGGTCCCACATCCACCATCTTGTGCGGCTAGTATGTTGTCTGTTACATCAAGTAACGCCGTGACAGTACCACGACCCTTCCGGAAGCCAGACTGAAGAGAAGGTAGTATTTTATGTTTTTCGATAAATCCGTATAATTGGTAAAATATAGCTTTTTCTAATAATTTTGATAAGAATGGTAGGATACTGATTGGCCTTAGATCTTTAGGCTCACTAGGCTTATCCACTTTAGGGATTGGGGTAACTAAAGCCTTTTTCCATTGATCTGGGACTACTCCGGAGGCAATGGACTTGTTTATAATATTGGTTATCGTAGCGAGAGTTCTTGGAAGGGAAAGAATTATCATTTCTCTACTTATACCATCATCACCAGTGGCGTTTGAATCGACAGACATAATATAATTAGAGACTGTACTTTCACTTACTGGTTGCATTGTGAACGTTGCCGTACCAAACCTATTAAATTCAAAGGAGGTTATATCTGAGATTGTCACCGCATCATGCCCTGGAATGTCTAAAAAGTGGTCATTAATGACGTTGGGATTGCTGAAGCAGTCTGGCAAATGATCACTTTTACTCGGATCAGTCAATATTTTGTTTTTTAAGTTCTTCCAAAATACTTTACTATCTTTCACCTTTGAGTTAACGCAATGATTAAAAAAGGCCCGCTTTTCATTTTTTATACAAGTTTCGACCATTTTTTTCATGTCTCTATAATGTCGTTTGTGAGAATCTGATTTTGATTGGCGGTATCTATTGTGGGCTTTCTCACGTAGATCAATCATAAATTTTATATTTTCAGTAATCCAAGGCAGAGATTGTTGACCTTTAACCTTCACAGTTTTAACTGGAGCGTGTCTATCATACAATGCAACTAACTTAAAATTAAATTCACTAACCATAGCGCCCACATTTGGCAGATCATTGATACCCTCCCAATCTAGCTGACAAAGATCTTTATCAAAGCTGTCCAAGTCCATAGACTTGAGGGGTCTGTAGACAAAGCATCGGGGAGGTAGTTTCTTTTTTTTCAAAGCAAGCGTGACATTAACCATTGCATGCCCTATTGATCCAGTAATATTGGACACCACTACTTCACGAACCGGACAAGAAGCGCATACGATGTCGATCAAAGAGCATGAATCCGCTGTAAAATGCGTATGTTCTTGTACGACCTGATGGAGTGATACGGCATTTAAGAATTCATTAAGTTTTTTTGTGTTACTTTCAGATATTTCGAGCATGTTAATATTAAAATCACCTAATATTATTATGTGATCGTGGTGTGAAAACATCATTACTGAGTCAGTTAAATCGTCAAAAAAATCATCCACATTTTTCCACCTGGGTCTATATGCCGTACCGATCAATAAACTGCAACCATTTACTCGAGTACTAATCCACATTTGTTCACTAGAATCACTGACATTGTGTAAGTAACGCACACGAACATCCTTCTTAATGTAAAAAGCCACTCCCCCACCAACACCACCACGCATTTCCAGCGGACGCGGAGAATAGCGTAAGCGATAGCCAGGCGGCGCAGGCGCACGCGCCCCTTGCCCATCCCTCAACCATGTCTCATTAATGGCGACAATATCTGCATTGAAGCGGTCCATTGCGACTAGGAAATTATCATGACCTGTATTCAGTGAGCCCGCATTATACAACCCTAACTTAAGGAATTTGTCTTTAGGTGCCATAGGTACAATTTGAATTGGATTTAAATATCGGTACATTAATAATGGGTGTTTTACATAAGATAATTGGGTAAAAATAATTGGTTGGACTTATTCCACCTCTAATTATCAGTATAGTCAAATATTGCTCATGTGTAATGATACTGTTTTTGGCGCATTGAGTTATTGAACCGCATATTATTGCTACAGTTGCTACATATTTCATAGAATCTTTATAAGAAAAATTAAATAATATCTCGTTACAATCTTTGGGCATATTATACATCACCAACGACTATCATGTTGTTACACATTTCTTTCATCGAGTCACTTCCTATTATGAAACAAAGGGAATGCCCTTAGAGATTGTAATAAGTCGGTGTGTTACATAAATGTCGATCGATAGAAATAGGTTATGTAATGTCACAGATATCTATACAAACACCTTGTGTAGGTACTAAAGAAGTTAGTAAACTACAATCAAGAGGATTCCAGATATTTTTGGGTACATGAACCCAAAAACAAAAGGCGACGCTAATCGTCGACTTGCTTGCTACCGATTACAACAGACAGATCACGAAACGTTCAAGGCCGATAAAATATTATACAGAGGCACGCACCAAAAGTTAACTTTAATTAAGCAAGTGCGTTCAACAGTTAACAGGCGGAAAAGGGAGGAGGGAAAAACTAATTGCAATTTGCAACTATCCTAACTATCCTTAGGTACTGTGTCATGCCATCATTTAATAAGCAAAGTTTTACTTCAATCGGTATAAAGAGAAGATGATCGATAACAGAGCATCGGTAGAGGAGCGAAAATGAGACCCCAGCCACGCAAATAAGGGGACCAAACACAATAAAAACCTTACTTACCCTACCAAAGTGCGCTCAGTGGCAAATCATAGTTTCTAGACTTTTAGAGCATCGGGAGAGCAAACGAAATGAGACCCCAGCCAGGCAAATTAGGGGGCAAAACACACAATAAAGTGATAGTGCTGAAAAATACAGTGTTTCTAAAATTACGATCAATAACATAAGTACTTTGAAATAAAAAAGAATATGCTCAGCATGTGCTGTGTGTGCGAGATCAACACAGCGCTGATTTTCAGCACACTATTGATACTCGTACATGAAGTGCTTAAATAGTAGAGTTGGGTGTGCTTCGCTTTAGTTACATATTATTGACATGGTATTAATTATTGACTTAGTGAAGAGACATAGTAAAAACATACTTGTCTACTTACAACTAGTTACAACCAACCAATCAGTGGCCAATCATTCGTAGTTTCTGCCAACCACTCCAGAAGATGGGCGATAAAAACTAAAATGAAGAAATCGAGTCCGCGAGTTTTCCGGAAAATCCTGTTGGGTAACTTGCAGAAAATTAGGGAAATTGCCTTACTCGCCTAGATAATTGAACCGCCCGTCAATCTATACTTATAATAAAACTCTAGCGAAGTCAATTCTGTACATTGAATATTTTTAGAAAAAAACTAGCAGGGGTTACTAAGTAAACTATACTGAATCCAAAAATGCAAAAAAAACGGTTTATGTCTGTCTGTCTGTCTGTCTGTCTGTCTGTCTGTCTGTCTGTATGAACACGATAAACGCGAACACCGCTGAATAGTTTTCAACCAAACTTAACATGGTCGTAACTCACGTTTCTGGGAGTAACTTAGGCTATCCGATGTTTAGAATACATTGCGGGTTGCAATTTTAACTTTGTTTTTTGTAAGAAATATTCATAATTTGGATATGGCTTCTTGAGAAGGTATGTTAAGAACGTGATACTGAACATATTTCTGCAAAAAAAAAAAAAAAACCGACTTTGAACCACATTCTCTCGAAAACCTACATTGCGGGTTGCAATGTTAACTTGATTTGAAAAACATATTTGATTTGATTTGATTTGATTTATTCATAAAACAAAGCCCACAGCACAAGATAAAAAATATAAACAGATTGAAATAGGCTAAGCTTAGGCCAATTAAGGACTTACTTTATATAAACTGAACAATTAATTACGAACATGCATTACCAAATTAAATTAAATTAAAATAAAATTACAATAAGATCATTAAAACAAAATTACAATAAAATGATTAAGCTGTAAAATAATAAAAATAACAATTTGACACAAATATATTTCATTGACCTAAATAATTTTTTTTTTTAAAAAATACGAAATTAGGTAAAATTACAAAATAAATTTTACAACGTAACATTTTTACATTAAGGGTGGGAAACATGTGACTTGAGTGTGTGTGAGGGTGTGTTAGGGTGTGTGAGGGTGTGTTAGGGTGTGTACTGTTGGAGAAGAGAAGAGAAAAAGAGTAAGACCTAACATTCAAACATTACGACGCGCTAGTAAATTAATTATACTACGCTTGAATAGACCCGGAGACTTGTGAAATATGTCAACATCGGAGAAAGTACTATTGTATGTCTTTGGCAAGCGACAACTTAAGGAATTCTGAGCGTAGTTAGTAGTAGCGGAGGGTATGTCGAAGAGGGAAGAAGCGGTGTGTCGAGTGCGAGTACCAGGAGCCCATAGTCTTACAAGTGTATTGACTAGTTCAGTGCAGTTAACCAATCCATGGCACACCTTATACAGCAGCATCATATCCAGGAGGACACGCCGATCTTCAAGAGCCAAAAAGTTGTGGCGTTGGCAAGATGCCTGGTAGTCGACGTTGGGACTGTAAGTTTTATAATTGAGGTGACGTAGAAATTTCTGCTGTAGACGCTCGATTGATTCAATATGGGTAACATACTGGGGATTCCATACGGAACTGCAGTACTCCAAGACACTTCTTACGTAAGCATAGTAAAGAACACAGACACTTTTAGGGTTTTTAAAGGGTTTGCTAACCCTCAGGATAAATCCCAGGTTACGGAACGCCTTGTTAGTAATGGCCTCAATATGGTCATCAAAGGTCAGCTTAGAGTCCAAAAGCACCCCCAAGTCTCGTATAGAGTCAACAGTTTGGATTAGTGTGTCATCAAGATAATATGTGTAATAAATAGGCTTTGTACTTCTGGTAAAGACAACATGGTTGCATTTAGTTGCGTTGACGTTAATTCTATTTCTATGATAGTATGCAGATAATCGATTTAGGTCTTCTTGGAGATAGATACAATCTTGTATAGTTTTAACCTTTATGTAGACTTTCTTGTCGTCTGCGTATAAAAGGAACTTGGAATGCTTGAAACAGTAGCCTATATCGTAAAGGTAAGCAATATAGAGCAAAGGCCCCAGTATAGAGCCTTGTGGTACCCCGGACGGAATTGGTATGAAGTCTGATTTTTGGTCACCAATCGCGACTGCCTGACTCCTATTACTAATGTAAGATTTAGTCCAGCGCAGCAGATCACCACGGATACCAAGCATTTCCAGCTTACGGAGTAGTATCACATGATCCACACGGTCAAATGCTTTTTCAAAGTCAGTGTAGATCACGTCAAGCTGGCCACCACCGTCCATGCCTCTCAGAACCGCATCCACAAAAACTGCCAGATTTGTAGTAGTTGACTTTGAGCGTACAAATCCATGCTGTTCAATGGGTATATTAAGCGAAACATTTGAATAAATGTGATCATGAACAACCCGTTCCATTACTTTGCTGAAGACATTGAGAATTGAAATCGGTCTATAATGTTCCACTGGCGATTTAGAACCCTTTTTATGGACCGGAACAATATGAGCTACCTTCCAAGTTTCAGGCACCATGCCATCACGAAAGGATTGATTAAATATTGCAGTTATCGGTTTGGCAAGAGATTTGGCACAGTTGACCACTAGAATAGCAGGAATACCATCACTGCCAGGGCCCTTGCTTTTGTCAATGTTGTTGAGCAATTTTAGCACATACTCCTCGGAAACCTCAATTGCAGATGTAACTAGTTGATGAGAAGGTTCTGGTAGTTCCGTTTGGGGATAGAAGTTAGCTGGAACTGCAAACATGTTACCGAAATATAGATTGAAGGCATTACAAGTATCCTGACCCTTAGAAAGTAGTACATTCTTATAAGTCATATTTTTTGGGTAGCCGGATCCTTCTTTACGTCTTGACTTAATATAAGACCACAGTAATTTTGGGTTATTTTGTATGCCATCTTCAGCCAATTGTATGTACCTATTGTAGCATTCATCATGAATATTTTTTTGTCTTTTACGGAGTGTAGTAAAAGAGTCATAATCTGATGGATTTTTGTGCTTCTTCCATAATTTGTGGTATTTAGTTTTTTCTTTGATAATATTAATAAGCACTCGACTGTACCAAATGGGGTATTGGTGTGAGCTGCCAGCGATGACTTTATCCCTTTACGGAATCACCTTTACGGAACTGATGCCTTAAGCTTTTCGTTCTCGGTGGTGCCCGAACAGAGATATCGAGTGAGTCCAATTCTAGAGAGGGGTGGAAACGGTCTTCCTTAACAGCTGGTGTGGCAGCCCTGTGTACATCAATGGAGAAGTTTGAAAAAATTAGGTCTAAAACATTATTGCAGCAATTTTTAAATTTATTTGATTGGTCTAAGCCTAAAAAATTCATGTAATTTATTAAATTAGACGCTGTATTTTGAACTTCAACTGGACCCTTCCTAATTATCAATGGCTCAACTGGATCCCAGTCCACACATGGCAGGTTAAAATCACCCAAAATCATAAAATAGTCATCTGGATGGGACTGAGTGACGTCGCTCAATGCATCGAGAAAATTTTGCGTACGTTGAGGAAGCAATTCATTTGGAGGTATGTAAACAAGAGCTATGTGTAAGTTGCAACGCGCGCCTATGATGCAACCTGAGATAGTTAGCCAGAGGCATTCGTGGTCGTCGCGCTGCCACTCCGGACGTGCCCGTGCATTCAGGGAGCGTACGGCGAGGGCCATCACTCCACCGCCCGCGTTGGCCGAATCCCGGTCCTCACGGAACACCTCATAATGATCCAGATCCGATAATTCTGCGTTTAGTATACTATTGCATAGCTTAGACTCCGTGATAAATACAATATCGTAGTCGAAAGCAGACATACTATTATGGAATGTGGTTGTTTTGGTTCGCAGTCCATTAACATTTTGATAAAATAATCGTAGGTTATGGAATTTTAATTTTTTTCAGGTAAATATAAGTAGTACATATGTTGTTTAGTAGCAATAGACTGCGACCCAACCAACGACAGTCATAGTAACCGTGATTTAAAGTATTTTTAGTTTTTCTCCTCGAGTTTAGTGTAGTGTGGTGATATGTAGTATTTGAATTAGTGAAATGTGTAGTGTAAAGTGTTTGAAATGATATGGAAGTGTATGGAAGGATTATTGGAATTTCCTTATGGTAAGTGAGCAAATAATATAACGAAAACAACAAGATATGAACAATCATGAGATTATTTTCTTTAGGTCCGTTTCCGATGTGATAGGCATGGCAGGGGACTTGTCGTTTTTCCGCACATGTATACGGCAGTTTTTTGTCCACGTATATTTATAGCCACAGTCCCTGGCTTTTGTTTTGCACGCTTGTAACAGCCTTTTGTTGTCAAGGGTCAAGTGTTCATTGATGTAAATGCGGACTGCCTCTCCGGCCATTCCAAGCTTGGTAGTGTCTAGGTCCCTGCATTTACGCGCCGATGAGAACATCATGTCCTTAACTTTCCGCTGTCTGAAGCGCACGACGAGAGAGCGAGGTCGGCCTGACGTAGGGCGAAAGGGCTGCACACGGTGTGCGAATTCAATGTCATCATTGGAGAGATCGACCCCAATGATTTTCGCAATTTTATGCACAATGCCGACCGTGGACTCCCCCTCCGACTCAGGGATGCCAGTAATTTCAACGTTTTGTAGACGGGCCCATTGTTGTTGTTGCTGGTTCTCGCGTTCGACAGCGACAAGGCGTGATTCCAGATCCTTACATTGGCTCTGCAGTTTTTTGACGTTAGTGTGTGCCGTTTTGGTCTCGGTCTCGTTCTTTGCCAACGTCGCCTTTAGTTCCACATTTTCCCGTTGCAAGTCGGTTATGTCGGACTTTAGCTCAACCATCTGGTCCCTGAAGGATTTTAACTCTGCATTCATGACCTCTCGCACCACAGTCGGTAATTCTTCTCTTATAGTTTTTATTATGTCTGCTCTTAGTTGGGCGGAACAGAAGAGGCTTTCTGGTACACTAGGTAGAGGAGATTGCATCTCGATTGCATCCGTCTTGGCGGGTCTCCGGATAGTGACGTTGGAGGCCTCGTCAGGAATCGTTTTTAGCGGGGTGTTGCTATTATCGCCCTTGGGCTGTTTAGCTTTACAGTCGGGGCATCTCCACGCTGTTTGATTTTTGTAGTTAAGCTCGGTCAAACCGACGCATAGGTAGTGATATAGTAGCAGACAGGACCGCACGGTGCATTTGATGCCCTCTTTGTTGGGCACGACGTGTTCCGTACAAGCATTACACGAACTTGCCTTACAGCTAGGACAGAGCCAAGCCTTGCGCAGTTTCTGTAACTCATCACCAACACAGGCAATGCCAGCACATTTTAGATGACAGCTGTAAGCACAGGATTTTCGGATGCATTGCACTTTATCCTTCTCAGTCACCGTCGAAGTGCACACTTTGCATTTACTCATTGTAAGAGTAGGTGACTCAGCTAGTTATCAGCTGGTCGATACGTTGATGTTGTGATAAAAAGGTCTCAAGCGCCGTGGAAAATGCGTCGCTTACGCGTTTTGGTCGGGCAGTATTGTGATAATAACGGTTCCGAGGGAATGGTACACTGTTATTGTAAATGCACCCAAATTAGAATAGTATTTGTTTAACTTGTGTGTTTCACTGATTGTTCACTATATTTGGCACTGAATTGACGAATTGATTCACTTAAAGACTGTCGTAAAACAATTTAATTATTTAAAAGATAGCGAAGCAGTTGCGTTCGTTTCGCAGAGCGCGGGTAGATGATATACTTTGTTTGCCGTAGAGCGGGATAGACAGAGTTATTTGCGGTAGATACGCTCTAACCCAATCTTATGCTTTGCTTGCTGGCTTAGCATGAGAATGGGTAAGTCCTTATCTATGGGCTTATAACTTTATCTATCCCACTCTACGTCGAGGGAGATACATATAAACCCCCATACTTCCCAGGCAATTCTTATGCTAAGCTTCCTGGTATCTTACACGGGCGATACCTAATCTAAACAAAACATATTTTATCATTAATGTATTGTTTAGATTAGGGCACACACACACAGACAGACACACAGACAGGCACACCCTCTTAAACACATAAACAGACACACACACAAAGCTATTGTTGGTCGGGGGTTAAAAAAAAACCTTCCTTTTGAGTTTTCCTCCACAGTCGAATTTAAATTAAATGTCAAATGTGTAAAATCGCATACGAAGTCGCGGGCACAACTAGTTAATCATAAAAATACGAAAGGTGCATCGAGTGTGAACGTATGAACGTTACGTTGCAACATAAAGCGAACTGGGGTGGAAACTTTGGTTTCGACCGTCGTTAGGCAATAGGCAAACTGAGCGATATAACTAAAGCAACAGTCCTATTTCTTCGAAAGAGCACCAACTCATTAAATAGAACCCCGGTTTGATGGATATTGTGTCCTTATTCTCATGTGATTAAGTGATCACAAGATTCACAAGTGGCAAAATTGATATTGGTAAGTAGACTGAAAATAAAATTGAGTACATAGCTATTTGTAGATTTGTAGCTCAGAGGCACCACTATAAACTCTGCTTTGCACTAGATCGATAGATAGAGAACACGTGGGCATATGCCACCACCGGGATCCAAAAGGCATACATGATTCGCTTGATAGACAGCCATACACCGAACAGCCAATGCTAACTGCAGGTCAATACCGAATCAATAACGGATGAGTAATGCAAAATTGAATGTGCGATAACCAGATAACGGATTACATGGCTACAATACGGAGCTACGTGACAAGCAAATCGAGTCCAAACAGTTGTTTATCGAAGCGTAGACTCCATACAAAACCCCTTTGTGTACGATGGGATCGAGGTCGTGCTCTCCCATATATTTTCCGCGATTTCCGCGGCGGGCAGCGTGCGTCAACTGCGCAGCAGACAGAGCGGGACAGACGTTTGTTGTTGTTGCCCTCTCTCTTCGTCAGCACGCTTCTTTGTTTTGCCGATGATATAAAGCCAAGCGCTCACGCGGCGCTCGAATTTAGCGCGCTGCCGTTGACCCAGGCGCCTAGCGTTTCGGTGGCGGTGGATGAGTGACGACTTTGGAAAGCCTTTCACTTGAATTGGAACTTTTGGAGCTCCCAGCCTTTGAGGACCTTTGTGAAGTGACTCTCAGTGTAGCTATCGAACTAGTGCAGTGATGAGGCCCCCAACGGAGTATGGAGCGGCGCCGCTGCCAGCGGAGGCTGAGGAGAATGACGGCCGGGCTCCGGCTATGATGATTTGCGCCAGATTGGCGGGACGCGCCATCATCAGGGTGGTGGGCCGGTGCGAGGATGCCCAGGAGAACAGTCAGCTTGGTGAGTAAAGACCACTTTTTATTGAACCATAAATTCATGAAGATGTAGGCTGTAGTGTGGCAGTCCACAGAAAATATCCAAGTGTTTGGCTGAAGTAATTGATGATTAACTAAAACAGTAAAATGAAGACAAATTGTCAACTACATTAGTAGGTAGGGCCAGACATCATACACCCACCAACTACTAGGTACAGTAGGTAAGTATGTACATACCTACTTATGTCCGATTGTTTAGCTTCGTTGAAAGTTGGCTAGCATCACTTGGCAAGGAACTCGAATATCCCCAATCCCATAGATACAAGCTTGGTGAATATTGTAGAGCGAATGAGATTCCACCTTCAATGTAACTTTGCTAAACAAGCACCTACCTAGGTACCTAGATTGTCTGAAAGTATTTAGAATGTGTTGCTTTGTGTTGTTCCTTGTGTGATGTCGTTACACCTAGATAAGCTAACAATGCTATCTAGGATAACGACTACTTAGCATGCGTGTTAGTTAACGGGATATCTATAGATAGGTACTCAGTTTTTTCGGCGGTTACTAGTTTTTAACAGCAATAAGACACGCTAAAAGGCTCCATAATTTACTATTGCCTGTCGAATACTCAGACATTCTTTGAAGTGTACCTATTACAGAGTTTGCATTTGCAACATCGATTAATATATCGCACGCAACGCAACGCAATGCTACGCACAACCTACGCCACTTAAAAGGTACCGCCCGATAATGAGATTTGATATTTAATTTTATGAAAAACCATTGTAATGAATGATAGATAGAAACCTATATAAACTCTTTATTGTTCACCAGAAAATATTTCCATATAATCATTTTCTTACAATAAAAGTACAAAATTTCAAAAGCGTCTTTTCCAGACAGCCTTGTTTAGTGTTGTACGAGTATGAGTACCTAATTATGTATCTATAGGTGGCAAACCTCCCCATCAGCTTCTATGTATTATCTTACCTACATAATTTATATTTTTACGCTGATTACGAACCTTAGGATCAGCCCGGAATCCGGATGCCTTATATCAAGCCCATTTCAAGCTCTGTAGATTCTGTCTATCCGGTCTCTATCACTTTGTGCGTTTGGTGTTGATAGCGTCATAGACTTTGAGAAAGTGTGCTCGATATTTTGGTTCATCCGGTCCACAATGCTGGAGACATCTCCAGCACATGCTACTGGCTGTCTCTACCAACTCAGGAACCCAGGATATATAAAACTAAGGCCGTTGCATCTGCGAGATGAGGTGACTTACACAGCTTCCAGCGGCATCTACACTCACACTGTAGATGGGTGAAGAAACCACTTGGACGCTGCAGTGCTTTGGTCATGTTTAGATGGAGTAGATACCATCCATACCAGGATATCATCCTCTCATCGCTGTATCTCTCCCAGGATATAACTCTAACAATTAACTCTATTTAAAGCGTGTACGCAATGTTATTGTTTTGTATAAGTATGCCGATATCCGTATAACACATTTATTTACATTCTTATCTGGTAGACATTTAGACAGACTAATTGCGTAGGTGTTGCCGAATTGCTAATGCGAACAAAAGCAAGCAAAAGTAGCAAGCTATTGAGGGCACTTAACTAGTTCTGAATATCTAAAGTCATTGTGCTCTTACGCACTCATTAAGTAATATACACGGTACTCCAACTCCGTTAAATATGACCTTGACCTAATGGTCTACCCATCATCATTCAAATGTATATCAATGAATTGATATTTAATGTAGAGATAGGTAGGCAATTTTTTGGAGTTTTTCGAGTGACCAAAATGTTACCTTTTTGCGTCTATTGTAAAACTTGAGTACCTTAGCTATGCATTGAATAGATAAAATAGTAGGCAAAAATTATACACCTTACAATAAATATCAAGTAGGCCAAGTATTGAATATGATGAAATGCATGTAGGTGACTGTCGCATCTTGCAGTATAGTAGGAGAGATACATTGAGCACGTAACCGTATTTATAATGGCTTCCTATTTCCTATTTATTCCGTAACAAGTTTTCCAGGGGATTGAATCTATAATTGGATATACTTATTCTAGCATCCGTAACTTGAATTATGGAAGTAGATTAATCAAAGTTAAGTAGGTGGTGTTTTCGGGCGGCTTCTTTCCTTCAATGGATTATTTTCTAGCGCATAAGTATACTTAGCTGCTATCCGACACACACTTGAACATTTATTATTGTCACCTAGCTCATACCAGACGATCTAGTTGCCTTGTTCGGATTTCATTTTAGATTATCCGGATTCCTAACAACAACAATTAGTCCGGTTAATGGAGTTTCCACTTTACTTAGTTTTCTTGTAAGTGGCTCTACATTTTTGTAAATATATGTATATATCGCCGATTTCCCTACTTCTTAAGTACACCAACATTCACAATATTGAGTCACTATAAGGCACACGACAACGTGAAGACATAATCAAGATAAACATAGGAGGGTACCTACCAACCAAAGTAAAGCAACGCTAACTTTACGTAAACTATTGCGCTTCTTTCGTAAACCGCGTCTAAGATACCTCGTCGAAGTTGTGAAACCAAGGCCGGTAGAGTCGGGTCCCAGTGGCCTTTGTTTTAAGAATTCATTGGGAGTTAATTAGGCAATAAACGCATGGTTTATGACTTTTATCCTATCTAGTTTTAGGTAGTTAAGTTTCTCAGTGGCTCTAATGCGAGAAGGTAAATAGAGAACCTAGGTACACTTGACAGCACGACAGAGAGTATACACTTTTGTTGTAATGTCGCCCGTAACGTAACCGAGTAGAGTGCTAGCGGGTAGGTAAGTGTCTACGCTCTGTGTCGTGTACAGCTTTGTTGCAAAGTTGCCTGTAACGCAACGGAGTAGAGTGCTAGCGTGTAAGTCTCGACGTGCTGTCATGTGCACAACGTAAGAAAAAAATACGTGACTCGGTCCTTCCTTACCGATGAAAAACTTAAAAAGAGAGGATTTAAGAGTATCTACCTAAGTATAATAACGATCGATCATCATAAGCTTTAGGCCCGTCAACATCCACTGCAGTTACAGTAGGGGAGACTACGAAATAAGAACATATCGGGGGCTATGCCGTACCTACGTCGAACCAACTGACCATCAGTATTTCATCACCACACCACGCTTACTGCTAAGTACCTAGTATCAAATAATTATTATCCTACTCCTATTTTACGCGAAAGTTTGTAAGTATGGATGGATGGATGGATTTTTGTTACTCTTTCACGCTGAAACGGCTGAACGGATTTGGATGAAATTTGGAATGGAGATAGCTTAGACATCAGATTTTCTGTAGTCCACGCGGACGAAGTCGCGGGCAAAAACTAGTTATTTATAACGTTAACGCTAAAGTAGGAACTTATTAAGCTGACTCTATAATTTGATATCTATGAACCAATTCGGTTTTACATCATTCTAGTAACATGCAACTAAGTACCACCTTGTTACGTTATTTAATATAACTTTTTCCAGTATTATTACTGTCCATTGCTTGTCCCGGAAGACCAAAATAAGGCACAATAGGAATGTTAACTAACACGCGGAAGCGGCGCGCACGCATTTGCTGCATGGATCGCGTGCGCAAGTGTCAATACTCCGCAGACAAAGCTCAATTTAGATTTAGAACATCTCTGATGCGTAGATCTCTACTTACTTATCTGCATTGTTCCATATGGAGTCTACTCTACCTTTGATAGGAGGTAAGTAAACATAAGTTCCCTTCAGTTGCAGATTCAAATGATGCATTAATAGAGTAGGTACTTATTAGTTATGTCTTCTCTCGCCTATCACAGAGTTGCTATCTAGTGTCTACGTGCCGATGTACGTGCTATCTACCCTCTGATTTTCACTGGCAAAATTGACGGAAAGTGACCAAGAGGAATATTAGACACGTTAGACCGACCAAATCCGCTCCACACTCCAAACCACAATAATAATATACGATGCCATACACTTAGCCGCACATAGAAACCACTGGCGACGCATTGTATGTACGACAAGGATTGCTCCGATTGAATGACCACGAGACACGACCCTCAGTGTTAAGGATACCGATGCAAGGACAGCTACAGAGCTCAGACGTGCAGTCGAAGGCAGAGAGCACTGTAAGTATGTAAATGTAACGCTTTCTATCGAGCTCAAGAGGAATAAGATAATTATGTCATCTTAGCTTAGATATACCCCTAGTACTTTATTAGTTGCTAGGTGGTTTCTTTATGATTTTGTTGTGATTTGATAGACATAATTAGACATAACATACCTACGAAGGTGCTTGTTAGGTACCTTCCACAACACGTCTACACCCAAGAATACTCCGCTCAGAATAATTAGTGTGGAGGCCTAACCTTCTGGTATTAGGAGGAAAGGTCTAAACGCCTGTAATAAAACATCCACATTCGTTGTAAGTTGAAAGAACGGCAGTCAGTACAAACTTGTCGACCTTAGCGAATCAATTTATTCCATGTAGAGACTATAGAAAGGTCACTTTTGTAGCGCCACTTCCCTGTGCGCCTGTGCGAGAAGCATGATTCATCAAAACCATGGCAAAAAGAAGTTATAGATCTGAACAAACAATCCGGTCAAGTTTTTAAACATTTAAAAGGATAGTAAAATCGAGGAACTTGCTTTGTTCCGAGGACTCTACATTTTAAACGAAACGAAACGTAAAATGGTTACCGTACGATGCGAAAACGAAACGCAGAACAGAAATGTCAAAAACAGCTGACTGTAAATGTCAAACCAGCCAGCTGTCATCTGTCAAATCAACGAATAAACTTTGCACGAACGAAGTTTTTCCTGCTTTTGTTTAACTTTCCTCGAGTTAATTCACACAAAACGATCATAAATTAGACCTCGGCATTACTCCTTTCACTCGTGCATGTTCTTCATAACAAATTGCGGCTGTGGCGTTGTTAAAATCAGCATTGAACTAAAAATAGGTCATCCTGCCTTTCGCACAGCTCCTGGCGGCGCGTTAATAGGATTTATAAATAACACTCTCACTTTGTGTGCTCAGAGTGTAGCTCCGCGTTAGTTTAACTCGAAATCACCAGTTAAATCATGGCTTTAGCGGTTACGAGAGTTGTGCTAAGGTGCGAAGACGCGCAAGAATCTCAGGCTCTGGGTACGGTTTTTCACTATGATTTAGCTATTTCACGTGTTTTCAGACGTTTTGTGCAGTAGTAGAACATGAT
This sequence comes from Zelleria hepariella, assembly GCA_949319315.1. NCBI lineage: Eukaryota > Metazoa > Arthropoda > Insecta > Lepidoptera > Yponomeutidae > Zelleria > Zelleria hepariella. The sequence goes on along the minus strand of OX439391.1, from coordinate 12,338,161 downwards.
GCAAAGAACCACTGGAATGTAATTTGACACCTTTTAATGGATGTTTAGTCTGAGAGAAAGTTTGTGTCATGCTTTAATCACAACTGAATGCAAGAGACACAAATACTGACTATTCTAACTAATGACTTGCTAAATGGGTAACATTTAAAAACATCCCTGGGATCTCACATTTTGCAAAAGTTGGTGTCTACCTTCTTCTGAAACACTGACGTAAGGTTATTTGAGGCTCACTCTGAGTAGTATATTTTTTCTTTCGCAGATTTGTCAGAATGCCAGCTGATGCAGGTGCCAGATGCGGTGTATCACCTGATGAGGCATACAGAGCTCAAGAGCTGCGACCTCAGTGGCAACGTCATCAGCAAGATTCCTCCCAAGTTTACTGTTAAATTTAGTTTAATTACAGGTGAGAATGTGACACTTTTTATGCTATGGCAAATAAAAATGATTCTATAAAAATACTCCCAGACAACTTTTCACATTAGTATTTGTTTGAGTTTGTAAATGCAATGGACAAAGTTTCATTGTTTTCTCTGCTGAGTAAAATTGCTCCTCCTTTTTTTCTTTCATTTCAAGTTTGTTAAATACTTGTTTTTGAGATAGGTAATCTCAGATAGTAATATTTCCTCATCATCATCTGTATTTTCTTGTAATGTTAATTATATTTCTTTTTCATCATTGCCATCTTGGCCCCTACCTAACACTAGACTATTTCATCTGCCCGCAAAGACGTCTACGCTTGTCGCTCGCGTTCTAATTTCGTATTTCCTAATCGGCCAGTACTCCTATGGAGGTTACCTGGGTACAGAACCACATTGTATCCTACGACATCTAGGTCTAAAACAGCTCTCCTGAGGCGAGCAAAAGATCACACTGAATGTTTTTTTTTCTTTCCTTTTCCAGACTTGAACCTCTCAAACAACCAGATCGCCAAGCTGCCAGACGAGCTGTGCACACTGGCCTGCTTGCAGCGGCTCGACATCTCACACAACAGCTTCGTAGCTCTCCCGCATATCGCCTGCCAGTGCCCTAGTCTGCACACCCTACTGGCACGCCATAACCAGATTATTGGTAAGTTTTGAACATTGCGTGGGGAAAAGGCCTAGGCCCAACAGAAGGCTTTACTCATAGACTTATAATTCTATGGCTTTACTCATTGGCTGGAAGAATAGATAGATACTTAAAAAGGGTCTTTACCGCATCACTTAATATTTACAAGTAATTAAACGGAGTTAGGTCTTCAGAGACCGAAAAACTACTGGAACAGCGCAAAAATCTTCCGAACTACCAGTATAACTCCCAAGAACACCGCGAGACAAAAAGATATCTAAATCGATACGCCAGGACATTCGCAAGAGAAATACTGACAGCGCCTTATAATAAAATACAGAGGTCCAAAAGTGTTCAGCAGAGCAACCACTAATGGTAGAAGCCAACTAACTAAACTGGAAAACGACCATAGAGAAGTAGTGAGCCAAGCTTCTGATCTATTGGAGATCATCTCAACGGAGAACTGTACTCATCACATAAGCCAGCCCCCACAACTGTGAATACCTCCGACAAACGCGCACCGCTAACACGACACTATACCGAGGACCTACCTGAAATTAGGTCGTACGAGATCAAGCAGGCGCTGAAACAACTAAAACAGTATAAGGCAGCCGGAGAGGACGGTATCACTACAGAGCTACTGAAAGCTGGAGGACGTGCGGTGGTGAAAGAATTGAGATGGCTCTTCAATGAAGCTCTTTTCACAGGAGAAATACCTTCCGGATGGAGGAATTGTGTAGTGGTCCTATTCCACAAAAAAGGCCCTAACACCCTGCTGAAAAACTACCGACCAATCGCGCTACTCAGTCAAGTCTACAAAGTGTTCTCAAGAGTTTTAACATCAAGACTGACTAAAAAACTTGACAAGTATCAACCGAGAGAACAGGCAGGGTTCAGAGGAGGATTCGGTACAGTCGACCACATTTTTACTTTGAGGCAAGTGATACAGAAATCGAGCGAATACAACAGGCCATTATACCTTGCTTTCGTCGACTACGAAAAAGCTTTCGACTCTGTGGAACACTGGGCTGTTATGATGTCCCTCCAACGATTTGGAGTAGACTACCGATACATACAACTCCTAAAGAGCCTATATCAATCGGCTACGATGACTGTGCAGATGCAGGGCTTTTCGACGACCGTTCCCATCAAAAGAGGCGTACGCCAATGAGATGTTATATCTCCGAAGCTCTTCACTAACGCACTTGAAGATATCTTCAAAACGCTCGACTGGAATGGTCTCGGTATCAACATAGATGGAGAGTACCTAACTCACCTCAGGTTTGCGGATGACATCGTGATACTGGCAGAGTCGCCAAAAGATCTGGAACATATGCTGACCAGTTTATGCCATGCGTCACTGCTTGTTGGCCTAAAGATGAATGCGGAAAAGACAAAGGTAATGGGCAATACCGATATGTCGAACGATCCAATTTCCGTTGACGGCAACGCGATAGAGCAAGTATCGGAATACCCATACCTGGGGCATAACTGACGAAACCATGAACAGGCTCAAGGTTACACAAAGAGCCATGGAAAGGTCGATGCTCAGAATATCCCTCCGCGACAGAATACGAAATACAGTAATACGCCAACGCACCAAAGTCGCCGACATCGGCAAACGGATAGCGCGCCTTAAATGGCAGTGGGCAGGACACGTATGTCGCCGAGAGGATGGCAGGTGGAGCCGAAAAGTCCTGTCATGGAGGCCGCGTACAGGAACGCGAAGTGTGGGTAGGCCAGCTGCACGATGGTCCGACGACATCAAGGCCGTAGCAGGCTCAACCTGGACCACAATAGCTGCAGACCGGCTGAAATGGAAGAAGAATAAAGAGGCATACGTCCAGCAGTGGACACATAAATGCTGAAGAAGAAGAAGAAGGTTTTCAGACGAAAAATACAATGCAAATATTTGTATTTTTTCTCTCCATAGGACATTATGTTATAGAGGACTCTTTTTATTCATATTAATGTCCCCAGTCACGTTTCATTATCAAAATGGTGTATCGGAAATTCGGGACTGCCATTTTTGTAATCTGTGCTGCCACCCTCCACAAGTCCACACTAAAACTTGCAAACCCCTATTTAAAATATTCTTCGTAGGGATGGTGAGGACGCCAATAACAATGTTCTTTTTCTACTTTTGCAGAAGTGGACGTCAACAGATTGACAAGATCTCGAGCTTTGGAGTATGTGGACCTCAGTGACAACCCCATTCCTCCGAGAGCTCACGAGGAGCTGAAGAAACTCTCTCGGCCCTCCGTCACCGTCTCAGAGAGAGAGAAGGAAGACTGGGAGGATCTCGACTTATAAACAGCTGTGTTGTACAGTCAGCCACACGCTAAGATACCCCTTTTTGTTCGATTGGCGACCTTATTCCGCGCGCGGTAAGAGCTACCATTGGTTATCCTAGACTGTGGTCGACCATACTTAGGATTCTACGCAATAAGGGCCAGAGGAAAGCGTTTTTTTACGCCAGTTTGGGGTTTTTCAGCTGCACATAGGTTTAATACTGTTTGGATTAGATAAGCCCTTGTCCTTGAAGATGGATTATGCCCCTCTGTCCACGACGCTATCGAGTCAAGATACCTAGACAAAGTTTATTCAAATAAATGATCTATGAATTTATTAGATTCTACATAAGTAATATTTATTCAAATCTAAGGCCTTTTTGGCAAATAAAAACATACTATGTGTCTGAAATTGGTGAAATATTGAATATATAAAAAAAGCGTCAAGAGAAGAGGGGAAGAGAAATGATAAAATAGTTGTGTGACAGAGAGAGAGCTATGCTAATGGCGGACGTAGAATAAACACTCAAATGAAATGAAATGAGTGATAAATTGAATTAGGTTTTATGAATTTTATTAGTGCAATAATGTTTTATGCCAAACAAAATACGTGTATGGGATTGTATAGTGACTCTGGCCCTACCTAAGCTGTGATTTTTTATAATCTATTTTAAATGAGGACAATTTCGATTTTATAAAGACGTGAATAGGCATAAAAAGGAGAATTCAGTACCTAGTGAAAATTCGACTATGTATTAATTTGAGATTAATCATGTATTTTTTGTATTAAAGGTACTTAATGTTAATTAGGAGGCAACGCGATTGACTAGAAATGTAATGCCTTGTCTATGATTTGCAGATTTGCTTTAATTTTAAGTTTTAACTCTCAAATTGTTTTATAGTTTTTATCCAGTATTGCAGAGTGATTATTTAACAAAAGGCATAATAAAAGTGCTAGTCTCTTTCTATACATATAAACAGTTATAAGAGGGAGAGAGCTAGGTATGTATGGGCTCACACTTGGTGCTAAAAGTTGTGTTTTGGTGGTGCAAAGTGTAGGTAGATATTTCTGTGTGAGCCCAAGACTTTATGGGTATAAGTATACCCATAATTAAGGAACTTTTAAAGCGTATGAAAATCGTATGAAGCTGACTGTAGCTACAGATTTGTAATGATATTATTATTGGTGACTGACAGTCTTTCTTATGATTACCTAGCTATTCAAGAATATTGTGATGTGTTTTTTATAATGCAAACTATTGGTAATGTAATAAAATAAAGCATTTAAAACTACCTATGACAAAACATGTTTAATTTTTATCCTTTGTCAACTACAGGCAATGCTTTTAAAACCGTTTACTACCGGTCCAAAGTCGAAATCACCTAGGGGAGCACATTTTCACGATCAAAGTTTTATCCCAGTCGGCTATCTAGTGCATCGGCAGAAGCGCTATCCTACATGTCTACGGTTGCCATCTTTTCCCTCCTATGCTCTATGATCGGGTCCTCCTTATCTGAGCTCTCAGTTTATTATTTTATTCCGTTAAGAGCTATTTTCTTGCAAATAAACCTTGTTTGAGGACTAGCAATGGTGCCGATATATTTCCGTGACCGCTACATCGCGGCGGCGGCCGGTGGACAAGTTCCCTTCCCTAGACCGGTGGACAAGTTCCCTTCCCTAGACCGGTTGCTTTTTTGACGAGTTGCTACTGTAGACCACTTGCGTTTTAGACCAATGATACTAACTAACCCTTCGCTCTCAGTTCCCAAAACGCCCGGGGGTGCCCGAGGTAAAATACACAAAAGAGTGTGAAAAGTTCGCGCTCTAAGTAGATAGCCTCTTTTGCTCTAATTAATATTGAACGGTACAGAAAACTGAATGAGAAGTCAGACATAGATTTTGACGTCTGCCAATGGTGTGCCGTGCGTCAATTCTATCATTGTGGTTTTATTCAACTAAATTCTTAAGGAACATGGCAGGACATGGCTTAGACGACGACCCGAGCCTCAAGGGTATCAGCAGATATTTCAACGCTACCACAACTAGAGGGAGAGCTAATGTTAGTACAGTTAGCTACATGTGGAGGTTTTATATCTTTGCTGCACTGGCTGTTTTTTGTACAATGTATTTTGGAATTATTTTTATTTTAGTTAACTGTCAAATAATAACAACGTATGAGAACGGACGTATTTTTTCTTCGTCTCTAATTTCTTTATTACTTTGGCCGAGAAATATTGCTCTATCTGTGTGAATCCTATAATATCCAACATCTGGCGACCGTGCAACAATGGATAGAGCCAAAGAAGAACGAAAGTGGGCGCGGCGACGATTTTCTTTGTGCGCAAGCAATGTTGAAAAATTTCTTGCCACAAATGACACAAGTAATGCCTGCGCCTCATTCGAAAATTTAGGAGAGCTGTATGCTGCGTTATCTGAAGCCGAAAATAAGGTCACGAGTTGCTGGCTGGAGGGTCCCAAAAGGGACGAGTCTGCTCTAGATAAAGACGCCGAAGAGACACAGGCGTATTCGTTGAGATGGTTCCTGATTAAACAAAGAATGAAAGAGGCAACTGCACCCACAGAAAGGGCGGGTTCTTGTAAGGAGATGGTGAGCTGCGGTAGGTGTGGGTCTTCAAGCGATCGCACGAATAAACAACGACGGCGATTCAATCTACCCCGCCTTGAACTACCAAAGTTCGATGGCCAGATCAGTGGATGGGTGGCGTTCTGGGCCCAATTTAAAAAGATTCATCTCGATGAAGACCTAGACGACGACGACAAATTCCAGTATCTACTTGGTTCTATGGAACGAGGCTCCAGCGCACGCGAGCTCATAGAAAGTTTCCCGCCGAGCGGCAAAAACTATGCCACAGCAGTCGCTCAGCTCAAGAAGCGTTTTGGAAGAGACGAGCTGATAATAGAGCATTACGTAAGGGAGCTACTACAGTTGGTCTTGGCGCAAGCGAAAAGCATGTTGAAGATTTCTATCCAGACTCTGTACGACAAGTTGATGGCTCAAATTCTTGCTCTAGAATCGTTGGGCGTAACTCAAGATAAGTATGCCGCGTTTCTCTTCCCTTTAGTTGAGTCTGCGCTGCCTGCGGAAACGCTACGAGCATGGACGAGGTCGCATTTTTACGGCAAAAGTGAGTCGAACTCTTTAGCTGACCTGTTGAACTTCGTGCGTCAAGAAGTGGAGTCAGAGGAGAGAATCCGTGTAGCTCACGCTGGGTTTAAAGAAGACTGTCATGCCATTCCTGCTACACCGACGACTGCGTGTTTTACTACGACGACTGCTAAGAAGGATGAAAGATACCGAGCGGAAGTAAAGGTAGAGAAAGCGTGTTTGTGGTGTAATAAAACTTCCCATACGAGCTCAGAGTGCGTAGCGGCAGTAAAAAAGACCTTGGAGGAGCGAAGAGAGTTTATAAAGCGTAAGAACGCTTGCTTTATATGTCTGAATGTCGGCCACATCTGGAAAAGATGCAAGAAGCACCCTAAATGCGTATTTTGTGGAAGGAGGCATCATCCCATTATGTGTAATGGCGTGGCGAAGGAAGCTCACGATGATGCTGCTCCGGAAACCTCAAGTAACCAAAGAACCATTGTGTCAGAAAGCACACCTCGGTCGGGTAAAGACATTTCGAAAGGTTTCCAACAAAACCCAAATGGAGAGAATCTCATGGCGACATATACCTCCTGCAGCGCCATGGTGGGGAGGGTTCTGGGAACTGGGAAACTGAACAAGAACCGCGGAAGGAGAAAGAGACGTGTATCTTCGGACTTTCCCTTTCGAGGTTGCGATGTTTCGGACCGCCACCGGAGATCCCACAGCCAGGTCACGAGCCCATCGAGACGCCAGACGGACTGAATCTGTTTTCAGTTGATGTTCTTGGTGTTGCCTTGCGTGCAATGGCAAGGGGGGAGGATGTGGAGGTTTTATATCTTTGCTGCACTGGCTGTTTTTTGTACAATGTATTTTGGAATTATTTTTATTTTAGTTAACTGTCAAATAATAACAACGTATGAGAACGGACGTATTTTTTCTTCGTCTCTAATTTCTTTATTAGTTTGGCCGAGAATATTGCTCTATCTGTGTGAATCCATAATATCCAAGATCTGATTTGATCAATCAATACTAGCTATGTGTGATGATAAGACCTATACCTACTACTTTGTATGTTAGATTACGTTATGTACCGACATTATTGTTTCATTACAGGTTTCAAAAGCAACATTGGCTTTATGTTTTACGTACTATATGTACAGTAAGTTATTTAAGTCGAAGAAGTAACAAATTACCAGTGCACAGAATGAAGCGGTAAGTTTTCCAAATCGTTAAAAATGTCCCGCCTTCTAGTTTCCGGCAGGGTGACCAGATTTTAGCTAACTCGATTCGCCTAATTTTGACTTCTCCGAGTAGCCTAAATCGCCTAATTTTTTTTATCGTCTGTTTAGCCTAATTCGCCTAACTTTTTGAGCCTAGTAGCCCAAATAAAGAAGAAAGAAACTTAAAAAAAGACAGCGAACAGCTAAAAAAAAACCGATTTATTTTTAAATCATTAGTTTTGTTCTATTCTAAAAGTGAAAAAGTTCACCGTCACAAACAGTGGAAGAATCCTCCTTTCCAAGTGCATATTACGTTTCGTTACGAGCATTTTAAGGATTAATCAAGGAATTGTTCAATAAATTTGCGATAATAGCCTAAATCGCCTAAATAAATACGAAATCGTACTGAGATAGCCTAAATTGCCTGTTCCCATTTTTTAGGTAGCCTAAATGGCTACTGGTAGCCGATCGGATTTTATGGTCGCCATTTGACCCCCTAAATGGCAACAATTCGCCTAGTCTGGTCACCCTGGTTTCCGGTTCCTCATTTGGAAACGTTTCGATATTGCATTTGTTGCCCTTCGGCGGAGACTACTGTGTGTCACTAAAATATTTAATACACACCAATTTGGGCGGTTTTCTTTATTTTACATGAATTTTTCAAAAACCCTTACACGATTATCTTGTTTCAACGTTCAATCTTGAATACCGGGACTAAGTTGAGAGGACACAAATTGACACAATCATACACAAAACGTTTTTTTGTTTAGGTTTTGGTCCTGCGATCAAACTAACTTGTCAAAGTCAGTCATCATCTGTCACTTTGCCTTTCGTCCGACACGCACTGTGTGAATTTTGTGATATTACATAAGATTTAATATTCAGGTATACCTATGTCCATTGCTTCGTTTTTACCCCAAATACCCGCACAACTACATCGGCAGAGTTTGCTTGGTGTCTCAAGTTACTCTAGTGTGTGAAACTCATCGATTTTGGTTCAGCTACATAACTGCTTGTTCTATTGCAGTATGGCCGGAGACAATGTTGACGAATCCCAGCTGAAAGGCCTGGCCAAGCACTTCAACGGCGTCACAAACAGAGGCAGGGCCAATGTGAGTTCCATTCTACAATTCATTTAGTATTCTGATGCAAATAACCTCTAAATTAGTGCCTATTCCTCCTCATAGGTTATCATTGGTCAACCAGTGGCTAGATACAATACAGTCTGTACCTATGTTTAATGCTGCGTCTGTTTACTCGTTTCTTCTAAGGAGATGATACCAGAGAAAAATACTATTTGTTCCGAGAAAAAAAATGTTCTGGTTTATGAATGACACAGGGTGTTAAAATTTTCCAATCCGAGGATTTTAAATATGTAGTATTGAGGAATTTAAACAATGCGTTTTTTTACAGGTCGCAAAGGCAACTTATGCTGTCATGGGTGTTGTAATCCTTTACTACTCACTCAAACCATCAAAGAAGTAATGATTCCGTTTAAGTTAAAGGTTATGTTTAGCAGCTTATGTTTACCGGTAATTCCTTATATGTACAGAATTATGTTTTAGTGTACAATTATATCAGATTCACTTAACAAAGTTTTTTTCTCATTATTTTAACTAGCATCAGGCAGGCACAATTAAGTAAAAGATAAAGCATTTTTTATAAATAATTTATTAAAGTCGTTCCTTACTACATTGCTATGAATATTATATTATTTTCATACATACTTAGTTAAAAATCTATATTTGTATTATTATTTCAAACTTCTCCAGTTGAATAAAAATAAAAATTAACTTCATAATCTCAACACAATGAACAATGTGTAAATAATGTATTTATAATTTTGGTAGTAAAGTAATAAGTATTTTGAGACAACACAATAAAATCATATTCAATATAATACAATAAATCCAGTCCTTTTCACCAAATCATTCATTAATAAAATTCATTTCAAAACTATTGACACCAGAACCAATGAAATGGGTTAGGTGAAGCAAAAAGTTTTCTTCGTTTTTATTGTCAGGAGTTCATCCTCTTACAGTTATCTCACAGTGAATACGGACTTCAGTAAATAATATTTTTATAGGCCTGTTGAGATCTAGCTATCTAATAAGCACAATTAAATAAGTATTGCACCATTATGCTTTACTATTAGACCAAATCTACACAAGTTCCTTTTTCTTTTGCCCTCTGATTTCATTACCTTTTTCTGTACTATCTGAAGAAGAATTTTCACTTACTTTTATTTCGTCGTACTTTGAATATAAATACTGTTTGAAAAAGTCCTCCTTCGCGGGTTGGCTCTCTTTGGGATTTTGTGTCTTCTTTATATTTACTGGATAGTTAGATATGTTATTCATGGGGTTCTCCAGTACATCTGAAAGACTTGCGTCGATAGAGTCCTTGTTTGTTCGCTTACTAGGCACTGCTTTAGGTTCTTTTTTATCGGTATTCTTTCTCAAACTCTCTGGGATTGCATCTGTTTTCAACTGAACCAGTGTAGTGTTTACTACTGAGCAATCTATCTGCATGAGTGTAACATGATCGCTTCGTACAGAATCTGAAACAAAGCAAGCAAAATCTATTACAAATTATAACAAGCACCAAATCCATGTAATGTAAACAACAGGATCCCATTCTACACTCTCAATAAATCAGTTATTTTATTATAGGGGAAAAAATGCAAGCACTTACCGTTCCCAAATTTAGCAGGCAGAATCAACGCCATCTTCGGTGGCCGTGTAACATTGTGGGAGACAGCAGGCAACAGCAAATGTTCACCCCTCCCCACACCGACTATGTAGAATGTATCGTCCCTCCTTTGCAGCGCTTGCAGCAACGACGTCCACTCCCCAAAGTCATCCATATCAAAATCCTTCTTAACACTCTTCGGCAAGGGCTTTGGGTAAACAGTTTCATAGTCAATAACAGGATCTATGTCTTTGCTTCGCTGTATCTTTCTCAAGCGGGATTTGTCCCTTATGCTCTTTCCGCTATTTCGGTTTGTAGCTAGGAAGTCGATCAAATTGTTGTCCAAGTTCAGCTTGTGGAACAGTGACTTGTATGCGTCCATTAGGTTTCCTGTAAAATAAACAAAAACCATTTATTTTTGATGAAAGGGAAATAAGATAATATATTTTCCATAATTTTGTACCAATTAAAAGTGACAGAGAAAAGGCATTCTTCGAGCCTTCCAATCTAATTTACGGGCGACAGCAAAACTGTCTCACGTGTTGTCGACTATACTTATTGCGTAAACGAAATTGTTTTATATTCAGAATCAGAATCAATTTGTTTTATTCAAAATGCCATAAATAAATTATTTACATTGAACGCCAAAATATTATCTAAAGTAAAAAAAAGGTATATAAATCAGATACTTATTACTATCTAATACTAAGTATCTAGCTACTTTTTTTTCTCCAGCTTCACTAGCTCTATTCGACATTAAAATTATTTGCTATGGGAAGTCAGCCATGGGTATGTTTTGGCGAACGTCAACATGTTGACACACACACAAAGAGAATATAGCCACTATTCACTAAACAGATAGTTGTACTAAAGATTCAGTTGGACCTTTCGTCGTTTCGGCGCACTGTAGGTCCAATTGAGCATCTTGCCGCCGCCGATCCACCGCTGCAGCTCGCCTGCTGTCCTGATGCTCTTAGTTCGGACGAAGGTCGATGATGTTGGTGACCAGAGATGGGCGGTGGGTATATACCCAATCTACCCATTTGGGTATTTACCGGGTACATTGGGTATATACCCGGTAAATACCCGTATGCACCCATTTGCTGGGTATATACAATTTGTGACTAAAAATTAACAACAAAGTATGCCAATCAGTTCTACACCATGTTCCCTACACAAAGTACGTCTTAGTAATTTTTCGTTGAACGCATATTTACAAAGTTATGCATGTTTTTGTGATTTATTTGTATGAAAACGATGATTCATAAGGACATTTGTCTTATATTTTTATAGAATTAACAACGGGTATGTTTAAAAAGTATTTTGTCATACTTTGTGTGACTAATATAATAGTTTTTAATATGAATTTAACAATAATTATTATTGATTAGGAACCAAGTGTCAAAAATTTATATTTACATTGAAACGGTAGACAATACACTGATGAAGTCAGGTTGTTTCGGTCTAATTAAAATGCGAAGACGGGTTAAGTGTTGCAAATAACAAAAATGTATAATCATAAAGTATGGTTTTATGTTTGTTCTTCCCGAACAAAGAATAACATTCGTTTATTTTATTTATTTTATTTTGCAAATGGCATTGTGCCCGAAATGCTATACGGTGAAATGTAAGCCGTCCAGCCACCTCTTTACGTCCGAGTCGGCCTCATCTACACCGCCGCCTTGGATGGCGAACCGCGGGTAGTCGTAGTTGATGTGGAACATCGTCTGAACCCGCCCGCATACGCAACTCGGGTCCGACCCACAGTTACATTTAGTGTATTTAGCTCCGCACACCTTCCCCGTAAGACCCGGAATCTATTTATTTGAGTCCAGTGCTTTCTGGGAAGATGGAAACCTGGCACACGGATATCTGGCTCGGACTCGAGATGCTTGTGAGGCAGGTCAGCAGATGTTCACCGATCCCGCCATTTCTCCATCAGCGTTCTGCCGTCCTGCAAGAGTCCATGGGCCTGCATGGTATGGCAAGATGGTTGCAATTCGGTACGCAAAGTTTTTTGTTCGAAAGTCCGTTATTGGCTTAATCTTATCTTTAGACAATATTGAGAAACTAATTTCAATATTTTTTATTTTGGTTCAGTAGTTTGGATTTTACAACGTTTCAAAGATACGGTTTTATGACCTTCACGCGACGGTCTGCATACTGTTGGCGGTCATAGGAACAAAACATTTTAGCGCATAAAAACAAAACTACTGGACCAAAATAAAAAATATTTAAAATTAGTTTCTCAATATTGTCTAAAGATAAGTTTAAGCCAATAACGGACTTTCGAACAAAAAACTTTGCGTACCCAATTCTCTGATGCAACCCCGGTTCGGTCAAAATCCCACCAAAATTGAGGGTTGCTTTGACCAAGTGCTTGTACTAACTTCTAACATCGAAGCAGGATTCCAAAAGAAACTCAAAACAGTGGCGGTATTGGTGGATCTCAGCTCAGCATTTGAAACTCTCTGGAACATGTCTGGAAACAGGGACAGTCAGGGACTACCCTACGAGCTCGTAATTTTTTTTAAATGCAACGCACGTATCGTCTTTATGACGCCCTCCTTTCAAACGCCAAACTCTGAACAATAGATAATTTAATGATCAGAATGGAGTATGATAAGATCAACAATATGCCGCACCTGCCACTAGTACCTTATCTTCAGGCAACTCGCAGTGATCTTCGCCTAACATCAGAGAGATCTTTTGCCATGTCATTCAGGCCCACGAACTCTTTCAGGACGACAGAACGCTGATGGAGAAATGGCGGGATCGGTGAACATCTGCGGACCTGCCTAACAAACATCTCGAGTCCGAGCCAGATATCCGTGTGCCAGGTTTCCATCTTCCCAGAAAGCACTGGACTCAAATAAATAGATTCCGGGTTTTACGGGGAAGGTGTGCGGAGCTAAATACACAAAATGTAACTGTGAGTCGGACCCGAGGTGCGTGTGCGGGCGGGTTCAGACGATGTCCCACATCAACTACGACTACCGCTATTCGCCATCCAAGGCGGCGGTGTCGATGAGGCTGACTCGGACGTAATGAGATGGCTGGACGACTTACATTTCACCGTATAGCATTTCGAGCACAATGCCATTTGCAAAATAAAATAAACGAATGTAATAAGTTTTAGTTATTCTTTGTTCGGGAAGAACAAACATAAAACCATACTTTATGATTATAAATATTTGTTATTTGCAACACTTAACCCGTCTTCGCATTTTAATTAGATCGAAATGACCTGACTTCATCAGTGTATTGTTTACCGTTTCAATGTAAATATCAATTTTTGACACTTGGTTCCTAATCAATAATAATTATTGTTAAATTCATATTAAAAACTATTATATTAGTCATACAAAGTATGACAAAGTACTTTTTAAACATACCGGTTGTTAATTCTATAAAAATAAAGACAAATATCCTTATGAATATTCGTTTTCATACAAATAAATCACATAAACATGAATAACTTTGTAAATATGCGTTCAACGAAAAATTACTAAGACGTACTTTGCGTAGGGAATATGGTTTAGAACTGATTGGCATACTTTGTTTTTCATTTTAATAATTTTCATTATACTTGAAATCACAAATTGAATGTACCCAGCAAATGGGTGCATACGGGTATTTACCGGGTACATATCGGGTAAATACCCGCAGGTGGGTATATACCCGGGTACGTGCCCATCTCTGTTGGTGACAGACATTCAAAATTATTGCTAAGGGAAAACTGCTATGGGTATTGGGTATGTTTTGGCGAACATCGGCGTGCCGCTGGCGTGCTCGTACATTCAAAGAGAATAAAGGTAACCACTGAACGGATAGTTGTATACGCACCGTCAATCTTTTCCTGATCCAGTTGGACCTTTCGTCGTTTCGGCGCATTGTAGGTCCAGTTGAGCGTCTTGCCGCCGCCGATCCACCGCTGCAGCTCGCCCGCTATCCGGATGCTCTCAGTCTGGTTCACGAGCGCGAATCCGTCCTTCAGGGTACCGTTGCTGCAGTCTTGATCGAAGGTACTGTTTGTGAGCTGCTCAATATTGTCTGCCGAGAAGAGGTTTATTTACAATAAGGTGATGAGGCCAGTACGTGCAGCATGGTAAGCCCGAGATAGGCCCTTCTCTATGCAAAACTGTCAACTTGTCGGTCGGGCTCGAGTTGGCTCTACGCCAACAAGGCGATGGAGACAAAAATACAACATTTTTATAAAAAATGGCAATATCTACTTTCTGCTCGACATGACCCTAATCTATTGCCATCTCGAGTCCCGCCTGCCATGCTCGCACAATAGACATGGCACGTCTGTCACTCGAGTTCGAGAGAGTGTCAAAACGACCATGCTAAGCATACTGGTTAGTTAGTTAATAGTATGAGGTAGTGGTCACATCTGGTGTCACAAAGGGCCTCTGATATGGCTTAACGATTATTTTTAATCAACAACAAACGGGACCAACAGTGCCTTCCGGAGCACGGAAGCGCTCAGATATTATCGCTACTAGCGGTCACCCATCCATCGACTGATCGCGCCCGATTTTGCTTAACTTTCCCAATTGATTAAGGCCCAAACCTAGGCACAACTAGCGCCACCAATGGAAAAAAAATCATATCTTCTTTTTGGATGCGTTTTTTGCTAAAAATTCTTCATTAAGTTATCAACGCGAGGCTTAACAATTTTTAGGACCCAGGGTTTAGATTCCACATTGTAGAACCTACGAATAAAATCCTTTATCGCCAAAAGTGGCCACTTTTGGCGATAAAATATTTTATTCTACCAAAAAACGCATCCAAAAAGAAGATATGATTTTTTTCCATTGGCGGCGCTAGTTGTGCCTAGGTCTAGTCCAACTAGGCTGTGAGCGCTTCATAAGTTTGCCTGAAGCCAGGTGGAACAGGGCCACAGGGTGGTGGCCAAGACCGTTTCGATAGTGCGCGATACCGTGTTCTCTCTCTCACTCTGTTGATTCATCTTGAGCGGAGCAGATAGCGTCGCATCACGTAGTCGCGCTTCATTTATTCCTTCGTGCTACACGCATAACATCCTCGTGATATCCCCAGAAGCTTCTTAAGACGCCATATGTCTCACAACTAGCGCCGCCAATGAAAAAAAAACATATCTTTTTTTTGGGTGCGTATTTAGCAAAAAACGCTCCTGCGATTACTCAACGCGAGGCTTAACTATTTTTAGGACCTAAGGTTTGGATTCCAGGATTGGAATTCCCACGAATGCAATCGATTCTCGACAAAAGTGACCACTTTTGGCAAGAATCATTGCATACGTAGGTTCTAGAATCTGGAACCGAAACCTTGGGTCCTAATAGTAGTTTAGCCTCGCGTTGAGAAATCGCAGGAGAGTTTTTTGGCGAAAAACGCATCCAAAAGGCAGTTTTTTTTTTTTCATTGGCAGCGCTAGTTGTGCGTCCTACTGGGCCTTAAAGGATTGTAAATATAAAACAAAGTAATCCTTACCAGCTACAGTTTCTGCACTATCTTCGTTCCATAATAAATGTCTGGTACTCCGGTGTGGTGCCGTGGGACCAGCAAATCCTTTACTGCTCCACCTGTAATAGAAAACCATGATAACTCTCCTGCCACATCGATCGATAAGCAGCCAGAAGATAACTTACCCGATCATATTGAAGTTGAGCGACACCATAAAGACCATCGCGAATATGACTGCAATGTTCTTTTTCGGTATTAAAAATGATGGGTCGAGACGCGGAATCTGTAACAAAAAGATTCTAACTTAATTGTTGCCTTGGAAGATCGAACGCAAGGCCGGGCTTCGGGCAAATCCTAGTCTGAAGACAACTATGGAGATTGAACCACTTTTTGTTTTTTCTAAATCTTGTTAGGGAAACCTTTTAAAGAATTCGCTCGGGATAAACCCGTTGTTAGGAGAAACATACGATTGTATTACTAGCAACACTGCATTTCTGTCTGTAAAAGAAGCGCCCCCGGGCCAGTGTGTGTCTATCTATAATAAATTCATAAAACAAGGAAGAAGACGTTTTTATTAGAGCTTCTCTCCCAAACATTGGTGCCGAAACCCGGGAATGAACCGGGGACCTTTAGTGTATGACGGAAGTATCTGTCAAAGAAGCGCCCCCGGGCCAGTGTGTGTCTATGTATAATAAATTCATAAAACAAGGAAGAAGACGTTTTTATTAGAGCTTCTCTCCCAAACACCCGTAACTTCAGGCAAATCTATGAAGATTGTAAATATGCATTTATACACCGTGCTTTTTTAGTGGTTTTAAAGCCGTATTTCCAATCGACACCATTTGTATGGAAGAGTGAAATTTTTTTTCGCGCGTTTTGGAATGAAATTTTGTAATTTGGCTCAGAATTACCAGTGCAACGTGGTTGCGTCAGGCACAGGATCGTGAGAGGTGGCGTGATCATGAAAAGGCCTTTACCCAGCAGTGGGTGTTAACCCTTAATAACACAGTGGTAGTACCCACATTAAATTGAGCTCTATTGCTTCGGAATATCATCATCATTAGACGGCTGATGATGATGGTGATCAATGCGAAATTGTTAATATTTTAGGTTTTAACGTCAAAGCTGGACGGGGGCGCCATCTGTAAATGAAGTGCATACCTTCCGGCTCCTCCCACAAGTTGTCCCAAGTTGGTCTTTCAGCAGTTTGTTCTCGAGACGCAACCTCGCGATCTCTTGATGGGCCTCCAAAAGTTGCTGCTCCAATGCCGACATGTATTCCTTTTTCTTTTGACGGGATTGGCACGCTGATTCGCTGAAAAGAAAATAGTGTGAGGGTTGCGAAGTCGTGAGTGGAAACACAAAGATTACGGGAGGAAAAATGATTCGCAAACCACAGCACCATGGTACGGTCAGCAACACCAGGAATTATTGCTTTTGGTTAGAGATACGAAAAGAGCTACCATGGTGTAGCATAGGCTGTCACTGTGACGAACATTCCTGCCAGTTTTGTTTATATCCCAAGTCACAAATTGCTATTGTTCGTGACTTGACTTGAATTTCGAAGGTGACTTGAATGTGAACCATCTGATGCGATGGAAGGGAGGACATTATGAATGCTCCAAACTTCGCCCGAGTTTGCGAAAGGCTTGCGTTCAGTCATTATGATGCTTGATATCTCTGTCAAGAGTATAACAAAGAAGAACATTCCTCACCGATTTTTAATCATCCTTTGGTGCTTCTTCAATGCTCTTATTTCCGCTTCGCTCAGATTGCTCAGGTCCAGGGTAGCACAGTTGGATCCATCTACATCTAGCTCTAGCTTGGGTATCACGGGGTTTTGTACTGTCGGTGGAGTGGTGCCGTTGCTGGCTGGTAACTCTGGCTTAGGGCTGAGGACTATTCTGGGTTTTGCTGGTGAAACCTGAAAAAAGAACGAAGTTTATGACGAAAAAAATACAATTTGTAGTACCTAGTCGGCAGCATTTCTTTAGAAGTGTGCACTCTACTCTTAGTAACGTTACGAGCGACTTTACCACGAAACTGTACAGTCTGACGTGCTGTCGACTGTACAGAAAGCTTGTAGCCAGACACTCACATAGTTTTGGAGATCTTTAGCGGCAGTGGGCTGTATCATTGGTGTTATGGCAATTTTAACACTCTGTAAAGGTAGAATGTTGTTAGGGTCCTTTCCATTAAGCACTAACGTAGGTGATTTCTTAAGAATATTTGGCTTGTTTTTCTGTGTCTGATCGTTTGCTGTAATAGTGTTTGGCGTTAGCCCATTTATGTTATTATTCTCATTTATCACATTGAAGTATGCATTCTGGAGGCAGCCATTTTCTGTAAAGGAAAGAAATGTGAATGAATACATGAATAAATCCGCAAAAGTCCACTAGCTGTAAAAATATAAATGACAAGATATTTACCTTTCTTTGAATGTATTGTAGGTGAAGTGCATTTATCTGATACCGTGTTTGTGGATTTATTTGTATTGTCATTATCACATTCCATTTTCATGCCCTGTGAAAGAATAACAATGCACATTAGTTAGATATGGGTATGAACTATTTTTGAGTGCAAGTGCAACCAAGACCACTTGTTGGGCTTTGAAGTTTCACTATGTATGTCCAAACCCTATCAGGTTGTAGTAGTTCAATTTTGTAGTGTTTGTTTAGTGATCCTTACTTCAATTTTGATGATCCCATTTTCGATAGCCACCACAGGCCTCTTGTTTAAGGGTGAAGGCAAATTAGGGGCAGGAGCATGGACAGCTGTGAAACATGTCTCTGAAAATTTGCAATATGGTTATAATAACACAATCATTGCCAAAAATGTATTGTAAATATACGAGGGGGGATCAAAAAGTAGTGAGAACGACATACTTGGTAAGAAAAAAAAAATACTGGCAAACATAGCTTAGATACATTATTTGTATTATTAATAAAGAAAAAAAATCTTCGATTCTCTTTTGTTATTTTTTTCTGAATGTATTCATTTGTTTGCTTTGTGTCGGAATGTGTTCTCGCGAAAATGGAGAAAAACGGAAATACTATGTTAGTTAAAATACAATACATGTTAAACCTACTACACTGAAATAAATAAAGAGTTATATAATGTGGGTCATTCATGAATTATTGAATTGAATAACTGCAAAGTCATAATAAGCAAGTAATGACAAACTACCCCATAACTACCTAACAGTCACGGTAGATGCATTCAACAATCAGTCAGCATTTCAGCTACCAGGCTCTGTCAAGTCAGTCATGCATAGCAAATCAAGATAAGAGATAGTTTGTACTATGAGTGGCTGTTTACCATTTTTCAATATAAACTGCTCAATGTCATCCAGGTTTAAATTACTCTCCAGTTCATTGTCCAAATTGGCCCATTCTGGTGACGAAAAGAACTGCCTCTCCGAGTTTGTACTGGAACTGGAAAGAAATGTAATTACTGTCAGGAAAATGCACTGCAAAATGACCTATCTAAAGTTCAAAATTGTTCAGAGACAAGACATATATTTGACAAAATACAAAAACCACACTCAAGGAAAGGAGTAACAGTATAAAAAAGATAGAGACTAAATTATAATAAACTCCTGTGGTATGTGTTGCCACAGGAGTTTATTATAATTTCATCATCAATTTAAGAATAAATAAACAGGCAATGGCCTTTGAATCTACATTATTCTACTTAGTGAGATGATTTATACAGCATGCATTGGCACCTTCACTCACACTAGATAGGTGTAGTGACCACTCAAACTCTGCAGAGTGCCTGGGACATTATTATTTTTTAGATGGAGTAGACAGGCTAACAGGCGTTAGTAAACCAAAAATATATTATAAGCAGTTGCATTGTCCCCTACTTTTTGGAGTCATCTTCACTGCCCGAGTCAGAGCTACTGCTCTCAGTCGGAGATGACTTTATGCTCAAGATAGGTGACACGGGTGGCAGCAATCTTGGGGCAGCATCGGCCAGGATCTCGCTCGGCGACGCATCTGTGGCGTCGAGCAAGGAGGACCATTGGTAGTCCTTTGATAGCTCATCAAGGATATTGTCACCTGAAAAAACATTAATCTCCTTTATATTTCTTATTTCACGAGGCTGCCCACCCAGGCGCTGGCCGGATGACATCCGCAAACAGGCGGGTTATGACTGGATGAGAAAGGCAGCAAACCGCCAACACTGGAAATTTTTGGGAGAGGCCTATGTTCATAAATGGATCAAGAAAGGCTGCCATGATAATGATGATGATATTTCTTAATCATGTAAATGACTGCAGTGGGACAAGTTCTAGATGAATAAAATCCTAAGTATAAAAGTTTAGTAGTGTAGTAGTGTTGTTTTACAATAAAATTGGTTCAGTATCTTTTTCCCTGCAGACAAGAAATCAATTGTGGTTATAAATAAAATAAGGAAACGTTTAATTACACCGAAAGTTTCTTCAAGGATAATAGGTAGTAATACAAGATAGCAAAACAAGACATTAGATTTCCTGATAATAAAATTATAATAGGAATATTAGTTTCGCAAAGACGAGTCCTGTTATGTTTTATTATAATACAGACTATTATTAAATAAATAAACTGCGTCCGCCGACACAATGAAGACACGTCGTGTGTCTAGGACACATTGTAAACACGATGATCATTATGAGCCATTCGTTTCTGCGCGTGCCGGGCGGGTTTCTATTATAAAACCTCCAAAACTTACCGTACAGAAACTCCTTGTCTTCAAGGAATATATCTCCGTCCATCAGTGTTTGATTCTAATGAGTGTCTTTGTATTTTTATGTTATTTACTGTAAAACAAAGTTTTTCAACGATGTGCTTGCTGCTTTCATCGCAATTTTTTTATTGACAAATTACATGACACTTGAGATGACAGTTTTTTTTTGTAAGATCACAGAGTGTTTTATTATAAGCATCTCTGTACACGATCATTCATCGCACACAACACAGCACGTCGCGCGTCGTCGTCGTCGTCATCGCGTCGGTTGTCAACAAGGGCGATTCTGTCTAAAACTATACTAATCTGACAGCACTAAAGTGACAGATAATGTACTAAAGATGACAGCTATCTGTCACTTTAGTACATTATCTGTCACTTTAGTGCTGTCAGATTAGTAATAGTTTTAGACAGAATCGCCCTTAACGTGTAGTGCTAGTGCACTAAACTCTGCACTCTACGGTTCAACGAAAATAACGTAGGAGGAAAGTCCCTCTATGTTTTTTCAAGTTTTTAAGGTCGCAAAATAACGCAAAATCACAATGAGTGTCATGTCAGCAAATCTAGGTCAGTAATTTTGAGTATCTTCGTTGTGAAGCGATTTGAGTTTAGGTCGATATTTTAAAATCTTTGAAGGGTTTTGTGACTTGATTGAGCGTGTAATGTTAGTCATCTATCTTGTCGCTAGTCAAGCTACTCTGTGTGACTGTCTTAAGTTTTTTTCGTGTTTTTTGACAGTTTTCTTCGATTAGCGACCGAGAAAGCGATTTTTGTGTTTTATTAATTTCTAATGTAATTTAGAATGGAAATCCAGGACCTTTGCACCGTTTTCGTTGTGATTTTGTGATTTTGTTTGCTCGCTTAAACATTGATGTTAGCCAACAGAGTACTAACCCGTAAAACAGGGTCCGGAAAATGTCTACGTGCGACGATCCCGTCGATTTCATTTTTCGCCCTCAACATCATTTGGACTCCAAATGGCTGAATCCTGACTTGCAGGATGCGTTGCACAACAACGAAAACTACTGCACGCTATATAACAGTCTGCTGCAGGAAAGGGAGTTGTATTTCGAAGCCGGAAATGGCTTGGTAAATGGTGCTGGCGTTACTGCCAAACTCGGGGACAGCGGAAAGTATTATTGCGGTCTACGGGTAAGTTCATTTCCTTGTGGCTATGTAATTGCTAGATTTGATTGGTTAATGAATATCAAATAAGCTCAAATAAACGAAAATTGTGCAGATCTTGACCTGCACTTGCTGTGATGGTCTGTGTGGGCCCCACTCGGGCTGCGCGTGCGCCCCTTGTACGGCGCTGGCGGCCGAGGAAGAGCTGCGTCTCTCCATCCACTCCACGCTGGTGGCCCCTCCGCCATCAGTCCAGATTGTTGATGACCTCAAATGGAAACAGGACCCTGGTAATCTTGGTTTATAGCCGTAATATAGCCTCTATATCCCGAAACTCCGTTTTGTATTTAATATTGTTTATTTTCGTTATGTTTCTTTTATGTGCTTTGTTATAATATGTCCAGGAGTTTGGTGTGCCTCGAAGGCCTCCTCTAACAATTTCCACTGTTTTCTATTTTTAGCTATTCTTCTTAGTTTATACCAAAGTATAAAAAATATTGTGTCCAGTTAGCATGAGAAAAGAAACCTTAAATTAATAATTAGCAATTTGTTCTGTAGTAGCGAACTGGTGGGACAGTCATTAGTTGGTAACTGTTTGTTATCTATAAAATCCTTGTGAAATTACTGCTTGTTTGATAACAAAACAAACATTGTTTACAAACAAAGATAAGTCTCTTCATGTTTACCTTGCACAAGATACTCTCCTGGATAAAACTAGTACATCCTGATGCTACACTCCATTTTTGGAAGATTTCTGCTGTCACTGTAACAGATAGTTTTTTTTTAGTTATACCCCAATATATTAATTTGGTCAAAGTAGCTTCTCCGTGGCCTTCCTCTACATCTCCTTCCTTTAATTAAAGAGAAGGTGGATGTTGTGACATACCAGGCTGCCAAGGAACGGACCATTCCATTTTGTCCCACCAGAGTTGCCCCACTGGTAGGGTAAAGTGACATTATTGTATGTGTGATTTCATTTTTCTCTACCAGTGGGGCAACTCTGGTGGGGCAAAATGGAATGGTCCCAAGGAACTGGCCTGTGATCGAAGTGCATGTAGAATGCTGCACCGACAAGAGGATAACTCTTAAATATAATGATGATGACGAACATTAACAAGAATTGTTATGTTTTGCTTTTCCCTTTCAATTTTTACTTCATTTCTAACGTCTGTGTTTAGGTCCAGAATGCCTAGAAAGCCTCATGGAGTCTCTAGTCTGGGAGCAAAGAGTGAGGGCCATCAACACAGCCGCAGCCTGCCCCTTCATCTCTAAAATCCGCCGCCTCATAGTTTTGTGCAATCGGCATTTGGTGGCAATGATTAGGTAAGAGATGATTTTGTTTTAAATTTGACTTCCATACTAATAGGTTCTAATAGGGTGTTACGGAAAGGTTCTGGTATACTTATAGGTCTTCATACTTCATACTTCTTCATACTAATAGGTCTTCATGGAAATCTTAAGCTTCTTTTTCAAATCAATCGAAAAGAAAATCAGCTGTTCAATTTGATATAAAATAGATTTAGTATAAAATTGCTGATATTTTTAAATACAGGGTTGTTACCTACCGTAGTAAAATAAAAAATACACAATATTTTTTTTAACAGACTATAATTGTTCACTAAATCGTTTTTGGTGAATACCATTCTGGTCTAATACATTTGCCGTTTAACAAATTGGTTCATATTTCAGGGATGACTCCATAGACAAGGGCACGAAGAAGTGCAAGCTTGACAAGAAACCAGCCCACGTCAGCAACCGTGCTCTGAGCAGTGTGGTCGGTGCTCTCAGCAAGCCGGCGGAGCTTACCGAAGGGCCAGAGGAACATGAGGAGCCGTCGGATGACTCTAGCAGGTGAGCGTTGTGAAGAAAATAAGGATGTTATTGCTCAAGCCAGAACCCTGTAAGCTCCGACTCAATGTGCCTTATAATTGAACAACTCTTACAACTGAGCTGGTTACATCATCATCATCGTCATAATCAGCCTGTTGACACCCACTGCTGATTAAAGGCCTCTTCATGTCACGTGCAATGTAATAATTCTCGATTACCTCTGACTCTTCCAACTGAACTATCAAGTAACCAGTAGAGTTAGTACTTGAACCTAGGAGCATTGCACTGGATCACCACAAAATAAAATTTTTAATCCCCTAATCTGGGCTGGCTGAAAGAAATTTCCATAGAAATAAGTCCGCCCTTGTACACAATGTCTCACATCTCTGATATTTAAGTATGTTATTTTAGTTTTTTTTTGTGCAATAAAGTGTAACAAACAAATGTATGCGACTATAAGTCAATATATCTTGGAAAAAATATTAAAATTGTTTAGCCATCGCTTTCTCAGCCATGCGTGCCCATCCACTCGGTCTACCGTCTAACCCATTCTAATTCCATAGCGCAATGGGCCTAGCACGCGTCGGCGCCCGCGCCGCCTTGCGTCTCGCACTCTCGCTCGTGCGCCGCGCGTGGCGATGCGGCGAGGACGCGGACGTCTGCTCGGCACTGCTGCGAGACGCCTTGGACGCTGTGAGGGCACTGCCCGATGCGGCCTTGTTCGCTGGCGCTGATGCGGCCCACGCCGTGCCGCGGTCACAAAAGATCTGGGCGGAGGTCGTGGATAGCGCTGCCAAGTTCCTGCATCAGGTTGTTACTGGGTGAGCTGACTGTCTTTCTACTGCTATGCTTAAGTCTGGTCGGCACTCTTACGAGACGCCTTGGACGCTGTGAGGGCACTGCCCGATGCGGCTTTGTTCGCGGGCGCTGATGCGGCCCACACAGTGCCGCGGTCACAGAAGATCTGGGTGGAGGTCGTGGATAGCGCTGCCAAGTTCCTGCATCAGGTTGTAACTGGGTGAGCTGACTGTCTTTCTACTGCTATGCTTAAGTCTGGTCGGTACTCTTACGAGACGCCTTGGACGCTGTCAGGGCACTGCCTGATGCGGCTTTGTTCGCGGGCGCTGATGCGGCCCACACAGTGCCGCGGTCACAGAAGATCTGGGTTGAGGTCGTCGACAGCGCTGCCAAGTTCCTACATCAGGTTGTTACTGGGTGAGCTGACTGTCTTTCTACTGCTATGCTTAAGGGTGGACGATAGCAACGTGGCGGGAAGTTCAAAAATTTTTTGGGCAGTTCCCTTGCTTCGTAGACCAGAACACATAATCGGCTGAATTATTGTTGTTCTGTTGTTTACAATAATGAAAAGAATACTATGTTATTGCCGCGAACGAAAGATCGCTGAACAAAAATAGCTCAGTTTAGCTACAAAATGTAAAAAAATTTGAAAATTTTGAATTTCCCGCCACGCTGCTATCTTCCAGCCTTAAGTCTGCCTGGCACTCTTACGAGACGCCTTAAAGTCTGTCAGAGCGTTGCCCGATGCTGCTCTATTTTCTGGCACTGATGCGGCCCACGCCGTGCCGCGGTCACAGAAGATCTGGGCGGAGGTCGTCGAGAGCGTTGCCAAGTTCCTGCATCAAGTTTTTACTGGATGAGCTAAATGTCTCCTCAAAACGGACAGAAACTCGCGCTTGTGAACAGAAGGTCAACTCAACAATGAAAGTAAAGTAGAAGTTTCCAAGTAAATGGTTTCGTTGTGGAGAAATACTCTGGTGATCCATAGTAAAATCTGTCGTTTTATACGTCCCTCCTCATTTGACCATCTTACATTTTATTAGAGTGGCCTCTTTGCTGACAGCTTGGTTGTTCCAAGTAAATGGTTTCATTGTGGAGTTTTTTTTTTTAACTTACAGCCGATACAAAGGTTTAGCATAAAAATAATACGGCAGAAGGCCAATAACAAGTCTCCACTGCTAGCGCTGCGAAATACTCTGGTGATTTTTCACTAAGTCCCTCATTTGACCATCTTACATTTATTAGGGTGGTATTCTAGAACGTTACTTAAACTCAGTTTAAACAGAGTTCAGACTGTCGATAAAGCAGTGCATGTTTTGATATGAAGGGAGGGATATTCAAATCAAAACATGCACTGTTTTATCGACAGTCGACACTACAAAACTCTACTTAAACTGAGTTTAAACAGAGTTCAAGGAGTTTTCTAGTTTGAACTGAGTTTAAACAGAGTTTAAGTAGCGTTCTAGTTTGAACTAAGTTTAAGTAGCGTTCTAGAATACCACCCTTAGAGTGGCCTCTTTGCTGACAGCTTGATTCAATGTTTACAGTGAAGTTGGCTGCAATGTGCCGATCGGCGACTGGCGTACTTCCCTCTGCGTGTGGGTGGAGCTATGCGCGAGGCGCGCGGAGTTGCCCGCCCTGCTAAAGGCTGCAGATGTCCTGCTGAACCTGCCGCCTAAACAACGACGACAGCCGGACAATAGGTATGTTTGCCGTCACTTGATATATTCTGGGGCTTAATTGACTATTGATTTTATCGCGATCCTTTAAATTTGACGATTGAAGGGTGCTGACGAACTTCACACTGCATTTATTTGACACAAGCTATTATTGAAAACGATTGAGATAGGGATAGGGATTGCGACTCGATTTTGAAGGATATTGAGTGAAGAAAAATAGCAAAATCGTTCACACAATATCATTCAATTTGTATGGCGTTTTGACTCATTCGTTTTGCTTGCGATTGTGACTACTAGTTCCCCTATCTCAATTCCATTCTAAAGTCGCAATCTAGATCATGAGTTTGGGTGAGCTGACTGCATGTACCGACTGTCTAACCATTCTAGGCGGTCCTGTACGCTCGAATTGATATTCTGCGCCCATTGTCTTCCGTGAAAGAGAGCGTAAAACCGTCTAATACTGATGATAAACGGGTGTGTTCTAGCTAGCATCTACCTATCTAAAAAGTGTCGAATAAAGATTTTATGCTATTGCTTGCTCTACAGGATAACCTTAGAAGAATGTACGGCACCATTGGGACCTTTTCTGCGTCGGATGGCCAAAGTGCCTGCCTCCAACTCGGCGACTGCTACTGAATCTACTTCTACCAACGCGACCGAGCTGTATTTAAAGTAAGCTACACACACACACACACCCTCTCACACACACACACACCCTCGAACACACCCTCACACACACACACACCCTCTTCCATTCGAAAGTTTGTCAAACGTAAAACCTTATTGAACGAGCGAGCGAAGCGAGAGAAGTTCTCCGAGTCTACTGGAATAATCCGGCGTTTGTATGTATGTTTGTATGTATGAATGTTCGTTCGACGATTACTTGAGTAAATTTAGTCGGATCGTCATAAAATTTGGTAGGCGGTTAAATGAGGCAAAGAGAATTTTTTTGTTCGAACATCGGTCATATCGGTTAAGGGGTTGCTGAGATATGGGGTCGCGAGTTCGTAGTTCGGGGGGAACCACTAGTGTAGCTTATTTAGAAAGCTCGTCAATACCTTATAGTTATAGCTGAGGCTCGCGACCAGGAGAAACGGTATTTTGATATTATAAGTGGAACTAACGATTGTAATTTTGCAGAGATCTCAACATACCGAGTGGCGACGGTCTCATGGGTGTTCGCAAAGCCGGTATTGCTCTACTATGCCACATGGACAGGCTTGGAGCACCCTTACTGCCACCATTGAAGGGGTTTGTCACGGTAGGTAACCAGGAAACCTAAACCCATTAAGAACTGACCCTAGTAGTCTTAGCCAATAAAAAAGTCTATCTGGTTCTAGACCAGTGTTTTTCAACCTTTTTTTTGGGCGCGATTCCTGGGGGTCGCCAAATTACCTTCGCGAAGCTTCTTTAGGAGGGTCTTTAGGGGATCGCGGTTATGGTCAAAACCCTGATAGAGGGTTGCAAAAGGTTTTTCCATTATAAGGAAGTCGCGTCATGAGAAAGTTTGAGAAACACTGGTATAGCCTAGCGTAAACACCATACTTTACTTGCTAGGTGATCTTGTTGTATTTTTTTCTGGTTGGATCTATGTGTGGTGTCCTAATCTAGCATCACCGAGGCGTCAAGACCAGAATTTCGACCAAAAATGAGTTGCAAAATCAATGTTGTCTCTATCCTATTTCAATGTGTAATGAATGTAAGACTGATTTCGCTATGACACTAATTATGTCTCACCACCTTTCAGTGCACTGAATCGGCGCAAGAAGTGATGAGCGTCGGAACGGGCCCCGTTCACATGGGAGCGCTGAGGATCCAACAGATCGCTTGTGCGGAGAAACTGGCGCTTCTTCTGACGTATGATGGTGTGGTTTACAGCCTGCCTTACGACTCGATGACACCGCAAATGGTCCCAGGTTTGGTTGGCTATGTTTAAATAAGAGTATGATAAACACCGAACTAAATCCCATAGAATCCGCATTACGTATAAAATCACAATAAAAACTTGTCCCCACAGAAACAAATGATATCAGCAATAGAACAATACGAAACATCATTTCGACCATACGTCTAATATTCGAATGTCAACCTTATTGCATTAGTGTACAGTTTTACTTAAATTGCATAGACTACGAGCAAATAAGCTCCCAAAGGCAGTTTGGGCATCTATTTTTCGAGACACATTTCAGAGTTCTATGTTGTATCTAGTTTTATCCTTGATCGAAGATGATAAATAAATGAATCTCAAAACATAAACATACTCCCTCTCCTTGTTCGTGATTTACTTCAATCTGATCACATCGGGTTTCGATTGAATGCAACTGGTTTACGGCTCATATTTTAATGCTTTTGCTGCTGAGATGAGGGTGCGAGACCTTGGCAGGCCTACTCTATCTAAACACGCCCCAGCCACCACAGTGTCTGAGTGGTTAGTATCTAGTGTGAGTGGAGGTCTCACCCATCTACCCGTAGTATGAGACCCACCGGACACGGTATAAAAATCATCTTACATCAGACGAACTTCCTCTTATTCGTGTGAGAGTGTCAAAATTATTATAAGGCATGCAGCCATTGCTTCACGACCGCTATGGCTCTGGGTGTCGCTTTCAGTAGGTCTTCGGTGGTGCAAGTGAATACAGAGTCTGGGCACTGTAGGTGGTGTTGGGTGCTTTGGGTCTGGCCGCAGACGCAGTTTGTGCTGGCGATCAGACGTACACACGACAGCATTTCAGACTACACTTTTGTTGCTAAGTCGCCCGTAACGTAACTCAGTAGAGTGCTAGCGTGTAAAGGTCGACGTGGTGTCGTGTGTACTATGTAAAACTACTATGTAAAAAAACTAAAAACTAAGGCCTTTGCATCTACGTAATGAGATGATTTATACAGCGTCCAGTGGCACCTTCACTCACACTAGATAGGTGAAGAGACCACTCGGCGCTGCAGTGCCTGGGACATTGTTTTAGATGGAGTAGGCTTGCCCAGCACCTATACCATCCTGACAGCTTAGTCGACCAAGCCCACAGGAAAGACAATACCACTCGCTAACGGTGAAGGAAAACATCGTGAGGAAACCCGCGGCTCAGTTGGCTCCACACGTATGTAAAAACGCGCCAAGATTTATATCCCTAATCCACATCATTGACCACCGCCGTGTCTCCCCAGGCCTAGAGAACCAGGTCATCAGCCAAGTGGCGTGCCACACGGCTGGCCGGCACTTCCTCTGCTGCTCCAACTGCGGCTCGGTGTGGACGTGGGGCGCCGGCGACGACGGCCGGCTGGGGCACGGCGACACCGCGCCGCGCGACGCGCCCGCGCCCGTCGCGCACCTGGCCCACCACGAGGTCGTGAGGGTGGCTGCCGGGCCGGCCTGCAGGTACTGTCGCTCTTATGTCTAGTGCTATAAGGCTGCTAATAGGGCACGGATCGTCTCGCCCGTCGCGCATCTGGCCCACCACGAGGTCGTGCGGGTTTCTGCTGGGCGGCCAGTAGGTATGGTCGCTCTTATGTCTAGAGCTATAAGGTTGCTCCAATCGGGCGACGACGGCCACCTGGGGCACGGCGACTCAAAATCATCGTATCGCAGGAGCTGTGGTCGTTCTTTTGACTTGCACCATAGGCTTCCCACTAAAGGTCTAAAGTACTAAAGCTGCACTTACGTAGAGCGTAAAACAGGGATATCTAATATTATCATACTAAAAAGTAATTGATGACCTTTATGAAAGGACCTCAAAGGACCTCCAGAGCAACAACAACAATATAAGCTGTAAATGCATGATTGATATAACTTTCTAACTATTCTTACAGTGCGATTATAACATCTCGAGGAGCCCTTTACACGTGGGGTCGCAGCAGTCAAGGTCGCCTTGGACACGGCACGCTGGAGAACTGCCTGACGCCTCAACCGGTGTCTTTCAACGCTCATAACATTGAGCGAGTCATTGATGTTGCTTTGGGTGAGTTGTCATCGCATTGCATTATCTTACACACACAATTATAGCTATGTAGTAATGGTATGTCGTAAAAAAATAAAAAATGCACATAGTTTCGACAATATCCTTCGACGCTAAAAAGGCTGACGCACAGCCTTCTTTATCTCTCAAGCCGTGCTGTGCAAGTCTGGCATCGTCGCCCGGTTCATGGTTTACACAGTGCACTGTCTGTCAGAAGCCATTATGGTAGTACGACCAAGTTACAACTAATCCGAGTCTCACTAACTTCAACTCTGGCTGGAAACCATAAATTTTAGTCACATAATAATACGCGGCTAAATAACATGGCAGTTATGCCGTTTGTTTTTATACCTTGTTCTTGTAGTTTTAAGTTAGTTGGATAATACATCATCTTCATTTGACGTGAAACATCGTGAGGAAACCCGCGGCTCAGTTGGCTCCACACGTATTGACCTGTCTTTCCTGTGGGCTAGGTCGACTAAGCTGTCAGGATGGTATAGGTGCTGGGCAAGCCTACTCCATCTAAAACAATGTCCCAGGCACTGCAGCGCCGAGTGGTCTCTTCACCCACCTAGTGTGAGTGAAGGTGCCACTGGACGCTGTATAAATCATCTCATTACGTAGATGCAAAGGCCTTAGTTTAGTAGTTTTTTTCATTTGACGTGAGGATTTGTTTTGATTTGTTGTGGCTGATATTGTGAGTGAAAAATAAGTAATTTATACTTTAAAACAGCCCAACTTGACTTGCCAGCTTAAGGTATGTTTTTAGAGTATTTTCATAGTTTTAGTTACGATTTGTAGTTACAATTTGATCCTTTAGAACCAATCGTAACAAAACATTAAAACATAATATGAATTTATTTTCAAATGCCTCGCCGATGTTGTGTGGCCTGGCTGTAAGTCGAATTACGACTCAAGTCTAAAGAGAGGAGAAAGACCTTTATCTACGTTTTCTTTCCCACGGGATAACGATTTATTAAGTCGCTGGAAAAATTATTATTAGATAGTCTTACAAGACAGACAACCGGTTCACACAGTCTTTAAATGCGAGGTTGCCAAACTTAATAGCATGGCTTGAGAGATAAAGAAGGCTGTGGCTGACGTCATTTCTCTTCCTAGCTCATATGATCAATTAAATATGCTAGAATAGGAGAGGAAGCGCAGGATAACTCTTCTTTCCAAAGTTTATCACTAATCCATTTTTCGATCATTTGCGTTACACCATTACATCAACAAATATGTACCATATACCCTTCTAGCGAACTTCGTTGCCACGGTGGATGTTTTGCATTCACTAACGTCAAATGCTTTCCAGGTTGGGGCGATGGGCAAACTCTTTGCTGTACGTGGGAAGGGGCAGTTCAATCTTTCGGTGACAACGAGGGCGGTACCCCACGCACGCTGACGTCACTGTCCGTTCTGAAAATAGTACGAGTCTACACTGGAGAACATTGGCATGCCGCTCTTAGCGACAGGTGGGAAAATCAACTTTGTTTTATGCAAGTGAAAGTTCACATTTGAATGCCCATATTTAAATATGTTTTTGGTTTTTAGTGGTCAAGTTTACACGTGGGGCAGAGGAGACGGCTATCGACTTGGACATGGCAATCTAGAAACAATTAAAATACCAAAAATGGTGGAGGCATTCCAAGGTAAATCCAGCCTAAACTTCACTGGACAATGAACACAAAATCGACACTACTAAGACATATTTTCCCCTGTCACAGGTATCAGAGTTGTGGATCTTTCCCTGGGTGCATCACATGGTATAGCGTTGACGGCTGAAGGCGCAGTATACGCTTGGGGCACGCACGAACGTGCTCAAATATCGAGACCGGTACCCCAACTTTTACCAGTCCTTAGCCCGTCGTTCAAAGCTCGAGGTAAAACATTTTCGACTGTATTGAGCTAGAATAAGGTTTATATTTATTTGTATTATTTCATTGTGTTCCTTGGTTATAGGAGCCAGCGGTGGTCCATCACAAATTATGGTTTGGAGCGAAGAGAGTCCGAGGGATCTGCCGTCGTCTTTGCCCTTTGTTATCGACCTGTCAGAGAATACTTTCAAGTAAGTAAAACTAATGTAGCGTTGTCGCTTCTCCGGCTCATGAATTAAGGTGTATAATGTATTGTCTTTTTTGTAGATTGCTCGAAAGGCTCCTGAGGATAGTGGTAGAACAGAGCACAGCAGCGCAAAATGCTACTACGATGAGGGAAAACGAGTGCCTTGCCATATCTTGTCTCAACTTACTGCGGCTGCAAGTAAGTAGGGTTTTCGACGATGAAGTGGCCATACTTTCTGTTTGTAACTTTGAGAGAACTGAGTGTCTATTTCAAAACACCGGAGGCTACAGTTCCATTTAGTTTTTAGCCATCGAATCCTTCTTTTGTCACTATCTTCACGATCTGAGGTGTTTATGACCACTTGGTTTCAGTGTTCGATTTCTATAATTGTACATTTGCATTCTCACTTCTCCTATGCCGCCCTTATCCAATGATTTCCATTTTCGGACTATCAATCCATAGCTAGTGGTGAGTCACCACTAGCTATGGATTGATAGTCCCGTTAATACCCACCTGTGGGTATTTACCCGATATGTACCCGGTAAATACCCGTATGCACCCATTTGCTGGGTACATTCAATTTGTGATTTCAAGTATAATGAATATTATTAAAATGAAAAACAAAGTATGCCAATCAGTTCTAAACCATGTTCCCTACGTAAAGTACGTCTTAGTAATTTTTCGTTGAACGCATATTTACAAAGTTATGCATGTTTTTGTGATTTCTTTGTATGAAAACGAATATTCACAAGGACATTTGTCTTATATTTTTATAGAATTAACATCCAGTATGTTTAAAAAGTACTTTGACATACTTTGTATGACTAATATCATAGTTTTTAATATGAATTTAACGATAATTATTATTGATTAGGAACCAAGTGTCAAAAATATATAACTACATTGAAACGGTAGACAATACACTGATGAAGTCAGGTCATTTCGGTCTAATTAAAATACGAAGACGGGTTAAGTGTTGCAAATAACAAAATTTTATAATCATAAAGTATGGTTTTATGTCTGTTCTTCCCGAACAAAGAATAACTAAAACTTATTAAATTCATTTATTTTATTTTACAAATGGCATTGTGCTCAAAATGCTATACGGTGAAATGTAAGTCGTCCACCATCTCATTACGTCCGAGTCGGCCTCATCGACACCGCTGCCTTGGATGGTGAACAGCGGGTAGTCGTAGTTAATGTGGGACATCGTCTGAACCCGCCCGCACACGCAACTCGGGTCCGACCCACAGTTACATTTTGTGTATTTAGCTCCGCACACCTTCCCCGTAAGACCCGGAATCTATTTATTTGAGTCCAGTGCTTTCTGGGAAGATGGAAACCTGGCACACGGATATCTGGCTCGGACTCGAGATGCTTGTTAGGCAGGTCCACAGATGTCCACTGATCCCGCCATTTCTTCATTAGCGTTCTGTCGTCCTGAAAGAGTTCGTGGGCCTGCATGGCATGGCAAAAGATCTCTCTGATGGTAGGCGAAGATCACTGCGGGTTGCCTGAAGATAAGTTACTAGTGGCAGGTGCGGCATATTGTTGATCTTATCATACTCCATTCTGATCATTAATTATCTTCACAGACGTGACGGGAATATGTAGGAAATTACGGGAAGCCAATTGGTGTTTGTGGGTCTGAAGGTTCCGGATATGTTCCTAATGGCGCTGTTCAGTTCAACGTCAACCAGGTCAGTATGATGGCCGGCCTACACTGGCTCGGGCCGCACTATGGACAAGGGCTAGTGTTGATATGCGCAGTTTATCCGCTTTGCAGCCCCATGTTATCGCTGCCAGTTTCCGTATCAGGTTGCAGCTGTTTGATACCATTTTCTTTACTTTCTTGAGGGGGGGCTTTAAAAGTGGGAGTTCTGCCTAGAGTTACACCAAGATAGCCTGGGTTAGGGTCGTGCTTCATTGCAGAAACTGCGTTTAACTCCTTCACTTACTAGCTTGCCTATTGTTGAGGTAAAAGGAGCAGCTCACATTTTTACATGGGTTAGGTGTAAGTCCCCAGTCAATGAAATAGCGCTCAAACATTGCAACGGCTTCCTGAACCAGTGTTGTCGCTTTGTCCAGTGTCGAAGCTTGTGTTGTGATGGCAATGTCGTCGCCTACATAAATGATCGCCCGGAGACTTTTGGTATTTAACTGACGTAGACGTTGATAAGCGTAGGCGCCAGGACTAAGCCCTGCGTAACACTATTGTTCAGAGTTTGGCATTTGAAAGGAGGGCGTCATAAAGACGATAGGTGCAATGCATTTAAAAAAATGCGGGCTCGTAGGGTAGTCCCTGACTGTCCCTGTTTCCAGACATGTTACAGAGAGTTTCAAATGCTGAGCTGAGATCCACGAATACCGCCACTGTTTTGAGTTTCTTTTTTGGAATCCTGCTTCGATGTTAGAAGTTAGTACAAGTACTTGGTCAAAGCAACCCTAAATTTTGGTGGGATTTTGACCGAACCGGGGTTGCATCAGAGAATTGCAACCATCTTGCCATGCCATGCAGGCCAATGAACTCTTGCAGGACGACAGAACGCTGATGGAGAAATGGCGGGATCGGTGGACATCCGTGGACCTGCCTAACAAGCATCTCGAGTCCGAGCCAGATATCCGTGTGCCAGGTTTCCATCTTCCCAGAAAGCACTGGACTCAAATAAATAGATTCCGGGTCTTACGGGGAAGGTGTGCGGAGCTACATACACAAAATTTTGTGGGTCGGACCCGAGTTGCGTGTGCGGGCGGGTTCAGACGATGTTCCACATCAACTACGACTATCCGCTGTTAGCCATCCAAGGCGGCGGTGTAGATGAGGCCGAATCGGACGTAATGAGGTGGCTGGACGGCTTACATTTCACCGTATAGCATTTTGAGCACAATGCCATTTGCAAAATAAAATAAATAAACTAAACGAATGTAATAAGTTTCAGTTATTCTTTTTTCGGGGAGAACAAACATAAAACCATACTTTATGATTATAATTTTTTGTTATTTGCAACACTTAACCCGTCTTCGCATTTTAATAAGACCGAAATGACCTGACTTCATCAGTGTATTGTCTACCGTTTCAATGTAAATATCAATTTTTGACACTTGGTTCCTAATCAATCATAATCATTGTTAAATTCATATTAAAAACTATGATATTAGTCATACAAAGTATGACAAAGTTTTTTTTAAACATACCGGTTGTTAATTCTATAAACAAATTTCCTTATGAATATTTGTTTTCATACCAAGAAATCACAAAAACATGCATAACTTTGTAAATATGCGTTCAACGAAAAATTACTAAGACTTACTTTGCGTAGGGAACATGATTTAGAACTGATTGGCATACTTTGTTGTTAATTTTAAGTCACAAATTGTATATACCCAGCAAATGGGTGCATACGGGTATTTACCGGGTATATACCCAATGTACCCGGTAAATACCCAAATGGGTAGATTGGGTATATACCCACCGCCCATCTCTGGTGGTGACCGTTAGATAGTATCCCCATTACAGACACTCCCATCTCCAAGACTACTATTTTTATTATAGTGGCCCTTTTACAGACCGATTAGGTCATGAAATGGGCACACTAAATCTAGCAAACGATCGAAACCGAGTGCCAGGGGTCCCCATTATAGACAGTTCAACTTTAAGGCTGGAAGATAGCAGCGTGGCGGGAAATTCAAAATTTTTACAGTTTTTTACATTTTGTAGCTAAACTGAGCTATTTTTGTTCAGCGATTTTTCGTTCGCGGCAATAACATAGTATTCTTTTCATTATTGTAAACAACAGAACAACAATAATTCAGCCGATTATGTGTTCTGGTTTATGACAAGTTTTTTTGGGCAGTGCCACTGTGGACAGTGGACACTTCGTAGACCAGAACACATAATCGGCTGAATTATTGTTGTTATGTTGTTTACAATAATGAAAAGAATACTATGTTATTGCCGCGAACGAAAAATAAAATAGAAAAAAATAGCTCAGTTTAGCTACAAAATGTAAAAAAC
This sequence comes from Zelleria hepariella, assembly GCA_949319315.1. NCBI lineage: Eukaryota > Metazoa > Arthropoda > Insecta > Lepidoptera > Yponomeutidae > Zelleria > Zelleria hepariella. Next base: position 12,302,162 of record OX439391.1, on the reverse strand, counting down.
TGTGAAAATTTTGAATTTCCCGCCTTCAAAATTTCAAAATTTTCACGTCCACCCTTAACCCCAACTAGGTGTACGCATGGCAATGCGCGCACGGCGTCAACACGGTCCTTAGCGAGAGCGAATCCACATGGTGCGGGGGAGTTCACGGGGCCTTGGTGGCGTTGGTGGAAGGAAGGGCGGGCGCTGGAGCCGCGGCGGCGGCACGGCGAGCCTTGGCTGCTGCGTGGCCGCTGCTACTACCGACGCCGCAGCTGCGGGCGCAGCATCTCATCGCGCTGCTGCCGCAAGGTACAGCCTTCTCTCAGATAGAATACGGGCTCAGTCGCCAGTTGCTTCTCAGTTAGCGAATGCCACGGTGATTTCTTTCATCAATGACACAGGCTTTTCCAAAAGCGTTCATAGTTTTGTCCTGTTCACCACACCTGTTAGACGGATTGGTGTTACTAGCAGATCTACAGGGTGCACTCTAAGTCGTTAGCGGAACTTTAAGTAGGCTGTCTACTGATCACTACAAACAACTTGTACTAGGTGGCGAAAAAAATGGAGCGAAAAAAATATCAGCTGTTTCATACATTTGGCGCAATACTGAGTCGACCTTTTGTATGGAACAGCTGATATTTTATTCGCTCCATTTTTTTCGCCACCTAGTACAAGTTGTTTGTAGTGATCAGTAGACAGCCAGCTTAAAGTTCCGCTATCGAATTAGAGTGCACCCTGTAGTAACATGCAATGATCTATTAATATGCAGTGCTTACGGAAGTTTAAGTGTAAAAATAAATATCTAGCAACCTTGAATAATGCAAGCCCTGACTTTAAAATTGACGTATTTTCCTCAGGTTCAGTGCCAGTGAGCGCCGGGGCCCGTTTCATGACGGAGCTCCTTGTCTGGTCTCTCCTGGGTGGCGGTGGATTGCGTGAGGCTCTGAGGCACGCATTGCAAGCCCATTCTAGCGACGCACACAGTCATCTCAAGCTTGACATGTGAGTACTTTGCTTTTGATTTTCGACCGGAGCGAGAAAGTTACTATTGTGAATTTCGTCGTCCGAAAATTCAGTTACGTCAATTATGTAATTTTGCGTTAGTTATCAGAGTCCAAGAAGAAAGTGGTGAATGAGCGAAGGAAAGTAATAGAAGCCGATTATTGCGTAGAGTTTGTGCTGTTAGCAAAATAGATATATAATCCGTGCGGAATCAGAATGGGATTATACCTTTTGGAACTGAATCGAAAATGACAGTTCTAGAGTAGCGTCAGTAAAAAAAATTGTTAGTTCTACGTTCTATCATAGGGTTGTGAAATTGGAAATACACAAAAATGTTTAATGTTTGTAATCTAAAAGGATTCAATGTTATTGCATTAATTGAATAAAACGTGATAAAACTCGAGCAGACGCGCGCACAGAAAACACAAGCAAGTTTCGACGCGAGTTTGCCATAGACAACTAGAGTTTGCCGAAATGCTGACGCTACAGGACCGCGAGCTTCTCAGTTCCAAAAGGTATTATCCCATTCTGATCCCGCACGGATTATATCCCTATTAGGTGTTGAAGGTGAATCCACCTTCAACGACTGTTCTTTTGTTCTAGCGAATTCGATCAAGTCGACATAATGACTGGCCAGTGCGCGTCCAAAGTGGCTTCCAGAGACGAAGATGGTGACGTCATCCAGACGTGCTCCGAAGAATACCAACCGACTAACACCAACACGGCTGAAAAGGGCGCTTCGGTTCCTCTCATGCATCTGGTGAAGCAACTGATCCGCAATACGAGTTGTCAGACTCAGATGCACATAGCGGCTATTATGACAGGCGATATAAGCAAGACGGAGGAGCCGAGCATGAAAGGACAAGACACTGTCAGTCCCAGCTGCGATCTGCTGATACGATTCCAAAGGTAAGCTAACCACTGCTACTTTGGTCAAGCTGTAAGTTGCTTTAGGATCCTATAGGAGCAATAGGAAGGCTTTAATTTTGTTTCGTACTGTGAGATTATGGTACACCGCTATTAAATTCCAATAGTTTATTTCAGACAAAAGTCATACATACATTCATTCATTCTGGCTGGCTCAGCGACCCAAAGTGGATCTTGGCCTCCGCAACCTTTATTCGATCCAAATGAATCAAAATGAATGAAAAGTAAAATAAATTAGAATCATGCTATTGGCGTGTTTGTTTATGTTCGTTCTCTGGTCCAGCCTGAAAGCGATGTTTGATTCGTTTCGCCATAAAAAAACCTGCGGTAGGTGTTTTAGCACACAATTTACGCGAATATAATGTTGGTATGCGAGTGCGCAACCAAAAAAAACGCAACTTCCCACTTATCAGCGCATCGTAGAGTTCGTCTGAGCTAAGGTAACTCTTTGTATTTCCCAGGCTATTATTCTGCGAAGCGATGTGGTCCCGAGGCGGCCGCGGCACGAGAGGCGCCGCGCGAGCTCTCATAACGCAATATACAGCGCTTTTAGCTGAGCACGCGAATACCACACTCCATGCCTTCGTGCGGGCTTTGAGACGAGCCAACGATGATCAACTGGCGAAGCTCTGTGACGTCGTGCGCGCTGATATTGTTGGTAAGTAGCGAGAGCCCCTTTTATAACTTGTTTTATAATCATTATTATATTTAAGAGTCAAATTCTTATTGCAATATTCTCCACACTTCCCGGTCACAGGCCAGGGCCTCTAGCCTGTAACGCAATGGTGCCAAAATGGGCTGTCAGTTGACGGCTTCAATTACGATTTACTAACGCTGTCTGTCCTTTTAATGTTTTTGTAGTACTGCAAAGAATATTATTATTCTAATTCTAGAGAATTAGTTCTCTGGTTGTAGGAGAAAAACGAGGAAACTCCGGTTTTGTCCTTCTGCCGGGACACCATCGACCCGCCATTGCGTTACAGGCTAAGGGCGTTCTTCCATTCTCTCTTTAATTTGGAGAGCCCTTCCTTTTCTTATTTTTCCTTCTATATATTCTTAATTTATGTTTGTTAAAAGTTTATCCTTTCCTCTTCTGCATTAGATCGCATTATCGTTTGATCTCTCGTGTCGAGAGCGTCACATATCGCGCTCCCAAAAAACGCGCCATCCTTAGATTCATTATTGAAATTAATAACCGAGTGTAAAATTGCATGCTCTCAATGAATACAGGGTGTTAAAAGACCGCCGACAGACCCCAAAGTAGACACCAAAACAAAGTAGTTTTTCGATAAATTATTGCCGGGAAATTATTTTGGTTTTTTAGGTTATAATTTTGGAAAATATTTTATCAAGCAATGGAAGTGTAACGCAGAGAAGTCATATTGCACAAGCGTTGACATAAAGTTGTGTTACTTACGCTCGAAGTGCTGATGTTTAGAATACATTGCGGGCTGTCGTCGTCATTTTAACGTCGTTTTATACAAGAAGTATTCGAAATTTTGATATGGCTTCATGAGAAGTAATGTTAAGTACGATAGTGAGCATAAAGTTTGAAAAGTCCGACTTTGAACCTCATTATCTCGGAAACCGTTGATTTCCCAGGTATAGTTCTATGGGCAAAAATGTTCAGTATGATAAAGACAGTGCGTGGTTTCCCTCTTTGTTGGCGGTCTTTTAACACCCTGTAGATTAAATATGTGACATCATACATAAATTTTATTCCTTTATCGTGCAGGTCGAGTGACAAGCGAGTTCGGCATCTGGCTGTGCGCCTGCGCATCCCGCTCCGCCCTTGTTCTCGCAGACGCGGCGGAGTCGCTCGTCACCATAGTCCGCGCCTGCGACGAGGCCTTCCGAGCGATGCCCGCGGCCGCGATGGTCGACGCTGACTTGCTAGGGTGGCCCGGCCTGGTGTCCAGGCCGCAGCAGATGCCTAGCAATATTATTAGAAAGTGAGTATGAAGCTAAAAGTCGTTACTCCTAAATGCCCAATCTGGAGGCGTTGGCGCGTTTCTGGGAGCGCGACGTGTGACGCTTTCGACACGAGAGAAGAAGAATGCCCAATAACAGCTTAACCTTCAAACTCGCGCCAACGCAAGCGAGAGACAGATATGTAGTGCGTAACAAGCCAAATCTGCCTCTCTCACGAGTCAGGGGGTTGTTTATAAAGACCGAAACCAGACAACACAGCGAGATGACAATTGACGAGATTGGTTTCTAACCAGGGGTTAGCGTGTAAAGGAAGAGGTCTTTGCTCAGGAGTATTACTAATATTCAAATGATGCATAGATATCGTCAGAATTGCAAAAAAATCTAATCTATCCTAGTTGTGCTGGGAACAATTCTTTTCGCAACTAAAGAGATCGGATATGATATGATCAGTCTGTTTGCTGTATCGGGGTAAGAAAAAGAGCAAGGCAAGGTTGGTACTCGTTCTCGCAGACGCGGCGGACTCGTCACAATAGTCCGCGCCTGCGACGAGGCCTTCCGAGCGATGCCCGCGGCCGCGATGGTCGACGCTGACTTGCTAGGGTGGCCCAGGCCGCAGCAGATGCCCAGTAATATTATTAGAAAGTGAGTACGATTCAGCTAAAAGTCGTTACTCTTAAATGCCCAATCTGGAGGCGTTGGCGCGTTTCTGGGAGCGCGACGTGTGACGCTTTCGACACGAGAGAAGAAGAATGCCCAATAACAGCTTAACCTTCAAACTCGCGCCAACGCAAGCGAGACACAGATATGTAGTGCGTAACAAGCCAAATCTGTCTCTCTCACGAGTCAGAGGGTTGCTTATAAAGGCCGAAACAAGACAACACAGCGAGAAGACAATGGACGAGGCCTTCCGAGCGATGCCCGCGGCCGCGATGGTCGACGCTGACTTGCTAGGGTAGCCCGGCCTGGTGTCCAGGCCGCAGCAAATGCCTAGCAATATTATAAGAAAGTAAGTTTGAAGCTAAAGTCGTCACTCCTAAATGCCCAATAACTTTGTTTGCGCTTAACCTTCAGACTCGCCCCAACGCAAGCGAGAGACAGATATGTAGTGCGTAGCAAGCCAAACTTTGCTTTTCTCGTCCAATAAACCATTTAAATTTTACTGTCACATCTTACACACAATACTCCTATATTTCGCAATGCAAGTTAGGCCAAATCCATGTCACAAAAACGATAGGGATATGTTATGGCGGCGTAAATCTGGCAGTCGTACTCACACCACATTTACTTACAGGTGCGACCTCCAGAACCACACGAAGGACGGCGGCGACTGGATCGTCATAAACGGCTACGTCTATGACGTGGAGGAGTTCGAGTGTGACAACGCTAGTACCATAGAGTTGGTGAAGAAGATGCGTGGCGCTGACGCGACGGCGGCTTTGGGTGTGGCGCCACACGCCGCCTATGTGTCAAGGCTCACGGAAAAGTGTGTGGGGCTATATGCCGACGCGATGTATACGTATAAATGCAAGGTGAGTTAAAAACTATGTAAAAATTTTGAGTATAAGACTGAATGGACGCTGTATAAATTATCTCATTACTACATTGTATAAGAAGCCGTTGTTTGTGAGATGCCCAGACCTGGTAGTTTCGTTTACCGATTTCATTAGCCGTGTTTTTGTCGGTCAAAGATTCTTAACTTATTTCTAACTCGGCAGGAGAACACGTCGAGCCAGAAATTCCTCCACGTGGTGTCGTCGTGCCGCTTGCACGTGTCACTTGCAGTGGCGCAGTGCGGCGCACGGCTCGCCCGCTCGCTGCCCGTCCAGCAAGTGGAGCGAGCCGCCGCGCCCTTCGCCGGTGCAGTGTTCCTTAGAGGCGGTCTGCAGGTGATAACAGTCGCTGCCCTTCCAACAAACAAGTGGAACGAACGTCAAAGCGTAAAAGGAGTGCCAGTTTTCAACTGACCGTTAAAAGCTGAATTCAAAGCCCTTGGTAAATGGCGCTCATAGGCTTGGCCATGCAAGAACCGGAAAGTGGCTGTCAAATTTCGCTTATAATCCGTGGGGAATCAGAATGGAATAATACCTTTTGGAACTGAATCGTAAAAGACAGTTCTCGAGTAGCGTCAGTAAAAAAAATTGTTAGTTCTACTTTCTATCATAGGGTTATCAAATTGGAAATACACAAAAATGTTCAATGGTTGAAATCTAAAACGATTCAATGTTATTGCATTAATTGAATAAACTCGAGCCGACACCCACGCGCACAGAAAACGCAAGTTTCGACGCGAGTTTGCCATAGACAACTAGAGTATGCCGAAATGCTGACGCTACAGGACCGCGAGTGTCTCAGTTCCCAAAGGTATTATCCCATTCTGGTCCCGCACGGATTATACACAGATTATTAATATCTTCAGAAAAAGCGAAATTTGACAGCCGTGAAAACGGCTCATTACCCACCCCGTAACTTCCTCTTCAACTTCATGGTTATTCTGAATGCCTCATTGTATTGACCACTGCGGGCAGTGGTCTGTGATGTGGAACATCCTCTGTACTTCTCCACAAGAGCAGTCCCAAACTTCCATCGGCACATCTATTCTGCTGATCTTTCCTGTGAAGTTCGGCACCTTCGTTTATTAGAGTCCAGTAACTTCATTGTAGATTGAAGCCTGTCATTCGTCAGTTAGGGTCGGACACAAGATGTCTGTAGACCTGACAAAGTCTTTAAAACTAGAGTCTCGTTGAAGATTTGGCTAACTATCCTTTTACAACATTCTCAGGTGTGGCAACCGCCGAATCCCTTCGAGGAAGAGAAGGCGGAAGCCCGCAGCGGCACTTCAACGGGTGGCAACAGTCCCGCGACCGATGTGCCCATACCGTCCCGCGTTTCGCGACCGCCGCTGCCTCGCGGGCCGCCCGTCAACGTGGCCGCTTTGCACGTGCGGGCGGAGGCGTTATTGTACGCGCTGGCTGAGCCCAAGTTGCACGTAAGTTTGTTATCTTTACAAAGCAACAAACCCGCGACCGACGCGCTGCCGATTCCTTCTCGAGTGTCGCGACCGCCGATGCCTCGCGGGCCGCTAGTCAATGTCGCAGCTACAAGTGCGGGCGGAGGCGTTATTGTACGCGCTGGCTGAGCCCAAGTTGCACGTAAGTTTGTTAACTTTACAAAGCAACAGTCCCGCGACCGACGTGCCGATTCCTTCCCGCGTGTCGCGACCGCCGCAGCCTCGCGGGCCGCCCGTCAACGTGGCAGCTACAAGTGCGGGCGGAGGAGTTATTGTACGCGCTGGCTGAGCCCAAGTTGCACGTAAGTTTGTTATCTATACAAAGCAACAGTTCCGCGACCGATGTGCCGATACCTTCTCGCGTCTCGCGACCGCATCTGCCTTGCGGGCGGCCGGTTAACGTTGCAGCTTCACACGCGCTGGCTGAGCCCAAGTTGCACGTAAGTCATTAATTACAATACAATACAACAACTGAGGCGTCCTGTCTTTCCTGTGGGCCAGGTCGACTAAGCTGACTGGATGGTATAGGTGCTGAGCAAGCCTATTCCATCTAAAAACAATGTCCCAGGCACTGCAGCGCCGAGTGGTCTCTTGTCCCATCTAGTGTGAGTGAAGGTGCCACTAGACGCTGTATAAATCATCTCATTACGTAGATGCAAAGGCCTTAGTTTTAGTTTTTAATACAACAACTGAGGACGATTCGCCGATGCCTTACCGCGCGTCACGGCTCCCACTTCTTGCACGTAAAAAAGGTATCTTCCTCAGCCAGCACACATTCATTCACATTTATGACAATGCTCGCCACATCGATGGAGTTATCGAATGCCACTGGACACGCACTTACATTGGCATTCGGTTGAGCTCGCTAGCCACAAGTTGTCGGGAAATCAGTTATTGAACGAGCGAAGTTCTCCGACTCTACTGGAACAATCCGGCGTTTGTATTTATGTATGTTTGTATGTATGTTTGTTTGTATGTATGAATGTTCGTTCGACGATAACTTGAGTAAATTTGGTCGGATCGTTATGAAATTTGGTAGGCGGGTAAACAAAATTAAAATATTTTTTAAGTTCGAACATGAGCCAAATCGGTCGAGGGGCTGCCGAGTTATGGGGTTGTATAGTTTATATGCAAAGCGCGCGCGCGCCTGCGTGAATGGCGTAAGCAAAGTTACACATCTGTAACTGGGGTCGCGAGTTCATAGTTCTGAGCGAACCACTAGTTTTTTAAAGTTATAAAATTTGAGAAAGTGCTTTTAGTCTTCCCGGATGACCCGGGACACTTCCGAACAGTATGGATTTGGGGTCTAAACCAAGCTACTATTCAACAGGATCCCTTAGCCCTGCACCTGTGGTGGGCCTGCGAGAGACGCGAGGGCTGTGCTCCGCATTTCCCGCCCGAACATCCCTTGGAGGAGCTCCGAAGGGCGTTGTTGGCAGCCCTACTGTTCCACGCCGGCTTGAAAGAGCACGCGCTGGCTACTGCTACTGCCGGTTAGTGGTTTTTTAGGGTTACGTTTAACCGAAGGGGGCTGTTGGACCGTTGCGTTATGGCGTTATGACACTCAATGCAAATGTAATCAAACGTTCCAATCGTGAGGGCAAATTGAGTTATCGGTAAAATAAAAAGGCACCAGGAGTGCCGCCATTTTTTTCTTGGCGTTATTGTTACATCTGAAAGTTCGCACCTTTTCGTGTCTCTAGTTTACTTTAGGTGAGAGATAAAAATTATAAACCGTTCTTTTATTTCTAGAAATGGACTGCGGTGAAGTGAAACTCTCACCGGCTATGTCGGAGATAGTGAAAGCTGTTCAGCAAAGCAAGTGGACTTTGATGAGAACTCGTCAACAGCTGTTGAGAGGATACAAAGAGGTACAGTGTCCCATATTTACAATGTATCAGTATGTGCCTATCACAAACCTTAATGAGTTCATTATGTGACACTGAAACGCTACAACATGGTGTCACTCTATTTATGGTGATAAGAGATAATGTATTTCTTTCTGAAGTATTGCAGTATCATGAAAGTACCGGTCAAAAAATTCACTGTAGGTAGGTAATCGTATTAGGTAGTGGCCACCTCTGTTGTCAGAGTTTTTAGGCCGCCCATAGGGCCTCTGAGATGGCTTAACGATTGTTATTAATCAACAACAACCGGAACCAACGGTTTAACGTGCCTTCCGAAGCACGGAAGCGCTCATATATTATTGCCCCTAGCGATCACCCATCCATAGACTGACCGAGGCCGTTGTTATTCAGTTGGATACTTTTTAAATATTATTTGCAACTTCACTCTATCGAGAGTGGACATGCCACTTGATGCTGTATTATTCATCTACCTTTTACAAAAAAGATCGGCTATGTAAGCCATATGCGAGCACACGAGCGCCCGAGTCTAAGTAGTCGCCGTGGCAACACCATCATTTATCTATCTACACAGTAAAGAGCAAAATTCACTTCTATTTTGTTCCCGTCAAGGTGTGCGCGGCGCCGCTAGAGCGCGCCCGCTTCCTCCTCCACGAGGTTCGCTCAGCGATGTCGCCGGCCGTGGCGGCGCTACGGGCGCGACCGCCCGCGCGCCGCGCGCCCGCCGCCCGCCGCACCTTCCAGCGGATGATGCGAGCCGCGCGCGAGCCGCACAACAACAAATGGTCAGTGAGATCAACTAAAACCTTTGCCACGACTTAAGGGTAGACGATAGCAGCGTGGCGGGAAATTCAAAAATTTCACAGTTTTTTACATTTTGTAGCTAAACTAAGCTATTTTTGTTCAGCGATTTTTCGTTCGCGGCAATAAAACAGTATTCTTTTCATTATTGTAAACAACAGAACAACAATAATTCAGCCGATTATGTGTTCTGGTCTACGAAGCAGTGGTATTGCCCAAAAAACTTGTCGTAGACCAGAACACATAATCGGCTGAATTATTGTTGTTCTGTTGTTTACAATAATGAAAAGAATACTGTTGGGGATAAGGCGACTCACTTGACACTCCTTTGGCTCTCTCGTGGTAGGTAGCGCGGGGTGCAATATCAGCTGTATCGTCCAACTGCAAGGTCCATAGGGGTGGGTCTGATCACACCCTCCAGTGGGTGAAAGGGGAAGGTTCAGTCTAGTGGTAAAACGTACACACACAACACGAAAGGCACGGGACACACGAAACACAGTGGTCGACCGGCGCCCACGCGGATAGGTATAGATCGCACACGTCTATCCGCGGCTATGTCTCTTAGGCGATTGTTTGGGTCACCCGCAAGGGCAACTCGTGACGCGGCACGCGAGTTGTGCCGCCGAAAATGAAAAGATCGTCGCTTTCCCATTAGAAATAAAAACTACTCGAAAACACGAAAAACATACATTCAAACCTGCGTTGTCTTGTAGGAAAAATAAAGAAAATCTAATAATATGGGGCGCGACGGAACATGCCGCTCACCTTAAAAGCACGTAGTACTTTTAACAAACTCTTAAGTTATAAACTTATGTAAATTACTTGAAAACAATGAAACTAACACTACACTAAATCAAAAGTAAGAACTAAGATTAAATTCGTAACGAATGTAAACGCTCTACTCTATAGGAAGGGGACACACCTTGACGACTGGGCGTTTAAAAAGCGTGTTCCCTATTTTCAATGTCACGACACGTGTGACGTTATCTGTACCCGGATGTAGAGCATGGACACGCGCAAGCTTCCACTGCAGCGGTGGAAGTTGTTCGTCACAAACTACAACAACGGTGCCTTCACGAAGCGGGGAACCACGATCATGAAGCCATTTGCTTCCTTGTTGGAGCTCGTGAAGATATTCCCTACTCCACCTTCTCCAGAAGTGCTGGACGGACTGTTGTATCCAGCGCCAACGTGTGAGTCGGTTAGGGTTATCGTCTACTAACGTCACATCAGGTAGAGCCGTTAGAGGCTCGCCAATAAGAAAATGAGCCGGCGTCAGAGGTAAGGGGTCTGAGCTAGCCGCGCTCAACACACAGAGGGGTCTTGAATTTAAAACCGCCTCTATTTGACACAATAGGGTATGCATTTCATCGTACGTCTGAGTACGAGTGCCGATCACCCTGTATAAGTGGTGTTTAAAACTCTTAACACCTGCTTCGAAAAGTCCACCGAAATGGCTGGCATACGGTGGCTGAAAATGCCAAGTTATACCCTGCTGAAGGGTTTCTTGGTGTAGTGCACTTTGCACTGCATGACTACGCAGAAAAACAAACAATTCTTTCAAATAATTGCTGCAACCGACGAAGTTTTTCCCGCAGTCAGAATATATGTCAGTACATAAACCTCGCCGAGACGTGAAACGTCTCAGAGCTGCAAGAAAAGCTTCTGTAGAAAGTTCGGAAACGAGTTCAAGATGTATGGCTTTGACGCTCATACATACGAATACCGATACGTAACATTTTATAATTTTTGCATTGCGGACCTTATTAGCACGGACGTAAAACGGGCCTGCGAAGTCGACCGAAGTTTTCAAAAACGGCCGTGCTGGGCGCAGTCGAGTTGCAGGAATTTGCCCCATACGGGGCTGAAGGCGCGAGGGGCGCGCGCGAAAACATCTAACGCAACGATGTATACGTTTGCGCACAATGTCTCGACAAGAAATAATCCAAAATCGTTGCATCAATAAATATTGAAGGCACTGCGGCCCGGCGTGTAAATGCGCAATATGACCGTCATCGATAATGAGGTTAGTTAAAGGGTGATGTTTTGGGAGAATTAATTGATGTCTCGAGTCGTAAGGTAGAAGAGATTTATGAATCCTTCCGCCAACACGAAGAAGATTGTCACTATCCAGGAATGGCGTAAGACGTCGAAGAGATTCACTCGAGGACAATTTATCCTTACGGATTTTTTCTATGTCATTTGTAAAAACCGTCCTTTGCACTAAGCCAATTAGTTGATTTAATGTCGAATTATATTCTGGCACTGTAATATGCACAGGAAAAGTAGTTTTACCTTTTTTGCATTTGTTATAAAAGCGAAAGATTAGTGCCGTAATGCGAACAAGCTTTCCTAGTGAAGAATATCGCGAAAATATTTCATCATCCTGTGCATCGGTCGCCGAAAACGCGCCCGATAACAGAGACGATGACTCACACGGTTGTTTACGTATTTCTTCCGTAGTAGGCAAAATCTCCTTCTCACTCGGCCAGAACTCTGGGCCTTGTTGGAGCCAGGAAGGGCCATGAAACCACAACTCATGCTGAACCAATGCAGCTGGAAGCATGCCACGGGATGCTGCATCGGCCGGGTTGTCAGCTGACGGGACGTGGCGCCAACAACTCGATGGTACGCGTTTTTGAATCGCACCAACACGATTTGATACGAATGTTTTCCATTCGTGCGCCGCTGAGCGTAGCCAGGCTAGCACGATGGATGCATCCGACCAGGCGTAGACTTGGTCGGGGCTGATGCGGTCGCCGTAGGTATTTAATACTTTGTCGATTAATTTTGACAATAGCAAAGCCGCCATCAGTTCAAGCCGAGGAATAGTTAGACGTACACGAAGTGGTGCTACGCGAGTCTTTGCAATGACTAGGTACGTATGGACTCGTCCATCGCTAGTCGAAAGGCGAATGTACACAGAAGCCGCGAAAGCTTTCTCGGATGCGTCACAAAACCCGTGGATCTGTATTAGATCCGATTCATGAAAAATGTGACGCGGAAAAGCGACTTGTGATAGAAGTGGTAATTGACTTGTGAAACAAGTCCACGAATTTACGATATCTACAGGTGGGGCCTCGTCCCAGTCCACGTTTGCAATCCACAGAAGTTGGATCAAATGTTTGGCATACAAAGTTACCGGCGAAAGAAACCCGAGTGGGTCGTAGATTCTCGCTATCTCGGAGAGTATAGCTCTCTTTGTACACTGCTCGGAGGCCACCTGTACCTTGAAATGAAAGGAATCAGATCTCGGGTTCCACTGAAGCCCGAGGACCTTAACTTTCGTGTCCCTCTCCAGCTCCGCGAAGGGGACGTCCTCCTGCCGCTCACCATGAGAGTCTGGCGGCAGTACCGCAGCAAGTAATGCTGGCGAATTACTGTGCCATTTACGCAACTCAAACCCAGCGGCCGCGCACATGCCTATTAGTTGTCTTTGCAGAGTAAGAGCCTCAGCCACTGAATCTGCGCCGGAGACAACGTCGTCAACAAATACGTCATTTAGTAAGACGGGAGCCGCGAGTGGGAAACCCGCAGCTTCGTCGGAAGCTAGCTGTCGCATCGTACGCAGGGCAAGATAAGGCGAGGCATTCACACCGAAAGTCACTGTGCACAGTCGATAATCACGGACTGGTTTCTCAGGCGAGTCGCGCCAGAGAATGCGCTGAAAATCTCTATCTTCAGCGCGAACGAGAATGTTACGATACATTTGTTTTATATCGGCAGTAAACGCGACGGAGTGAATACGAAACTTTAGAAGCACGTCAACTATGTCCAAGTGAAGCTTGGGACCGGTGAATAAAACATCATTAAGTGATAACCCGTTTGTTGTTCTACTACCAGCATCGAAAACAACACGTGTACGAGAAGTTTCGCTTGACTCCTTTACGACACAGTGGTGTGGAATGTAGTAGGCAGACCCCGGCACAGCGTCCTCACCATCGACGAGCTCCATGTGGTGTAAATCCACGTACTCTTGGAGGCAAGCGTGATAGTCGGCTTTGAGCTTAGGGTTGCGTTCTAGTCGCTGCTCTAATTTATGAAATCGAGCGAGCGACGCTTGCCGCGACTCGCCCAAGGGCGAGGCGTCGGGCTTGAATGGCAGGGCTAGCACGTAGCGCCCGTCCTCATTGCGAGTATGCGTCTTTTCGTAAAAGGATTCGCATAGCTCTTCATCGGGAGTGTAACTCCGCTTATCAGAAAATGACTCAGGAAATGACTCCAGCTCCCAGAATCGTTGAAGATTGTCGTTGTCAAACGAGCTAAAACAAACCTGGAGTGGGGTCGGAACGGAAGATGCAAAATCAATTTTGCCTAACAGTAAGTATCCAAATACACTATTCATCGCAATAGGCGAGCCCGGCGGCCCAGTGATTATGTTATTTAATAAAATCTGCGACAGAACGTCGGCTCCGAGTAACATTTCCACGGGCTGCGGACTGTAAAATTCCGGATCAGCTAATGTCAAATTATTCAAGTGTGACCACTGCGTATGGGGCAGCGGTACACTTGGCATTTGTGAAACCAACTTGGGTAAAATTAGGGCCTCCACGGAAATCAAAGGGGCAGGTTTGCCCTTTGGAAGAATGAGACACGAAACTGAACCCTTAGGTTTGATTGGCTCGGTATCACCTATACCAAACACCGGAATATTCGCATGTTGTCGCTGAATGCCTAGGCGCTGTACGCAAGCGTCAGTAATAAAAGACGCTTGGCTCCCCGTATCAACAATGCAACGCACGGTCGATACTTCTGTACCTACACTAATATCGATTAGCGCCGTAGATAAAAGAACGGTCATATGGGCGCTCGGCGCATTCGAAGCACAATTATTTATTAGCAATTCTTGATTCCGTGCCGGCGGGCCCGAAGGAGCCGCGTCGACGACGAAGGTTTGCTTTGTTGAAACGTCATAGCACTCCTCCGTAGGAGGGAGTGAGACAACATGAGCGGACGGCTCGATCGCTGATTGCGATGGGAAATGAATCAAGGAATGATGTTTTTTATGACACGAGCGACAGTCAAAACTGGATTTACAGTTTTTGACGTCATGTCCGACGCTAAGGCAATTGTAACAAACATTTTTGCCTTGGACGAACGAAAATCTTTGTTGAGGAGACAAATTCAAAAATTGTGAACATTTCGGTAACGAATGTTGACCACTACAAAGGGGGCATGTGTGACCTTTGACCTTATTCACTTGGTCATTAGGTCGATTTTGGAATGAAGCCGAAATCGTTGGCTCCACCTTGGCTGCGAAAGATCTACGGGCGCTAGGCATTGGAATACCTGGGCCGGCGCTCGCTACAGCGGCGCGGCCGGTGAATGGTAAACTACCCACATTTTGAGTAGATTTGTTAGCGGACTGTCTACTATTGCTAGCCACCGTGGCTATTTCGTCAGCGGAAATTTCCCGTTCAAGATAAGCAATCAATGTGTTGACATTGGGAATTTCGGAGGGTTTTGCTAAAGAACGCTCAAAACCTTTTCGCGTACTAACCGGGATTTTACGAAGTAAAATGTTCAGTAGCAAAAAACTCCACTCAGTAATTGGAAATCTCATGACTTCTAGCGCCTTGATATTTTCCTGATAGACATTTAGCAAATTACGCAAACTGTGACTTGTTTTGTCGGAATAAGGTTCAATATCGAGAATCCGTTCGAGGTGTTTAGATGCGATAATTCTTTTGTTTTCATAGCGGGCTACCAAGATGTCAAGGGCTACCGAATAGTTTTCGTCAGACACAGGTATGGATTTGATGAGGTTGAAGGGCTCATTTTTCACGGTTAAAAGTAGGTACCTAAGCTTTTCAGTGTCTGTATAGGCACCGTTGCTGTGAACCTGCGCACGAAACAAATCATGAAATGACGGCCAATCCGTAGGATCGCCGCCGAAAGACGGTAATGGCAATGTTGGCAAGTTTCTAGAACGGAATTCAAGAGCGGAAATCGAGGGAATCACGCTTGGTCTACTCTGTCGTCTTTGGATTTCATCCCGTTCCTTCAATGATTTGTTTTGTACAACAACAGCGTAATATAACTCGTCAAAATCGTTACGAAATTTAATCTGTTCCTCTTTATTGAACTTTTTTAATTTGATTAAAGTTTTCTCAATTTTTTTTTGAACTTTAGTGAACTTTCTTTGAAGAAGAGTTAAATCAGTAGTTCGCGAGCGAAACTGGTATTCATCAGTCGCTGCGAACTGAAGAGTACGTTTTAGCTCATCTAGAATGAGCTCCCTTTCGAAAATATCTTGTTCACACGGCAATTCTTCCTCTCCCATTTTGCGGAACAAAGATGGCGGTTGAACGCGTGTGGAAAATGAAAAGTTTTGTACGAAATACAGAAACTATACACTACAAGACAACACTAGCTGGAAGATGCGATACGGTTCGAAGGAACAAATTTATGTTGGGGATAAGGCGACTCACTTGACACTCCTTTGGCTCTCTCGTGGTAGGTAGCGCGGGGTGCAATATCAGCTGTATCGTCCAACTGCAAGGTCCATAGGGGTGGGTCTGATCACACCCTCCAGTGGGTGAAAGGGGAAGGTTCAGTCTAGTGGTAAAACGTACACACACAACACGAAAGGCACGGGACACACGAAACACAGTGGTCGACCGGCGCCCACGCGGATAGGTATAGATCGCACACGTCTATCCGCGGCTATGTCTCTTAGGCGATTGTTTGGGTCACCCGCAAGGGCAACTCGTGACGCGGCACGCGAGTTGTGCCGCCGAAAATGAAAAGATCGTCGCTTTCCCATTAGAAAATAAAACTACTCGAAAACACGAAAAACATACATTCAAACCTGCGTTGTCTTGTAGGAAAAATAAAGAAAATCTAATAATATGGGGCGCGACGGAACAAATACTTTGTTATTGCCGCGAACGAAAAATCGCTGAACAAAAATTGCTAAGTTTAGCTACAAAATGTAAAAAACTGTGAAAATTTTGAATTTCCCGCCACATTGCTATCGTCGACCCTTAAAGATAGCCGCCCGCAAGGCTTTAAAAAATACAATCAAAGGAAAAGGCTGCGAGTTGGGCTGTTTATTTATTGGCACAGGTGACGACGTTAGACGAGCCGATGTCAAGAATTTAACCGGCATGGTGCGAGTTAGCTAGAGAGATAGAGAGGCATTCGACATTTACAAACGTAGGTACAGTTCCCAGCGCATAACTTGAGCAAAAGTCTGCGTAGTGGGGATGAGTTCGCGCATGTCAAACAAAACTTAACCAATCGGGGCCGTCCGAAGCAATAGCAATTCCGTCGCGCCCCTTGTCCCCCGCCAAAGAGACCTAAAAATCGTCTACTACGTATGGTTTTATTTTTTGTTTTTTTTTTATTTATTTTTATGCAGCCTGTATTGTGTCCCACTGCTGGGCAAAGGCCTCCCCTTGTGTACTCCACACTTTTCTATCTGGGGCCACCTCTTGCCACCCCGGTAAAAAGGTTTCGAGATCGTCCCGCCATCTCCGCCTTGGCCTGCCACGGCGCCGGTGTCCATTTTGAGGCAACCAGTCAGTGGCGATTTTCGCCCATCTGTCTCTGGACCCATGCGGCTTATTTGACCAGCCCAGTTCCACTTTAGCTTGGCAGTCGCAACTCTATTTTGGTTTTCGAGCGCAACGTGGTGTTTCGGATGCGGTCAATCCGTTTAAAACCCAATAAACTGCGCTCCATCGCACGTTGGCAAACCTTGAGTTTGGACTTCTGAATTTCAGTCAAAGACCAGGTTTGAGCACCTTTACGAGCAGTTTTTTAGGTTATGACTCTTTTTTTTGTTCCAGTTTCGAAACAACGAAAGATCTCAGGAACCGGCAAAACAGTCTAAGCAAGAGCATGCTGAAGGCGACCGGCAGTCTGCTCCAAGGTGACGCGTTGCTCATCAAGTCTTGTAACGCTAACACGTCCAGCGCTAAAACTCCCGACGACAGCGCTCCGACCATCGTAGTGGAACCTTCAAAAGAAAACGCTGCCGACCCGCTAGCTAAAGACAAAACCAACGAACGAACGAAGTTAAAAACAAAAGGAAAAGATCTCAAAAACGGCGTGAAAAAGCCAGACGTTAGAGTAAGAGACCCCGATCTCAAAGTGATAGAAAGAGACGACGCTCCCTCAGAGAGGGAACAAGACGATAAGACTCCAACGAATGAAATCTCAATGAGTTCCATGAACGAAATGACCGACAACTCAATTCTGAAGGAGTCTTTAGAGAGTGAAAAGCAAGCCTTGCTAATGTCTGAGGATTTGAAGAATGATCTCATAATGGCTGACGAAGAAAAAGACGACGACAATTCTGAGAGGAATAAGTTTGTCAACGCTTGGGTGGCTAGACTGGCTTGCAAAGAAAAAGGTACATTTAAAACCATTATTTGAATTCGAATTCGATTTCGATTTGAGCTGGGGCTGTATTAATTAGTGACTAATCATTTTTTACAGATTTAGGATGGATGCTTGAAGAAGTGACGCCAGAGCAGCAAAGTTTGACCACGGCAATTATAGATTTTGTCATGAATGACAATCCCTGTGATCTCGACACTCTGAGAAGAGCTTTGTATTGCCAGGTACGTTCGTTTTGCCATTAACAATATAAGCTACTTTTTCTACAATTAATATAACAATTGCCCGTGAAATGTGTTTTATTTCAGGTTAAAAGAGCTGATATTAGAATGAACGGGTATTCAATGATAAACCGCATGCTACACGCGTCGCAAACTATGTCGGAAAGCGTCAAATACGCTACCTTATCCGGCATTGTAGGAGCCAATTTGGCTGACTCAGCCCCTCCGGTCCCGCTCAAACCTTGTCTACCGTTGACCCTACCACTGTTGGGAATAGAGTCTGTTATCCCGTACTCCAAATACATGATCCTCCTGGAAAGGTCTAAGATGATGGACTATGTGCTAATAGAATTAAAATCGAAAGTTCTGGAAGGCGAGCAGACTCAGCCATTGCCTCTGAAAATGAGCGCAAACTATGGGGCCCACGCATTGCTGAACAAAACTTCACGGGCGCGGTAAGTTTATTTGAAATTGTGTTTTATTGAATTCGGTTAGAGATGATGTTACATTGACGCTGTTATTTCAGGTTTCTTATTCACTTGCTATCGCTGCTAATCGAAGGTGTTCAAGGGCCGGAGTTGGAGCAACTATTGAATTGCGGAGCGCTAAGTTCGTGCTTGACGTTGTTGAAACAAATTGGCGCTGACACGACGCAACACTCTTCTCTCCTATGCCATAATGGCCTGAAGTCCAAAAGTAAGTTCGTTTATCCTTGTCATTCTGCGCATGTTTATGTATTTGGGCAGAAAGGTGCATAAAGATCCTAGCAAATTTTTGACAGGTATTGCAATCATAAATCCAAACAAATCGTATTGTTGTTATGGGGCCAGCCCAAAATCTGCGAGGAAATTATTATTTTAGTGGCGAAAAATATGAGTATTCCGATACATTTAGTGCAGTTGGTGTTCGAATAACTGATATTAATATTTTCTCGAGTTTGGGAATCACCCCCGTAATAAAAATTGTTTGCAATGACGCCCAATGATCTTTCAGTTGCACGCTTTTCATGTAAATATCGTCTTTACTGCCAAGATAGTTGAGTTCAAATTTCTTGTTCCAGCTGACTGCTTAATAATCTACGAGGATGAGAGGCTAGGCGCCCGCGCTCGCGGAGCCTCGCTCTCAGGTCCAGAGCTAGCGTCTCTAATGAAGATCGGCACTCGAGTGGTCCGTGGAAAGGACTGGAAGTGGGGTGACCAGGTATTGTGACGTTTGACGTTTATGTGGCCTAGCTGGATTAAAATCTATTTTTACGCATTTGTAGTACGTGAGTTTATTAACATCATCATTATCAGTCCTCATCATCATTATCAGTCATCAGTCATCATCTCATAATGATGATGTTAATCAGTCATCAGATTAACATCATCATTATCAGTCCTTATTAACATCATCATTATCATGTGTATTCTTCCTGTCCTCACCTATGGCTCCCAGACTTGGTCGTTGACCGAAAAACAGAAGGACAAGCTCAAGGTTTGCCAAAGAGCGATGGAAAGGAGTATACTCGGCGTTAAAAGAATCGACAGGGTCCGAAACACCACACTGCGATCCAAAACCAACATTGCCGATGTGGGTCTTGCGACGGCAAAATTGAAGTGGACCTGGGCTGGCCACGTTAGCCGAATGCACCCGGATAGGTGGGCTAGACTTGCCACCGAGTGGGTGCCCAAAGGCGGATATCGTAGACGGGGCCGGCCGAGAAGAAGATGGCGAGACGATCTCGACAAATATTTGCCGGAGTGGTCAGAGGTGGCTCAGGACCGAAAAATCTGGGCTGAGAGGGGGGAGGCCTTTGCCCTGCAGTGGGACATAGTACAGGCTACATAAAAAAAAAAAAAAAAATTATCAGTCCATTCCACTGCTGAGTAAAAGCCTCTTTATACGCACGACCTTTTCACGATCATGTACCACACGCAACAACCACTGCAACCCGCCTACTAGGACTATGTCGTCGGACCACCTGGCTGGTGGACCATGCTTCTTTCCTTTTCACTTTGGTCAGAATCTGATCCCGTCCATTGGCCAGAATCTGATTCCACTTTGGTCAGAATCTGATCCCGTCCAATGGGCAAAATCTGATCCCAATTTGGTCAGAATACTCAGAATCTGATCCCGTCCATTGGGCAGAATCTGATCCCACTTTATCCAGAATCTGATCCCGTCCATTGACCAGAATCTGATCCCACTTTGGTCAGAATCCGATCCCGTTCATTGGCCAGAATCTGATCCCCCTTTGGTCAGAATCTGATCCCGTCCATTCTTTGACCGCTGTCTTCACAATACGGGCCTTGTTCCCAACGCACTAAAGTCCACTTTCCCTCGCAGGACGGCCTGCCGGGCGGCGAAGGGCGCATCATCGGCGAGCTCGGCGACGACGGCTGGGCGCGCGTGGCATGGGACGCCGGAGGCACCAACTCGTACCGAATGGGCAAGGAAGGGAAGTATGATCTGAAGCTGGCAAGATCGCCGTCGCCGCCGCCATCGATCGACGAGACGATTATTGCTAGTGGTAAGCAGCTTTCATTAAGGCTGGAAGATAGCAGCATGGCGGGTAATTCAAAATGTTCACAGTTTTTTACATTTTGTAGCTAAACTGAGCTATTTTTGTTCAGCGATTTTTCGTTCGCGGCAATAACACAGTATTCATTGCATTATTGGAAACAACAGAACAACAATAATTCAGCCGATTATGTGTTCTGGTCTACGAAGCAGTGGAACTACCCAAAAAACTTGTCTTGTACTGTTTTATTGCCGCGAACGAAATTTCGCTCAACAAACATTGCTCAGTTTAGCTACAAAATGAAAATTTTTAATTTCCCGCCACGTTGCTATCGTCCACCCTTAAAGAACTTAGATTTAGGAAGCATTTTCGCTAGCAACTAGATTTTGGGAAACCACTTTTTGCAAAAACTATACGGTTCCTATGTCAAATTCTTAACGTTCAGTTTTTTTTTGTTGGTTTACTTTTAAACTGACATAATCTCCGGATCGTGGACATTAAAGATTTGCAGCTAAGGGTTCAAATATATATTTGTGTACAATATGCATAGAATGGAATGACTTGTATCCGTATCCGTTAAAGTTGTCGTGATGCCCAATAAATCTTTATCACATCATTACATCAGAGAATAGTCAAACGGGACTGCAACAAGCCTAACCCATGACGATACGTTTTGCTGAAAACTCTCGTGATTATACATCCTTATATCCTTTACGTTTTCTTCAGAGCCCGTCGTCGAATACTGGCCGGTGAGCGAAGTGCGCGCCGCTTGCACCAACGCCCTCCGAACTCTCTGTGCCGCTGCTGGAGGCTCCAACGCGGTCATTGGTCCAGTGGGTAGAAGAAACGTCGCAGCGCTGCAGCGGAGGTTGCTGGCGTTAGCTCACGCCCACGCCACGCCGGCGCCGACAGCGTTCGCGCCCAATCATCACACCGCTTTGGCACTCTTGAGAGGTGAGAAAGTACTAGAGAAGCTGTTGCAAAAGTAATGTTACAAAGTTTTGCGTTCGTTTTTCGCCTTCAAGCTAATGTATAAATGTACAAAATAACGACCCAATACAAAATTTTAAATACTCCCGTCATTTTAGCTTCAAATCAGCATATGTCTTAAACGGCTAAACCGATTTTGATAAAATATATCTAAGAACACAGGCCCTGGCCATCTCCACATTATTCGTAAGATTCGCGTGTCTCAACGCGGTTTGTAAGATTATGTTTATTTTCATTGCAGTAAGTGCACAAAGCCCCGAGATGAGGATGTCGCTGTGCACGGACTCTTGGTTTGAGCTGTGCTATAGTATCGTCTCCGCCAACGACAAACCCATAACCCAGGATCTCATCTATTCACAAGTAAGTTTCAGGCGAACCTACGTTGATCAAAAGGAGCGTTAGCGGAAGACCAATAATACCCGGGACGTTTGCATGAAAATATGACTGCATGTGGATGCGTCAGAGGTGTGTATAGTGGCCACTTTGTGTGAGTTAGTTTTCAACCACTGACAAACACGTTTAAATAAAAAGTAAGATGTAGCCTGTACAATTGTACATGTCCCACTAGCTGGGCAAAGGCCTTCTCTCAGAGAGAGAGTTCGAGCTTAATCTCCACGCGTGCTCAATGCGGGTTGGCGATTTTTGCGTTGAGGGTATAATGCCTCATACGCTCAGGTTTCCTCACGATGTTTTCCTTCACCGTCAGCGAGTGGTATTGCTACTACAAATTCACATATGTACGTAAATAAATGAAACTAAATGAAGTTTGGTGATTTATGACATAAATAGCCGCACAGATTATACTTATAAGATCACATATTCCGTGACTGCCCTCTGAGATCCTACTGCGGAGACCCCGACGACCAGCCTGACTCCAAACGCTGCCAAATGGCTAGGAGTGCTGGATGTTCGATTGTGACTTGTTTTTGTAATTTAGTTGCATAATTTTGTGTCAATACGAAAAAATAAAACTGTATTGATTTCACAATTTCACCTCGCCCTCCAACAGATTCAGTCCCTCTGGCTTCTCCGTCGCGTGCTAGTCGAACACGTAGGCGCGGGCGCGTGGCGACGGACGGTCGGCGCTCAACTGTTGGCGCTCATCGGCCGCCTGTGGCTCGAGACGCACGGCGCGGACCCGGCGCTGCGGCCGCACCACGCCGGTCCAGAGGAGGAGCTAGGTAGGTAACCGACGGACCGCAGCGCTCAACTGTTGGCTCTCATCGGCCGCCTGTGGCTCGAGACGCACGGCGCGGACCCGGCGCTGCGGCCGCACCACGCCGGTCCAGAGGAGGAGCTAGGTAGGTAACCGACGGACCGCAGCGCTCAACTGTTGGCTCTCATCGGCCGCCTGTGGCTCGAGACGCACGGCGCGGACCCGGCGCTGCGGCCGCACCACGCCGGTCCAGAGGAGGAGCTAGGTAGGTAACCGACGGACCGCAGCGCTCAACTGTTGGCTCTCATCGGCCGCCTGTGGCTCGAGACGCACGGCGCGGACCCGGCGCTGCGGCCGCACCACGCCGGTCCAGAGGAGGAGCTAGGTAGGTAACCGACGGACCGCAGCGCTCAACTGTTGGCTCTCATCGGCCGCCTGTGGCTCGAGACGCACGGCGCGGACCCGGCGCTGCGGCCGCACCACGCCGGTCCAGAGGAGGAGCTAGGTAGGTAACCGACGGACCGCAGCGCTCAACTGTTGGCTCTCATCGGCCGCCTGTGGCTCGAGACGCACGGCGCGGACCCGGCGCTGCGGCCGCACCACGCCGGTCCAGAGGAGGAGCTAGGTAGGTAACCGACGGACCGCAGCGCTCAACTGTTGGCTCTCATCGGCCGCCTGTGGCTCGAGACGCACGGCGCGGACCCGGCGCTGCGGCCGCACCACGCCGGTCCAGAGGAGGAGCTAGGTAGGTAACCGACGGACCGCAGCGCTCAACTGTTGGCGCTCATCGGCCGCCTGTGGCTCGAGACGCACGGCGCGGACCCGGCGCTGCGGCCGCACCACGCCGGCCCAGAGGAGGAGCTAGGTAGGTAACCGACGGACCGCAGCGCTCAACTGTTGGCGCTCATCGGCCGCCTGTGGCTCGAGACGCACGGCGCGGACCCGGCGCTGCGGCCGCACCACGCCGGTCCAGAGGAGGAGCTAGGTAGATAACCGACGGACCGCAGCGCTCAACTGTTGGCGCTCATCGGCCGCCTGTGGCTCGAGACGCACGGCGCGGACCCGGCGCTGCGGCCGCACCACGCCGGCCCAGAGGAGGAGCTAGGTAGGTAACCGACGGACCGCAGCGCTCAACTGTTGGCGCTCATCGGCCGCCTGTGGCTCGAGACGCACGGCGCGGACCCGGCGCTGCGGCCGCACCACGCCGGTCCAGAGGAGGAGCTAGGTAGGTAACCGACGGACCGCAGCGCTCAACTGTTGGCTCTCATCGGCCGCCTGTGGCTCGAGACGCACGGCGCGGACCCGGCGCTGCGGCCGCACCACGCCGGTCCAGAGGAGGAGCTAGGTAGGTAACCGACGGACCGCAGCGCTCAACTGTTGGCTCTCATCGGCCGCCTGTGGCTCGAGACGCACGGCGCGGACCCGGCGCTGCGGCCGCACCACGCCGGTCCAGAGGAGGAGCTAGGTAGGTAACCGACGGACCGCAGCGCTCAACTGTTGGCTCTCATCGGCCGCCTGTGGCTCGAGACGCACGGCGCGGACCCGGCGCTGCGGCCGCACCACGCCGGTCCAGAGGAGGAGCTAGGTAGGTAACCGACGGACCGCAGCGCTCAACTGTTGGCGCTCATCGGCCGCCTGTGGCTCGAGACGCACGGCGCGGACCCGGCGCTGCGGCCGCACCACGCCGGCCCAGAGGAGGAGCTAGGTAGGTAACCGACGGACCGCAGCGCTCAACTGTTGGCGCTCATCGGCCGCCTGTGGCTCGAGACGCACGGCGCGGACCCGGCGCTGCGGCCGCACCACGCCGGTCCAGAGGAGGAGCTAGGTAGGTAACCGACGGACCGCAGCGCTCAACTGTTGGCGCTCATCGGCCGCCTGTGGCTCGAGACGCACGGCGCGGACCCGGCGCTGCGGCCGCACCACGCCGCTCCAGAGGAGGAGCTAGGTAGGTAACCGACGGACCGCAGCGCTCAACTGTTGGCGCTCATCGGCCGCCTGTGGCTCGAGACGCACGGCGCGGACCCGGCGCTGCGGCCGCACCACGCCGGTCCAGAGGAGGAGCTAGGTAGGTAACCGACGGACCGCAGCGCTCAACTGTTGGCGCTCATCGGCCGCCTGTGGCTCGAGACGCACGGCGCGGACCCGGCGCTGCGGCCGCACCACGCCGCTCCAGAGGAGGAGCTAGGTAGGTAACCGACGGACCGCAGCGCTCAACTGTTGGCGCTCATCGGCCGCCTGTGGCTCGAGACGCACGGCGCGGACCCGGCGCTGCGGCCGCACCACGCCGCTCCAGAGGAGGAGCTAGGTAGGTAACCGACGGACCGCAGCGCTCAACTGTTGGCGCTCATCGGCCGCCTGTGGCTCAAGACCTATCCATCTAACATGGACATTGCCATGTTAGATTTTAGGCAAGTGTCGCTTGTTAGGAGGCAATGCAATCGGCAGCACCGACAAAATGAAGGCCAAAATGGACGTCGCATCGTGCTGCCAAACAATGTGAAATCCTAGTCCGTACACTTTCCACATCTTACCTCCAACCCTTGTCCGCAGACAACAGATGGCGTGCGCCGGCGACCGCTAGCTACACCGGCACCGTCTGCGCATCGCTATCGGGGCTCGTGAGGCAACTACACTCCGCGCCCGCTTGGCACACGCCTCTCAGCGCGCTGTTGTTGGATAAGCTACAGCTCTGCGCGCAGCTGGTGAGTGCGACAGAGACAGAGCTAGCGTCGCTCTGAGACAGGTACACTCCGCGCCCGCTTGGCACACGCCTCTCAGCGCGCTGCTGTTGGACAAGCTACAGCTCTGCGCGCAGCTGGTGAGTGCGACAGGGACAGAGCTAGCGTCGCTCTGAGACAGGTACACTCCGCGCCCGCTTGGCACACGCCTCTCAGCGCGCTGCTGTTGGACAAGCTACAGCTGTGCGCGCAGCTGGTGAGTGCGACAGGGACAGAGCTAGCGTCGCTCGTGAGACAGGTACACTCCGCGCCCGCTTGGCACACGCCTCTCAGCGCGCTGCTGTTGGACAAGCTACAGCTGTGCGCGCAGCTGGTGAGTGCGACAGGGACAGAGCTAGCGTCGCTCGTGAGACAGGTACACTCCGCGCCCGCTTGGGACACGCCTCTCAGCGCGCTGTTGTTGGATAAGCTACAGCTCTGCGCAATGCGAAAAATAGAGAACTTTCCACTTTTGCAAGTCTTCCGCCAGAGACCGCGATAATTTGGTTAAATGGTATTGAATGGGGCGTCTCTTGATATCATCACTTGAGAAATTGGACTGTAATTAGATTGTGGCCGATACGGATCGCGGGTCGCGAGTTGGGGTGTGATAATGGCGTTCTATTGCTGTTGCTGTTGTCTGCGCGCAGCTGGTGAGTGCGACAGGGACAGAGCTAGCGTCGCTCTGAGACAGGTACACTCCGCGCCCGCTTGGCACACGCCTCTCGGCGCACTGTTCTTACAGAAGCCACAGACTAGACTTATGAATAGTATTTTTGTCTAAAGAAAAAATTAAGTAACAGGTCTTTTTTTATTTCAGGTGACAAGTGACTGGCACTGGTGGCCACACGCCAGTCAAGATGGGTCTCAAACCGGTCAAATATTTAAACCTATAGCGCCGAGCCTTGAAACGTGCCTCATTGGTAAGTTAACTACAAAGCCAGTCCTTTGAACTAAAAGTGAACCTGTTTTTTTTTGGATTTATTGTACTGCACTGTACATGTGACGAAGATCGCTCGGTACGAAACTGTACGTGCGATTCACACTTAGCAACCCGAAGTAGGTTTAGATCTCGGACAAGAAGAAGCCACTGCTCTGATAATATATGAAATGCAATCGGAAAATTATAAGAGCAGAAAATGTACAAACTTTCGTTTTCCACAGCCGGAGCTTTGGCGGTAGTGGGCGGAGCGGAGTGGCGGATCAGGCTCGGACAACGCGTATTGGTTGGTTCGCCGTCCCGCCCCGCTGTCGTCTCACAGCTGTCGCCGCGAGCGAAAATCACCCTTGTGCACGATGACAATACAACTACTAAGGTAAGTGTTCTCCTGAGCTAATGCTTTGGCCAACGTGTATTGGCGGGTTCGCCGTCCCGCCCCGCTGTCGTCTCACAGCTGTCGCCGCGAGTGAAAATCACCCTTGTGCACGATGAAAATACGACTACTAAGGTAAGTGTTCTATAGTTTCTGAGCTGGCATTGTGAAAAGAAATCCCCTCAACCTCCGAGCGTCACAACACTCGAAAATAGACCTTATGGAAATGAAAAATCTTTTTTTTTTTTTTTACCTTTAAAAACTGTTATTTTTACGGTGGATACTTTAGATGTGTTTAATATCTGTACTTGTGGGACTAGCTAGGGGAGGCACGTCTGTCGACGCGCATCAAACACGAGAGCTCTCAGCGTACTGGTTGGTTTATTGGTCGCGCCGTAGCGGCATACACAACATCTCTCCCCTTTTAGCTTTAACATAATCATCATGTGAGCCCGAACTATCTGATGCAGTTTCTGCAGTAGGCGTCGAGAATCCATATCCAGGCTCGTCTCCTAAGGGTGAAGGCGTGGAGGCCAACAGCGGTGACGTCACATGCTCGGTCGCGCTCTGTGGCGCTTGCTCAGACGTGGATGGCTCGGCTGGTGCAGATGCTGGGCAGGTATACTCCGACCCTCTACTCACTCCCTCCGCAGCAAGCTGTTCGATCGGAGTCATTGTGTCGTCACATCTTGAGTTGGTGTTCGGTAGATCGGGTATTGAGTCTGGATCCCAAGGCTGCTCGCCTGGTCGTTGCGTAGTAAATTCGCCATCCAGCCTTATCTGGTTCAAGTGCCTGGTTACCTCGCAGTTTAGTTCTGGGATGTGAATGGTGTACATGACGGTCCCTATCTTACTTATTATTACGCCCTTAACCCATACAAATTTATGGTTGGAATATTTTTTTATCCAAACATTGTCCCTTATTTTTAAATCTTTACGAACGGTTCCACCATATTGCTTAGCCTGTGAGGACTGATGTTTTTCCACAATTTGAGCAAGATCTGTGGATGCAGACGATGGTTGGTTAGCACCTGGATTTAATAAGTCTAATCTTGTCCGCAGAGTGCGTCCATACAATAACTCTGCTGGTGATTTTTCTGTGGTGCCATTTCTAGAGTTTCTATAGTCAAACAAAAATTTCGCTATTTTATCCTGTGTTATTTTTTTATTTTCACTTGCCAATATTATAGTTTTTAAACCCTTCTTAACTATTTTCACAAAGCTTTCAGCTTGCCCGTTGCTTGCCGGGTGGTAAGCTGGCGACAGCATGTGTGTGATTCCGTTGATGGAACAGAAGTGTTTAAACTCTTGCGAGGTGAATGACGTGCCGTTGTCAGTGACTAATGTATGGGGAATCCCCATACGAGACATTAACTCGTACATCTTACTGATTACAGCTTTGGTGTTGTATGTTGACGACATAATGTAACATTCAACCCACTTAGTGTACGCGTCAGCCACTATTAAGTACATCTGATCATTGTAAGGGCCTAAGAAGTCTAAATGAATCCTGTAGAAAGGATGCGGAGGATAAGGCCACGGCGCGAGGGGGGCGCGGCGCGGGGAGGGGCGCAGTTGCGCGCATACATGGCACTCCGCCGCTAACTGCTCGAGCCTCGCGTCTACGCCTGGGAACCAAAAACGCGATCTTGCCTCCGCCTTCATTTTAACTATCCCAAAATGGGAACTATGTAATTCCAAACAAACTTTTTCTTGCAGCGACTCTGGAATTACTATCTTATGACCACGCATTAGGCAGCCATTTTCATAGGCCAACTGTAACCTGCAATTATGGTATGGTTTAAGTGTTGGATCTGTCGTCTTGTTGGGCCAACCATTTTGAACGAAATGTACAACTTTTTGCAGCGTCGAATCGCATTTAACCTCATCGCGCAGTTCGCTAAGAGTAATCGGCAAACTACCGTCAACGACAAAGTAAATATACGCGGCGCGGTCGTCGAGTCCGCACTCCTCCTCAGGCGTCCCGCCCGCGGCCGCGCCTTCCCCCGCCGCACTCCCGGACTCCGGTGCACACGCACGCGATAGGTAGTCTGCACTGTTGTCAGCGCTGCGCACGTATTCGATTACGTAATTATAAGCCGATAGGAATATTGCGTAGCGTTGCAACCTGTTTGCAGTTATTTCTGGGATGCCACGGTTCGGACCGAAAATTGCAAGCAACGGTTTGTGATCAGTGCGCAAAGTAAACGGATCGGCCCTGCCGTATAGATATTGATGAAATCGCCTGACACCGAATATAATAGCCGTTGCTTCTTTTTGAATTTGAGAGTATTTTTTTTCTGCAGGAGATAACGTTCTAGATGCATAAGACAAAGGCTTCTCACAACCGTCGCTACCTACCTGTGACAAAATTGCACCTAAAGCTGACTGGGAAGCGTCAATTGTGACAATTATTTTGGCGTTGTAATCAAAATGCGCCAAAACTTGGTCCGATACTAACATTTTTTTAATTTTGGTAAATGCGTCATCGTGCTCCTGAGTCCATTCCCATTTTGTATTTTTATGAAGTAAATTATACAACGGGCTCAGGATCTCTGACGCACTGGGCACAAAATTACGGTAGTAATTTACAAGTCCGAGAAATGATTGAAGTTGAAGAACGTTTAATGGTTTTGGCGCTTCAAGCATTGCTCTGACTTTATCTGGTGATTTGCGCAAGCCGAATTTGTCAACGATATAGCCCAAATAGCATATTTGATTTTTGAAAAATTCGCACTTGTGCCGCTGCACCGTCAATCCTGCGTCATGAAGTTTTTGTAGGACTAACATCAACCTATCTTTATGTTGAGCCTTATCAGACCCCGTGATTAAAATGTCATCTTGAAAGCACAACACTCCGTCCATGCCGGTTAAAATGCACTCCATAGCACGCTGGAATATCGCAGCTGCGCTGGACAACCCGAACACCATTCTTGTGTATTTAAACAAGCCCCGGTGTGTGTTGATGCATGTGAGATATTGTGAATCTTCTGATAGTAAAAACTGGTTGTAAGCCATTGATAAATCTAGCTTTGTGAATTGCTCGCCTCCGTGTAATTTAGAAAACAAATCATCGACAGTTGGCAGTGGATATTTTTCGATTATGAGCAGTTTATTCAGCGACACGGAGTAATCCGCACACAATCGAACACCACCGTCTTTTCTCAAGGCCGGAACTATAGGTGACGCGAATTCTGAGTGTTCCACGGGTTTTAGAACACCTAGATCTAACAGACGATCAATCTCCTTGTCGATTTTTTCCCTCAGCGCAAAGGGGACCGGTCGAGCTTTAAAAAATACAGGTTTTGCATCTGGTTTTAGGTGCAACTTTACCTCATACTTGTTAAAGCACCCCAAGTCACCAGAAAATAGTTTGGGAAAAGAGTCCAATATTGTTTTCGTTAGACTGTCATCCCCTTCCGCGCAATAGTTGACGAACTGAGTCAACTCTAAGTTGAAAGCTTGGATAAAATCTCTACCGAGTAGTGGCGGGCCACCATCACGAATAACAAAGATTTTCAGGGTGTGCGTACAGCCTAGATAAGAGACTGGTAAACAAGCGCAGCCTATCGTCGCGATACTACCTCCGTTATAGCTTTGTAGTTGTTTGTTTACACTTGACAATGGCACGTCTGGGAATTTTTTACTGTACGTTCGCTCTGAAATTACACTCACAGCAGAACCACTATCAATCTCTATTACCAATTCCTGGCTACCGATTGTAACTGTCTCCGTCATAGGCCTACTATTTACGCACCTAATATTGAAAAATGGCTTACCATCATCATCTTCATCCACCTCACCTTGCTCAACGTAGTTAATTTTTTTGCATGGACACATTCTTTGGAGATGACCTTTTACACCGCACTTTTTACATTTGTATACTTTGAAACGACACTTATCAGCCTTATGACTGGTTAACCCGCACACACTACACTTGCTGCTCTTCCCGACAATGTTGAAGATGGGTCCATCCCTGGCTGCATTAGCCACAGTGGCTGCGCCTGACGCCGCCCCTGCCGCTTCGCGTGCACAGCGCACACTTGTAGCCAGCTCCACGGCCTTTGCCAGTGAGAGCTCTTGGATGTTCTGGGCGAATAACTTGTCACGTTCGGGCCCAGAAACCATGCCCATAACAAATCTGTCTAGAAGTGCCTCTTCAAGATTTTTGAAGCTGCAATGTGCTGCGAGTCCTCTTATTCTGGCTGCCCACTGTGCATGACCTTCACCCTGTCGTTGTACCGCTGTATAAAAATGATACCTTTCGGCGAAGCCGAATCGTAGGGGCGTGAAATGGTCATCTAGTAGCTTGAAGATGTCATTCAACAAGATATCTTGCAACTTTTTGGGCAGCGCCAAATCACCAGCAAGCTTGAAGGTAGTTTCACTGAGCGCGCTAAGAAGAATTGCCTTGCGTTTGACACCGAGTTTATCCGTTTCGTCGGTGATATCATTTGCAATATACCATTGCAAAAGTCTCTGCCTGTAGCTGTCCCAGTCCTGATGCAGATGATCAAATGTCGACAATACACCGAATGAAGCACTGGTCGACATTTTTAAAGGGTTCGATTCGCCGCCACTGTTTAATATCTGTACTTGTGGGACTAGCTAGGGGAGGCACGTCTGTCGACGAGCATCAAACACGAGAGCTCTCAGCGTACTGGTTGGTTTATTGGTCGCGCCGTAGCGGCATACACAACAAGATGATACAGGGGTTGATAATGCCCTCGAGCGTTCAAATCAAATATAAGATAAATGTTTATTAGTTCAAAAAATTATGTTACATTTTACTTTGCAAGTTGCGCACAGTTTTGGGGAACATTTTATAGGAGGGACATTGGTACCTGTATCAAAAACTGTATCACAGATCATTGAAATTATTAAAAGGTTTGTGCTCAAAGATCAAATCGTTTTGTCCCCAGACGGAACTAAGCGGGCTGCAGAATGCGGAATGCGAGCGTCTGTCGCAGCCGCTGGGCGGCGGTGAAAGCGCCCTGCGAGTCTGCGCGGCCCTCTTGGGCGCCGGACCGCAAGCCCTGCCGATGCATCCTCATCATTTACCTGGTAATTTGCAGGCTACTATTATTTTTACACTCTTGAACTTTCGTAAGCACTGCACATTTTGTATTTCGTAAACGGTTTAACTAGTCGGGTCCGAACGAGAACCGGAACTAGTCGTCTACACCGACATAAATACAAGTAAGTTTAACCGTTTACTATTATTTTATTAACCGACTTCAAAAAAGGAGGAGGTACTCAATTCGACCCGTTTTTTTATGTTTGAACTTTTGTTTACGGGAGCCGATTTTGATGATTCTTTTTTTGTTTGAAAGGGTATACTTCTCATGTAGTCCAATAAAAAATAGTGAAGATCTAAAGAAGAACTTCGGAGATGGAGAACGGAACTCCTCAACAGACAGCAGCAAATAACTCGGAATCAGCGCAATGGCTCAATCGAAATCGTACGGCTTACAAAGATTGCGCGTTTGAGTTCTGTCTGAAATAAGCGAAAATGTTTTTAACCCTCAGTACGGTATTTTAAGCATCCCCATTGCATGGCTTTAGAAAAATAAAAAGTGTAATTGTTGTCTTTATCAGCCGAGATCGACACGTATGGCTTGAGGCGTCAACAGATGGAGCTGCTAACGTTGGTGGCCGTACGCGGCTTGCTTACTACGAGGACGCGACTACGGAAGGTGCTCATGCAGCCTCCTGATAATGCCGGTAAGGGATTTTGAAACAGCCGGCCAGTCCATAAACCATAAAGCAAGAAAATGGTCAGTAAACATGCTCTCCACTCCTGTTTCCTACTTTCAAAGAAAAATCGTCATTTTATCACTGAATGCAACAATCAACTTTTGACGGTCGATAACGGGAAAATAGAACAAACAAGTGTGTCAGAAGTTATTTCAACCACCTACCCAGTGTGCGTAATAGTTGCCATCGGACGCTTCAAACCATCTAACTGCAACGGTCTAAGTTTTTTTTTAAATTCCATTCAATGATTAACAAAATCTCAGGATTTGTGGGTTGTTGTGATGATCAGGAATATAACGATCAAAATAAAAAAAAACGCTCGTTTTAAAATCTCTCGCGGTAGAGAAAAACCTTTCTAACTCCCTCGTTTTTCCAGGTACAATGGAACGAAACGCGAGTAAGACCCACGGCACAGAAGGCACGTTGCTACGCAGGCTGCTAGCCCTAGCAACGCGCCCTAGTCCACTGGCCGCGGCACACACGCCGCGAGAGCTAGCCGCAGCCGCTTTAGCTTTGGTCCAGCAGCTGGCCGCAAATGCTAATGGTAATTTGAACTTTAATAATAGTGGAATAAGAGCATGGCGCCGTCTCGCTTCAAATAAAACGTTTTAAAGTCCAGTTATAATTTTGCTTTTGGTTTGGCCCTAACTAACGATTTGTATTTTGTAGGTGAAGAGAAAGACTACGAGTCACCACCGGAGATGCCAATAATAGACAAAAGCAACGTGATGCAACTCTCTATGGGTCCATCCACCAGTACATCCTCACTTTGTAAGTTGTGCGAAAATCATCCTTCACCCGTTGTTTCGTGTTAAAGATCGTGTTTGACTATCATTTGCATGTGATTTTCAGCACGCAAAGATCTGAATACGTGGGCGAATTCGTCGCAAGTGCAACAGGTTATTGAAATGGGCTTCTCAAGGCATGCTGTTTACGCTGCGATACAAGCTTTGGGTAAGCGGAAAAACTTCAGCTAACTCCTGTCTTTTATACCCAATTGTTTTAACACTTTAACTGACACAAAAAAATACAGTCGAAAATGCTATTCGCCTTTCAAAATATGAACGCTTTTATGCATGTTTGCCACAAAAAAGAGTTTTTGAAATTTGTTTTGGAAAAGGTTTCTCTGAATAATTCAGGCCATTTATTTTATTGCTGATTTCGAAAGTTAAATCATAGATGGCAGCATAGGTCGCTACATTTTCCCGGTCGGCAAAACAGCGCATGTTTATTTTCTCCACACACCATTATATGGCGCTAACTGGTTTCAGAGTAGCCGTATTTCCTAACCAATAACTTTCTATAATACGTTTACAGGCGGTACCAGCATACCATCGGTAGAATCACTTGTTGCTTATTTATTGGAGCTACCTCACCAAGGAATGGACGACACTGTGTTTGAAGTCAAACCGCCGATTTTGAAACCGGAAAAGGTACGTCAAAACGGTCCTAAACATGTTTTCAATAAAGCACACTTTTGCGTTGTAACCTTGACATCTTGTTTTCAGAAACAACCAACTCCGTATCGATGGCGTAGTTGCTTCGCCTCAGAAGAAGAATATGCACAATACCTCTCGGATATTATTACTACTGGCATGACAGTGCGGTGCTGCAAAGCTTATGAAGACGTAAGTAAAATTCTACTCAATCTTTTCATGCATAAGGTTGATAATAAATTTTAGTTTAGTTTAGAATAATATTGATACCTCAACAGGCAAGCAACAAGTATCTACAAGATTAAAATAGGGGCTTGCTGAAAAACAGCGCTTTGCATGTGCCTACATGCTTAGCTTAATGCTGAGCCTGCTCCCTTTGATGCCAAAGCATTCTCTACATTGTAATATTACTTATTGTTTAAGTATTAAATATTACTTTAATATTAAGCTCTATTTTTAAGTTGGCATCAATAAAGTGATTTGTATTTGTTGTATTTGTATATAATTATGTGTCTAAATGAGAGTTTTCTTTATAGGTGGCTCTGGGAGATGTCGGTCAAGTTCAAAAAGTCGAACGGGATATAAAACATAACATCTTTTTGCATGTAAGTTTGGTCTTGTATGTGCATGTATTTTTTTATGTACCCTCCTCTAGGGCCTCCGCTATACAAGGTAAGGGTAACCAGTATCTACTATAGGAAAAACATAACCGCCTCCTTTTGAGCAGTCGGATAAAAACAAGATTATTTTTCCTATAGCACGTGCTTTAATTTCTGTTCCTATTCTGTGATCTGCTGTGATTTAAAAATGAAATCACTCAGTCACAGAATCCAAAATTTCTTTTGCACCTCGCTGAATCGGTTTTTCGCTCGGTTTTTTCTATTGTTTAATTCGGAAGGCAAAGTTTTTTGTTCGAAAGTCCGTTATTGGCTTAATCTTATCTTTAGACAATATTGAGAAACTAATTTCAATATTTTTTATTTTGGTCCAGTAGTTTTGTTTTTATGCGCTAAAATGTTTTGTTCCTATGACCGCATTGACCGCCAACAGTATGCAGACCGTCGCGTGACGTCATAAAACCGTATCTTTGAAACGTTGTAAAATCCAAACTACTGAACCAAAATAAAAAATATTGAAATTAGTTTCTCAATATTGTCTAAAGATAAGATTAAGCCAATAACGGACTTTCGAACAAAAAACTTTGCCTTCCGAATTGGGCATTTAACCAGTGTGTCCTACCCATTCTCACATACGGGGCCGAAACATGGACGCTCACAGAGAAGAACAGGCACCATATAAAAGTAGCACAAAGGGCTATGGAGCGAGCCATGCTAGGCCTCAGACTCGTGGATCGAGTACCAAATGTCGTCATCCGACGGCGAACGAAGGTTGACGATATTGGTGATCGAATCTCGGGTCTCAAGTGAAAATGGGCAGGACACCTGGCGAGGAGGGAAGACGGCCGGTGGACAAGGGCAGTGACAGAGTGGAGGCCGAGAACTGGACGGCGATCAGTTGGAAGACCAGCAGCCCGATGGTCGGACGACATCGTCATTGCGGCGGAGGGTCCATGGATGCGAATGGCTAGGGACCGTGAGAGGTGGCGCGAGGGGAAAAAGGCCTATACCCAGCAGTGGGCAGAGGTGATGATGATGATGATGATGATGAATTGGGCACTTATTGTGCTTCTCTTCTCTTTGTATGGTCATAGTCTAGGATACCCCATGGTAGCTCTTACCACGCGCGGCATAAGGGTGCCAATCGAACAAAAAGTGGTATCCTAGCGTGTGGCTGACTGTACCATCTCCTATCGGAGGTCATCCTATCACTTTGGCCCGTGACGTTGCGGTTCGGAAGAATTCGGTGTGGTTGAAACATTCTGCGAGATTTCGGAGCCATGATGTTTTTGGGCGGCCAGGTCTTCTGCCGCCCTCTGCATTAACTTATGGGCTATGCAAGGCTTTCTATGAAAAGTTTTGCAATCCACCGTGAGCAGTTCTATATCCCCATCCCCCCACCAGGTGGAATGGCGCGGCCTGGGCAAAATATGCGGCGTGCGCGCGTTGCACGCCGAGGTAGTGTCTGGCGGTGCCCCGTTTGCACCCGGCGACCGCGTGCGGGTGCGCGCCGCGGTCACGCAGCCGCGGTACAAATGGGGCTGCATCGACCACGCCTGCGTCGGAGTGGTGACGGGGATCTCTGCTACCGGGAAGGACTTGACCGTGGACTTCCCGCAGCAGCCCGGCTGGACCGGCCAGGTCTGCGAGATGGAGCTGGTCACTGATAAATGTGAGTATCTTTGATATTAAATTCTTCTTTATTACCTCCTATAATCCGTGCGGGATCAGAAATGATAATACCTTTTGGAACTGAACCGAAAATGACAGTTCTCAAGTAGCGTCGGTAAAACAATTGTTAGTTCTACGTTCTATCATAGGGTTATGAAATTGGAAATACACAAAAATGTTTAATGGTTGTAGTCTAAAAGGATTAAATATTGCATTAATTGAATAAAACGTGATAAAACTCGAGCAGACACCCACGCGCACAGAAAACACAAGCAAGTTTCGTCGCGAGTTTGCCATAGACAACTAGAGTTTGCCGAAATGCTGACGCTACAGCTGACGCTACCGCGAGCGTCTCAGTTCCAAAAGGTATTATCCCATTCTGATTCCGCACGGATTATACATCTCTAGGAGACTGTTTCGCTCTGAAGAGTAACCTTGGATTCCACCGAATTCATTCGCATTGTCAAGCAAACTTCAAGATTCAGCTAGACCAGAAAGTATACAATTTTGTTAGATACTCGCTCCTATGCCTTGCGCAATATAGGCTTTAGACAGACTGTGTAACTCAGTCAGTCTAAACAGCCGCGGTACAAATGGGGCTGCATCGACCACGCCTGCGTCGGAGTGGTGACGGGGATCTCTGCTACCGGGAAGGACTTGACCGTGGACTTCCCGCAGCAGCCCGGCTGGACCGGCCAAGTCTGCGAGATGGAGCTGGTTACTGATAAATGTAAGTATCTTTCAATTCAATTCATTAATTTCAGACGTAAGTATACATAGTGTTAGTAACATGTTGATTTACTTAGTCTATGTTGTTATTAAATTCTTATTACATGCTACATCTCTACGTGACTTTTTCGCTCTGAAGAGTACCCTTTGATTCCACCGAATTCATTCACATTGTCAAGCAAACTTTGTACGCTATCAACCTATTTAGATTCAGCTAGACCAGAAAGTATACAATTTTGTTAGATACTCGCTCCTATGCCTTACGCAATAGAGGCTTTAGACAGACAGTGTATCTCAGTCAGTCTAGACAGCCGCGGTACAAATGGGGCTGATACCTTTAGCTACAAAATTGAAAAACTGCAAAAAATGTGCACTTTACGCCACGCTACTTTCATTGACCCTTAATTTTCTTTAGTTGAACTTTTTCCTACACAATATCTCGAAGTCAAAGGTACAAACAGGCTTCCGACTTTACCATACCAACGTTACACTTTCTAAAACGTGACTTGTTCACAGCGGAATGGAGCGAGGGCGCGGGAGGTGCCGCGGTGGGATGGCGGGGCGCGGTGCGGGCGGTGCGCGTGTCTTCATGCCGCAGCGGCGCGGGCGCACGACGGCTGCTGGACTCGCAGCCGCATACCTATTGGCAGAGCTCTAGCGGGACTGGACAAGTAAGTACTGTACGGGCAAGCACCGTCCACCTTTTCTAGATCGCCCGTGTGCGGACTGTGCATAGCGCAGCCGAGTTAGTAGTTAGTTGGCTATAGCCTCTCATCATAAACAGTGAATAATCATATAACAATACCTATAAAAGAACAGTACAAGAATAAACATGAACATCTGAAGATCATCTACTTCTTTCCACCACCGTCCTACAATTAACATCTCAACTGTGCGACAGAGCGCACAGGGAAATCATATATTTTTATCATTAGAATCAATATCAGGCATCCGTCAGTTCCTTTGTTTTTAGTTTGTTATAAATTTTACCTATAGCTCGACAGGCCGCCGCGGCGTAACATCATAAGGGCTTTTTTGCTCTTGGTGCATGCACTTGTAACCTTACAACTACGTTTACATACAAATTGTTTTAGTTAGAGACAGAATTTGGAAGGTGCAGGTTCAAAAACTGCCTCGAAAAATCCTTCAATATTTGCATCCCCAGTTCTTTATGCGCTTTAGAAAAAACGAAAATAGTCTCCTCCTTCTCCTTGCCTCGCCATCATTGTAAGTTGGTAGTCACCTCTTTGCATCGTTCCTTTTCAATCGAACTCTGAAAAATATCTGCCGCGGTTTCGATAGCGGTCCTTCCATTGACGTAACGCAACCGCATTTTTGTCTCCCTCACAGCACTGGATCCGCGTCGAGATGCGCTCCAACGTGCGCGTGCGGCGCCTCGGGCTCGGCGTGCCGGGCGGCCTGCACGGACCAGCCGCCTTGACCGTGCGCGCGGGCGTAAGCTTCGACGACGCGGCTCTCGCCCCGCTGGCCGCCGTGCCTTGCACTCCGCCGCCGAGGGACCGCCCGCCGGCGCATTTACAACAGATACAGTTGCTGTCCGACTGCAAACAGGTAGTACTGTCTACCAACACACACTTTGGGGTCCTAGCGGTGTAAACAGACCAGCTGCCTTGACCGTGCGCGCGGGCGTAAGCTTCGACGACGCGGCTCTCGCCCCGCTGGCCGTCGTGCCTTGCACTCCGCCGCCGAGGGACCGCCCGCCGGCGCATTTACAACAGATACAGCTGCTGTCCGACTGCAAACAGGTACTACTGTCTACCAACACACACCTTAGGGTCCTAGCGGTGTAAACAGACCAGCTGCCTTGACCGTGCGCGCGGGCGTAAGCTTCGACGACGCGGCTCTCCCCCGCTGGCCGCCGTGCCTTGCACTCCGCCGCCGAGGGACCGCCCGCCGGCGCATTTACAACAGATACAGCTGCTGTCCGACTGCAAACAGGTACTACTGTCTACCAATACACACCTCGGGGTCCTAGCGGTGTAAACAGACCAGCTGCCTTGACCGTGCGCGCGGGCGTAAGCTTCGACGACGCGGCTCTCGCCCCGCTGGCCGCCGTGCCTTGCACTCCGCCGCCGAGGGACCGCTCGCCGGCGCATTTACAACAGATACAGCTGCTGTCCGACTGCAAACAGGTACTACTGTCTACCAACACACACCACACACCTCAGGGTCCTAGCGGTGTAAACAGCTCTGCGTAAACACATAAGGTACGAGTAGCTCAGGGTGACTCAGATTGCTGGAGCCATACTTTCAAGCAACAAAAATGTGGCGTGACTGAAAGAGCGCTATAACTACTATCCAGCCCCGACCGAACAACGCATCTACTAACAATTATATCCCGCTATCGACTCGCGCCATTTTGTTTTTATTAAAATACAGAAAACAAGCTGGCGCAGCGCTGCTATCTTACTTTATTAATTATCTACATAAATTAAGATGGCGCTGCTTTGTCGACGATGCGCTGCCATCTTTCTTTATTTAACTGCGTAATGCAAAATATACACAGTGCCCTGGGACCGACTTATGTCCAGCTCTGTATGAATATTGGCCCATAGTTCAGTCTGGCAAACCTTATTGACTCTTTCGTAGCTTAGTTTATCTCCGTTATTTCGAGGATCATTGGGCTTGTGTGGTTTGCATCAGACTACCTAACTTTTGATTATTATGCTTTGTTACAGTATTACCCCTGCATCGAGATTGGAATAAAGCAGAACCGTAACGTGAACGCCGATTGTAGAGTGCACGGACTCTATATCAACGGCTTCAGACCGAACCCCCTGTATAGTGAAGTTTTACAAGTGAGAAAATGCTCTTTGCTGGTTAAAGTTGATACCTACTCATTCAGTATTCATCGAACTATTAAGTTTTTAAAGCAATTTGTTTACACTACATACTTAGCAAAATCTTTCAGGCCAAATTGAATAAAAATACTAATAAAACCTGAAAATATTGGCGGCAATCGAGATCGCCATAACAGATATGTAAGTTAGTAAGATGTAGCCTGTACAATTGTACATGACCCACTAGCTGGGCAAAGGCCTTCTCTCAGAGAGAGAGTTCGAGCTTAATCACCACGCGTGCTCAATGCGGGTTGGCGATTTTTGCGTTGAGGGTATAATGCCTCATACGCTCAGGTTTCCTCACGATGTTTTCCTTCACCGTCAGCGAGTGGTATTGCTACTACAAATTCACAAATGTACGTAGCTTTGAAATTAAACAAAGACAGAAACATAACAGAAATGTAGTTACGGTTATATAAAAAGAGGTTTTCGTTACAGGGCATGAACTTCGTGGCCGAAGATTGGATGGAGAGAGAAAATCCTACCGGTGGAGTTGCGTCCGACAACAACCAACCTTCGCTGCCTAGTGATTGTCCGAAAGTAAGTCTTTTTACCGAAACAATTGTCACTAATTTCCCAATAAACTGGTGTCTTAGTTTTTCTTTGTTTATTCTAACAGG
Organism: Zelleria hepariella; assembly: GCA_949319315.1. Lineage (NCBI taxonomy): Eukaryota > Metazoa > Arthropoda > Insecta > Lepidoptera > Yponomeutidae > Zelleria > Zelleria hepariella. The sequence continues at coordinate 12,261,712 of OX439391.1, read as the reverse complement.
TGTATGTCTGGGGTTTGAACGACAAAGACCAACTAGGAGGAGTGAAGGGATCCAAAGTAAAGGTCCCAATTTTCTCGCCGGGTCTTAGTACGTTGCGTCCTTTACACATTGCTGGTGGGTCCAAGACTCTTTTCATCGTTTCACATGATGGCAAGGTAAGAATGTAATCTTCAAAGAACCTCTTTTGCCAGATATTCTTTCAAACCCTAAAACAACTTAGGCGTTACTTTCTAGCGTACGAAAACTTTTATATTTATCGTCTAGATTTTCGTTGCAAACTCACCCGTAACGTAATTGAGTAGAGCGCATACGTTCAAAAGTCGACGCCCGCTCGAGACGCCAACGTTCTACCCACGGATTTTGGGTGGAGACTTGAAGAGGTCATGTGTTTTCACGCATTTGAAACTTCGCTTGAATCGGTTATCGTTTCAAATGCATAAACATACATCTCCTCTCCGCCTATTTCACCTTTAGTGGATCATGTGCCTCATTTGACCAATTATTGCAGCTGTACGCGTGCGGTGAAGGGACAAACGGTCGTTTAGGCCTCGGCCATAACAACAACGTATCGACGCCGCGGGCTAACCCGTACTTGGCGCACGTTCTAGTGCGGCGCGTCGCCGTGCACTCCGGAGGGAAACACGCGCTCGCGCTTACTGCCGATGGAAAGGTAAATCTAAACTCTGTTTCGAAATCGTCGACGTCTTCGTCAAAATTTGCGCTTCTAGAAGCGCGCCACCTTGAACGCGCTTAGTGTCTGTAGAATTTCCTGCCCAATCATGAAGTGTTTATAGTGATGCTATGTATCTTTGTAACAGTTATGTACCCTATGTTTTTGGTCAAAAAAGAGCTTTTATAATTATTCTACAACGTGTTGCAAAACATCCTAACTCTTTTTACAGGGTGTTTTCATAGCTTTTTTGTTTTTGGTATTAGCTCAAATTTCAAAATATGTTTGTGGGTGTAGGTGCATTTGCATAGGTTTGAGTTGTTAAATCATTGTGAAAGTCAATGAAAACAATATTTAAAAAATACTTTTCTGCCGCCACAGCGTTTACATTTTATTAATTTAAAAATCAACGGAACGTCATCGAGCAAAAAATATATTTAGGTTATGATCCCTATCACCGGGTGGTATTACCCTGGAAAAAGAGTTAGCATCTTTTGTAACACCTTGTATACTTAGGTATATTTGACGTTTGACACTTCGGCCTTGAAACATGTGAAACAGTAAGTTTAACATGACAGGCGTAGACACGACTTTTGCCTAACTAAGCCAACGTAGAGAAAAACAACATAATTACAATGACTAATATTTTTTTGTATTTTCTAAAGCACTAACCCGTGCTAGGGAACTTTATAAAGATTTAAGACAAATATTTGAATTTATTTCGATAAAACTGTTTCCATCTAGCTCACGAATGAAGCCCACTGTCACGAAAGATCTGAAAGTAAGCATAGACGCACTTTTACTGCTGCTCTTTGAACATCATAAACGCTTCGCCAGGTCTACTCATGGGGAGAAGGCGAGGACGGCAAACTCGGGCACGGCAACCGTCAAACCCTAGAGACGCCGCGTCTAATCGAGGCGCTGGCGAGCGAACGAGTGATCTTCATAGCTTGCGGCTCAGCCCACAGCGCATGCGTCACCGCGCGCGGCCATCTTTACACCTGGGGCTTGGGCGAGTATGGCAGACTCGGCCACGGGGATGACACCACGCAGCTGCTTCCGAGAATGGTGAGAAAGTAACAGACGTGGCATTGGCCAGCTAAAAGTCTGCGTGTCTGTTAAGGCGCCGTGCATAGTGAATAGCCCGCGCGCAAAGAAAAATGTACAAAATCGATTCCTGTATCAAATACACTAAACAAATCGAAAAATTTCACATATCAAACCCTAGAATTAGGTGAGACCTATCTAACACAGCCAGTTTTGTGTTGAGATTCGTAAACGTTTTGAAGATATTTTTAATTGAAAAAAAAAAATAAAATTAGGCGGCTCACTTTCTTTTCAGACAAAATATCTTGCAATCTGTTATGGATATCAACACAAAACTGGCTGTTTTAGATAGCTCTCACCTAATTCTAGGGTTTGATATGTGAACATTTTAATTTTTTCAAGTGTGTTTGATACAGGAATCGACTTTGTGCATTTTTCTTTGCGCGCGGGCTAATTCACTATGCCCAGCGCCTTAAGTAATTTTTGGTCTTCTATTGTTATTTCTGCTTTTGTTTGGAACCGGGTTTATAAGGCCCCTATGGTAGAATCAACCAAGTCTGAAGCTACGTCCCAACATAGAGTGTAAGGTGTTTTATTTTCAATTGTTTAATCTGGAGTCCCTTTTTAGAAACGCTCAGCAGGATAAGCATAAGGCAGGCAAAGAGTGAGATACATATAGTTATAACCCCCTTATGTTCTGCGTAACCCAGGCTCATGCTAAGCAAGCCGATCAATAAGCCATCAATACGGTGGCAAAAGTATCTCGTTAACAATCCTCAATTTCTTCAGGTGGAGGGTCTATCGAGCTTCCGTGTGACGCAGGTGGCGTGCGGATCGCGCGACGCACAAACGCTGGCGCTCACCGCTTGCGGCAAAGTGTTTTCGTGGGGCGACGGCGACTTCGGCAAGCTGGGTAATTAGCAGCCTACAATAACCCTTAGCTAGCGAAATTTAAGGTCGAGAAGGGCCCGGCAACCATGTCGTTACAAAGGCGCGCTGATGGTTTCAGGTCGTGGCGGTTCCGACGGGTGCGCTGTGCCAATGAATATTGAGAGGCTGAACACGCTTGGAGTGACGCAAGTCGAATGCGGCGCGCAGTTTAGCTTAGCGCTGACTAGAGATGGTGAGGTAAGGACTTTTATATGGACTTAAAGTTATGCGGAAGTTGGGTGTTCTGTGTTATTTGTATGGCGCGTCGCCACGTTCGTACATTCTTGATTAAAGAGTCTCAGTGTCTGGATGTCCGCGATCTTTAGATTGGTCCAAAATGACGTGATCTTGAAAAGTGTGAAGCTTGTCTAGCTATTGAATCAGAAGCGTGAATACTGGACCAGTGCCGTTTTTTGTTGAGCAAATCAGAAGTCCACAATTTTAACATGCCCGAAGTCAGAATGTTTTATCGAGCATGAAATAACGCGTGGTGTGGATTGGTGTGGGGGATGTGTTATTTATCAGTGAGCGGAAATCCTGCGGTCATGACTGATTCGGCGCCGAGAGCGTAGTGCATCGACGAACGTTTTTGTCACTTGTCGAGTAGCGCCGTCTTGTTTTACGCAACGAAACAAAGCTAGTTGGAGCTAATCCACACGGGGTGAAAACGCTCATCGATTGCCGGCGCTGAATCGCGGTAACCGCGAGATTTCCGACCCCTGGTTATTATTGATATGAGTGACTCCAGTCGGATGTCAGCTTCGCTGTCACTTGTATAGGCGGGACGTCACGTATTGTCACCCCTCCTGCACCGCTCCTCTACAACATTATCCGCCTTTTGACACCAAACCTATTTTGCCACAAGCAAATACTCTCTTCCTTTAAAAGGTTTTCTAATGTTCACAACCTGTAGGTCTGGACTTGGGGCAAAGGCGACTACTACCGGCTCGGGCACGGCAGCGATACTCACGTGCGCAAGCCGACGCTCGTGGAGGCGCTGCGCGGGCGCAGAGTGATCCACGTCGCGGTCGGCGCGCTGCACTGTCTCGCCGTCACTAGCGATAATCAGGTAACTTTGCAGACCACTGGTCTCCCAGTGGGTATACTGATGAAAACTGCAGGCTCCCCTGTCTCGCCTTCACCAGCGATGATCAGGGCCCTTAGCCTGTAACGCAATGGCGGGTCAATGGCGTCCCGGCAGAAGGACAAAACCGGGCTCCCCTCGTTTTTCTCCTACAACCAGAGAACTAATCCTCTAGAATTAGAATCAAAATATTCTTTGCTGTACTACAAAAACATTAAAAGGACAGACAGCGCTAGCAAATCGTAATTGAAGTCGTCACCTGACAGCCCATTTTGGCACCATTGTGTTACAGGCTAAGGGCCCAGGGCCCTTAGCCTGTAACGCAATGGCGGGTCAATGGCGTCCCGGCAGCAGGACAAAACCGGGCTCTCCTCGTTTTTCTCCTACAACCAGAGAACTAATCCTCTAGAATTAGAATCAAAATATTCTTTACTCAAAAAAGCTCGTAATGTGGACATTAATTCGACAACCTTCTTTGAGCAAAGTCGGACTTGCGGGCTACTTGGATTAGGCGCCAGAAAAGTTGTATGGAATTTCATTAATGTCTTGTGTTTTGCGGCCAGAAAAACATTAATGTCGAGTTTTGTTTCATAAATAGAACTCAAACATCAGGTGCAAAAAGTATTTATTTAGAATTAGGCTGTATGGGTACTGGCAGTCGACACATTGCACAGAAAAAAAAAGCGCGGCCATATTGTTTTCGACTTTTCGCGCGTTGTTCGAAGTGATTTTTTTCTGTGTTTTTGTTGAAAAAGTAAACTCTCAAAGCGACGAATCCTCGGATTTAATGTGTTTAACACCGCCGGACATTCAAAATCAAGCGAAATTAGTAATTGGAAATTTATTGCCACCGAAGTCAAAAGAAAAATACAAGCAAGCTTACCAACAAAAAGTTTGCGGAATGGAAAATCGACAAAAAGTACTTAATCTACGACAAATGGTAAGCTAATTAAATTACTATGTTAATTACTATTCTAATTAATATTTTAATTACTCGCATTGTTTGAGTAAAGCACTATACAAGCCTTGGTCTGCAATGAGTGCGCTTCTGGCCACGCTATGATTGCCTCGAGCTTAGCTTAGCTACGCTCTCGGCCCTCAAGTTTGGTCATCATTGCAGCCCTTGCTGGCCGCGCTATAAAGGCCTCGACCTTCGGTCTCGGCCTTCATTTCAGCTTGTCCATCAAGGGCTGCAATGCTGACCGCACTGTGAGGGCCTTGAGCTGCGCTACGCTGCGCTCTGTCGGCCATCAAAAGCGCGCCAGAAACGCAATCATTACAGATCGCGGCAGTAATGTACTATTGCTGTACTACAAAAACATTAAAAGGACAGACAGCGCTAGCAAATCGTAATTGAAGTCGTCACCTGACAGCCCATTTTGGCACCATTGTGTTACAGGCTAAGGGCCCAGGGCCCAGGGCCCTTAGCCTGTAACGCAATGGCGGGTCAATGGCGTCCCGGCAGAAGGACAAAACCGGGCTCTCCTCGTTTTTCCCCTACAACCAGAGAACTAATCCTCTAGAATTAGAATCAAAATATTCTTTGATGTACTACAAAAACATTAAAAGGACAGACAGCGTTAGCAAATCGTAATTGAAGTCGTCACCTGACATCCCATTTTGGCACCATTGTGTTACATGCTAAGGGCCCAGGTAACTTTATGGGCTTAACTGTAGAAGATTTAATAAACATCCGGTCGGGCTAAGATGGCGGCCTTAGTTTATATTTATCAAATGACATTGCTGTAGCAAGCTCAAACACAAGCCGAGTGTACTGCTGTCTTGTTAGGTAGGGCCTCAGATCGCTCAGTGGCTAGACTAGTTTGTGACTAGTTCCGGCACGGCAGCGATACTCACGTGCGCAAGCCGACGCTCGTCGAGGCGCTGCGCGGGCGCAGATTGATCCACTTTTACTAGCAATAATCTGGTGAATTACTAACTCATTTATAACCAGATTTTTAAATCGTCTTTACTGATATTTTATCGGACTGCGGCAAAGCCATGATACATTCTAAATTGCCACGAAAAACCCTATCTTGGCAGGTGAAAACGGAAAAGCGTTTCAGAGTGATAACGGAAAAGTGTTTCACTGCACTAACAAGTTTTTTAACAAAATGTATGGGGAAAGTTTTTCGCATACTGTAATCCTCAGTTGGCTCCTTAGATTATTTTGATTCCTAGATGAAATAAGAACGATTGGCATGTTTTTTTTTTGTTTTTATTAATGTTTTTGCTGACTGTATTTTTTGTCTAAAATCTGTATATGTAGTTCAGAATATCTCAAAAAGTTATAAATGGTCTCCTAAGAAATCATAACGGTTAAGGTATCTACCCTTACTACCCCATCTCAAAAAGTCTACATATTACTCCCGTTTCCAGGTCTGGGCGTGGGGCGACAACGACCACGGCCAGCAAGGCAACGGCACCACTTGTGTCAACCGTCGCCCGGCCATCGTCGCCGGCGTCGAGGGGGTCCAGCGGGCCGCCGCCGGTTCCTCGCATTCTGCCGCGTGGTCCCTCAGACCCGCCGCTTTGCAAGTGGATAATACGCCGCACGTGGCGCCCGTGCCCTTCCCGACGTCGAAGGATCCTCTGGGAGCTATGAGCTTAGGTAATTAAAGTAATTAAATTAAATCAGCCATGAATTTCTTCGCGTTCCGCCGCGTGGTCCCTCAGACCCGCCGCCTTGCAAGTGGATAATACGCCGCATGTGGCGCCCGTGCCCTTCCCGACGTCGAAGGATCCTCTCGGAGCTATGAGCTTAGGTTAATGAAGTCTTGATTGGTCGTAACAATATATTTTATGTTGGTGTGGAATCTTTTGGCGTTCCGCCGCGTGGTCCCTCAGACCCGCCGCCTTGCAAGTAGTCAATACGTAGCGCCCTTGTCCTTCCCGACGTTGAAGGATCTTCTCAGAGCAATAATCTTGGGTAATTTGAGACATCGTGTTATAGGTTAGAAAGGCAGCTGACTCCCTTAACACTCCGGCACGCGGCATCTCAGACCCACTGCATTTACCTAATCGTTTGAACGATGGACAAAATTATCGTGTAAATATTTGACTCTATTCGTTGACCAATTTGTCTTTAATTTTATAAAAGGCGGATGCTTTTAGGAGAATTCGCACGTGTGTTAGTGGCTGACAGTCTGTTCGTAACATTAGGAAGCAAACATTCTCGGGACGAGCATATCCGAGCTTGAGAAAACTGTTTTAAGAGCCCTATGGCCCGGTTTCTGAGTTGAGAATTTTGCTAAGCAAATGGGTAAGTAATTAAGTATCGTCCTCTCTGCAGATTTCTCACAAAAGAGCGTGACAGAGCGATACGTAAGTATGTGCTTAGTAAAATTCTCAACTCAGAAACAGGGCCTAAGTCTCTGATTAGGGATAACAGGAACTGATGATGATGATGTTTGTAACATAACTTCGTCCCCCAGGCTTATATTCCGAAGAAGCGACGACCGAGGAGCCGCAAGGTCCGCGACCGTCGTTGGCTGCAGCTGCCTTGTCGCTGGAGCCTCCAATCGCCGTACAACACGCGTTATCGCTGATTCTACTCGTTTTGCACATCACACAGGTACCAGCAGCAATACTTTCATATCTGTCATTGTTTCATAACTTTGATGACGCTAGTACTTCTTACGATTCAACTGGCGCTTTGTTAAGTGAACGCTCTGTTTTTATAACTGGTTAATCTAAAGATTTTCTAATGGCTAACCCCTGTCTAATTTTGTAATATTATAAAGATTTTCTAAGGTCCAACCTAGGCTCATGTGTCGTAAATATCGTTCTTTCTAATTCGTTCATTCTTTCTAAGTTCGAAATAGTAAAAAATGGTACACGTAAATTGTACCCGCAAAATCTCTACCGACGCGCGATAATTATCCTACTAAGTTTTTTTCTTTTGATTCATAATGTAAAACGTGAGCAAGGACCTATAGGTGCGGGGGGGGGTGGTTTTCATTAATGCGTGACTTCAGTCAGACGTCAGCATTGCTGTCACTTGTATAGGCAAGACGTCACATGTCACCCTTCCCAAACCGCTCCCGTACCGCAGGCACTCCTCAGTTAGTCGCCATCCACGAAGGTGCTATGCCTAAAAAAAAATATGTGTTAGTGTCCCACTGCTGGGCAAAGGCCTCCCCCACTTCAGCGCAGACTTTTCGGTCCTAGGCCACCTCAGACCACTCCGGCATGTATTTGTCGAGATCGTCTCGCCAGCGTCTTCGCGGCCTACCTCGACTATAATAATGATGTTTTATTTCCCAGGCCCGAAGTCTCCTGATCGAAGCTCTGCGGGCGCACGAAACGTGTCCGGCGGCCGCGCCAACGTGCTCGCTAGAAATGGAGGATGAAGACGTCGAAGGTGACGCTAGGACGGGCGGCGGCGAAGCGCCAGCCGATCGAGCTACCTTGCCAGTGAGTTTACCGTTCTGAATACACATGACTGTAGTTGGCACACTTTCATACAGCTCCTTGCACCCAAATCCGTCTTCTTCTCACCTTCTTTTCTCTCATCAATTTGGCCACACATTGTACTGCTATTAGCATTACGACGCAATTTAATTCACTTCAAATATTTTCCATTGCATAAACTTAAATCAATAACAAAAAAAAGGGTGGGATTGACAAGCACTGTCTCGTGAACTGGCTTGTGTATACGTCTTGGAAATATAGGCATGCAAGGACGCAAATTGCATGCAAGTTTAGCTTGTAAATGTATCCACGTTGCGCCAGTAACTTCCACATGTCATTAACAGGCATGCACGCTACTGATCCGTTTTATAGGCATGTGTATCGCCGCCTTAATAATACATAGTTGAAACGTAACCGAGAGGACAGAGGGTGACTCTAGGACGGTTTTTGTCGAAACCCATCCCCGAAGTTTTCTAATCGAAGCTCTGCCAACGTGCTCGCTAGAAATGGAGGATGAAGCCGTGGAAGGCGACGCTAGTGAGTTTACCGTTTTTTTGTTTTAACAGAGACAGAATACAACGTAGCGGAGGCTTATGCTAAGTTGAGCATCAGGGAAACGCCAGCCGACGCTGCAGGTGCCTCAACTTAGTTGAGAAAACCGAACCAAGTCTTGTATTCACAGTCATTACTCAAAATAAATATTTCTGTCGAAATAATGTTGCAAGACGTTGCCGCATATTTTATCTCAGCTTTTGCCACGTCCGTGTTGTAACGTGTTTTCCTCCAGAATCAACCATATATAGAGACACTAGCTTTTGCCCGCGACTACGTCCGCGTGGACTACAGAAAAAGGCTTACGTGTTTGCTCCTAGGTATAAACGCGTGATAATATGTAGCCTATATGTTATTCTGGTGTCTAAACTACCTCCATTCCAAACAGCCAAATCCGTCCAGCTTTTTCAGCGTGAAAGCCTAACAAACACACTCACTCGCTTACAAACTTTCGCATTAATAATTTTAGTGGGAAGTGGGATGTAAACGTTTTATTTTGTTTTGTCAGAGTGGCGCTAGCAGTCCGCTCAGTGGATCGATGTCGTCGCGTCACTCCGCCGTGATGTCTTCAAGCGCTGTGTCTGTAGCGGCAGCTACCATGACCGTTCAGCAAGCTGAGGCACCTAAGGTAGACTCTAATGACAACATTTTACTACATTTTTCTTATTATGTACTGTCCATGCTTATAGAGTGTAGTGGCAATAATTTACAGGGCTATCATGGTGCGCTCGACGGTATATCAACTAGGCGTGCTCCTATATGTTTAAAAACTACTCAATCTAGTTTATTCATTTTTGGCAATAAAGCACTATTCACTTTCCCTAATAGTTAAGCTTAGGTTACTGTACAGTCTGTCCATTAACTCTAGAAATTAAATGGCAACAATTTTTCATAGTAAATCCGAAAAGTGGTCGGGTTTACTATGAAAAATTGTTGCCATTTAATTTCTAGAGTTAATAGACAGACTGTACACTGCTACATAATCCAGAGGTGGATCTGATATCGACAGTGGGCAAATGAAAAGTTGACGCTGAACGCTGCAAAGAGAAAGAGTCTTTATGGTGGTCCAACACAAGACGATAGCGATATGCATTTAACATTGTCCAGAGCATGCTCTGCCTAACCACAACATAAACGTTTTTAGACTACGGAGTGTATAGTGCAACCACTAAGATCTTAGGCCCGTTCATAAATACGAGATCGGTTGAATAACAACTTAGCAAATGTTGTGATGAGGTTGCCATTGTAATCTTAAACGTATCTCCCAATAGGTTGTGCTCGACGACTTCACCTCTCAGTTGACCGAGTCAGATGCGCGAGCGCTTGTTGATCTACTGAAATTGGCTGCGGCGGGCAGGATACCGGACTCGCACAATGCTGTCAAGATCATTACTGATGTCCTCATGGGTAAGGCATACTTTTAGTATGGTTCGCTACGTAATTTTCTGCTCTTTTCTAAAACACAATTTCATAACAAAACGCAGTAACACGTTTCACATGCATGTTATGTTTAGTCAATAAAATGTACTGAGGGTTTTTAGTTATATTCCTCCACCACAAGCGTTTTTAGTTGTCTGTTTAGATAAATAGCACGACTCCCAAAAATGCGAGAAAATAATTCCTTTACTCAAAGTAGCAACGAAGTGGTTGGCAATGCGTTATGATCGTGCTTCTGTTCGTTTTTACAGCCTACGGATACTAACTACTACTCTCATTTCCAGCTCTCTGTGCCAGCAAGCCAGCGGTAGCAGATATGGTGGTGGAAGTGTGCGTGTGCGAGTTGGAAGAGGCGGCGACGGGCGGAGGCCGCGCGCCTCCACAACCGGTCACCGTAGACAGCCCGCACCCTTACGCCGATGATACTGACATATCTGGTACGTTCAAAAATGAGTATCTAGTACGTTTAACAACGCCTTGTAAAGTTGTTACTGTATTTTTGGTCTTCGGGCCTAAAAATTCACTGAAACACCCTTTTTCCTACGCTCTACGGCTCTTGTTCTATCAAATCAGATTCTTCAGTGTCTGGGATAGGTTGAGATGTAGTAGGCCTGCCCATCACCTAAACCATCCTCTCAGCATAGTCAGTCCAGTCCCCAAAAAGACAAGGTGTCTTTTATACGGAGTCAAATAAGCCGTTGGTTTTCTCACGAAGTTTTCTTTCATGTTGGCGAGGTACTGCAGGGTCCTTGAGTAGTCACTTCACACATCTAGAATGAGTGGAGGTGCCACTGGACGCTGTATAAATCAACAAATATTGATGCGAAGGCCTAAGCGTTATTCTTCTACCCAGAACATGACAAGATAGCTAAAGTGATCGCCAACCTCCGATAGGAGACGGCACGCAAAAAGTAAGACCCAGAACCTCTTTCAGATATTGAACATCCTAAAATAAATTTCGTCGTCATAAACAGGCGTGGTGAAAATCCTCGGCGCATCGTCCCTCCGCGTGGTGTTCGAGCAAGGCTGCTCGACGGAGCGCCGCAACGATCCGTTGACGATATCGGACGCGGCCGGACACGTTCTGGCTACCAAGTCTGGGCGAGAACCCGCTGACTGGGCTCAGGAACTCATCATTAACGGTAACTTTACTCGCTTCATCATCATCAATATTGATGTTGCCACAATGAGATTTTTTAAATTTGTCGTCCTTTTCCAATGACAACTCTCGGTAGCCAAACTCTAGATCAAGGGGGTCTACCGGCTAAGACGAAGCCGATTACCATTTGCGAAAATCGAAGTTCGATTTATGAAATAAACTGTATAATGCAGTAAAATTAACTGGGGGTCTACCGGCTAAGACGAAGCCGATTACCATTGGCGAAAATCGAAGTTCTATTTATGAAAAATGTACTGCCACCCAGTTCATTTTACTGCCACTCAGTTCTATTTTCATAAATCGAACTTCGATTTTCGCCAATGGTAATCGGCTTCGTCTTAGCCGGTAGACCCCCTGGATCTAGAGTTTGGCTACCGAGAGTTGTATGTACTGTGATCTCTGCCTTTTCTTCCTCGCCCCATTTTTATGGTCTTATTTGCATCCATCTGACACTCTAGGGTCCGTGGTCTTTTTTTGGACTTCACTGTTTTACTTCTCTGCCGAACTACTGTCTATACTTTTATAGGATAGCTCTAAGCGTAGATAAAAGGCAAGTTTTCGGCTGCCATGCAAGGCCTACATGTTTAAGACGAAATAGGACGCACAACTAGCGTCGCCAATAAAGAAAAAAACATACTTTAGAATGCAATCGATTCTCGCCAAAAGTGGCCACCTTTGCATTCTCAAGTTCTAGGACCTGGAATCCAAACCTCAGGTCCTGAAAATAGTTTTATTTATTTATTGCATATTTATACTGTCCTTACAGGTCATCCAAAACGACAGATTACATTGTACTTTGGTACGCGGTAGTTAAGCCTCGCGTTGAGAAATCGCAGGAGCGTTTTTGTTAAAAACGCATCCAAAAATAAGATTGGCGGCGCTAGTTGTGCGTCGTATTTTGTCTGAAAAGTATGAATAAATATCACAATTTTTCGTTTCACCACATTTATAGTATGAGCTAGCAAAAAAAAAGTCTTCTGCTGGCCTCCTTGTGTATTTGTCGCTTACGAAATTGTGTATTTCAGGAGACGAATTGCGCTGGAGATTCACAAGCGACGGATCTGTCAACGGATGGGGGTGGAGGTTCACAGCGCATCCGATATTGCCTTCTAACGCGTTTTTCGTAAGTTGTTTGTGCAAACATGCCATTGTTATATTCGGAGGGTTTCGTAGTTCAACATGAAAGATCTCGTCCTATCAACAGCTTCGTCATATCTGTCTACCTGTCACATGTTGCATTGAACGAAAAAGATTTCCAGACTCCACATTACACTAGGTTTTGAATAAGCTTAAACTCGGCTTGGCCTAATTTGGAACTTGCAATGTTAGAAACTACCATTTTCGTTTTGTATGTTTTTATACTTTGTTTTTTTTTTAGTAATGTCGGAATAGCCGATAACTTATGAAAGACATTGATTTTTTTAACAGGAAAGCGGTTCCGACCGGTCGGTGCTCTCGCGTCCATCCGTGGAGCTGGCGTGGCGTCTGTTGGACGGCCCTCTTCTAGTCGCCATATCGAACGACCATCGGTTCGCGCCGCGGCTGGCTCAGGCGCTCGCCATCTGTGCTCAGATGCCGACACTTTGTAAGTGATGATGATGATGTCGAGAGTCCGTCCGTGATACTCGCGTGGCGTCTGTTGAACGGGCCTCTTCTAGTTTCTATATCGAACGACAATCGGTTCGCGCTGCGGCTGGCTCCGGCGCTAGCGCGTGCTTGAGTACATATCCAACACATTTTCGTTAAAGCTATAAATTCACCTCATAACGTCTTTTTGTATACAAAAAATAAAGATTCCAGAGATTGTCATAGGCACAAAATCGATTTCAGCCAAACGGCAATCGTAAACTCTACATTGTTAGCGTAAAGATATGAAAATGTGGACAAAAGCTAAGGCCTGGTTTCTGTGTTGAGAATTTTGCTAAGCAAATGGGTAAGTACTTTGCAGATTTCTCACAAAAGAGCGTGACAGAGCGATACGTAAGTATGTGCTTAGTAAAATTCTCAACTCAGAAACCGGGCCTTACCGGGCCTAAGGCCCGGTTTCTGAATTGAGAATTTCACTAACCAAATGCTTAAGTATCGTCCTGTCTCTGCAGATTTCACACAAGAGAATTTGACAGAACGATACTTAAGCATTTGTTTATTGAAATTCTCAATCCGGGCTTATGTCTACGGCTGCCATCTTCAGTTTTGCTTAGTCCGTACACAAATATTTATTTTGTTTTTTTTTTTCTTTAGCGTGGCGCGGCCGAGTATGGTGCGTCCGGCGGCTCCGCGGCGTGGTCTGCGGCTCCGTATCGGGCGCCACCCACCCGCCCGCGCTCCAGACCCTGCCGCGTCTCCTGCAGGCTCAGTACGAGCACGAGGAGCCGGCGCTGCGGACCGGCTCGCATCTGCTTCACACGCACTATCTACAGGTACTGACTGGCTGAGACACTTGTCCCTCTTCTCCTCTAGACCACATGGTCCCATGTAATGGTAAGTTAAGTAGGTATACCCGATCAAACAAAAAAAAAAACATTAAAATCGGTTCACGTAGAAAAAAGTTCTGATGTAACACACATTAAAAAAATACGCACGGGTCGAATGGAGTACCAACCTCCTTTTTGAAGTCAGTAAAAATAGCCATCAGTGCTTTTAGAATCGGCCAAAAAAATCTTCCCGTAATAACTACTTACTTATACTTTACTTTCGTGTTTACAGTCAATCCGATCTTTGCTAGCAATGTTCGCAGCTAATATTCGCTTCCTGTAGGCTTAGCACTACTCTCAACTGTCACCTTACCTACTCTCAACTGTCACCCTAGCCACTGTTCACTGTCACCTCAGTAGTATTAAGTGGCTAAGGTGAAAGTTGAGAGTAGGCAAAATGGCCCGCGTGCTAAGCCTTCTGTTACCGAAACTTTACCTCCGCCCTCTGCGCCCACAGGAACTAGCGTGGCTCGCGTGCGGCCTCCGCATCGACTCTCGCGTCTGTAGCGGCTCCGACTCGGCCCGCTGGATGTGGTTCAAGCGCTATTGCCTCGCCGTTCGCACCGCCGAGGCGCTCGTGCGTCGCGTCCCGCTCCCGCTTCCGTTCATACAGGACGTGCGAAAGAGACTGGCGGATTTGGGCGTCTACAGTGGGGAAGATTCTACGTTGGACACGACGCATCCGTGGGAGGATAATAGGAGGTTTACGAGGCAGCATGATGAACAGCTGCTGCATTGGGTTAACAAGTGAGTGCGCTCTACCTCTTCTAACACTAAGGTCGACTTGCACCAACCTTATGCAATGGCAGGTACCCATCCAAGCAATGGATAAATCTGTGGTTTCCATGGTAATTAATCACAACCTGGTCACTATCCTTCTTCGCTCAATGCGAGGTACGCTCGATGCGGGACTCGGCCTTCGGCCTCGCGGGCCTCGGTGTTTGGTGGGACTTATGTTGTTGTTGCTGTCATTAAATACTTCTACTTTATCTTTATCTCTCCGACTTAGCGAAAGTTTGCGGTCAGCTCCGCATATTTATCTTTGTTTCTCGGTAGGCGAGATATCTCAGCAGCACTTGCGTTCCCAGTCTACTCCTTAGCCAGGGGCTTAATTTTGTCTAACTTTTGAACCTATCGCGATCCCTTTCAACGGTATCGGGATCATGGTCGTGATTGCGACTTTAGAATGGAATTGTCAAAGTTTTTTATCACAATCGCTAACAGAATAAATGAGTCAAAACGCCATACAAATTGAATGATATTGAGTGAACGATTTTGCTATTTTCTTCACTCTATATCCTTCAAAATCGAGTCGCAATCCCTATCCCTATCTTAACCACTTTCAATGACTGTTAGTTGTCAAATAAATGCAGTGTGAAGTTCGTGAGCACCCTTCAAACGTCAAATTGAAAGGGCTCGCGTTAGATTAAAAAGTTAGAAGATTAACTGCCCATTTCTGAATTGAGAAATTCGCTAAGCAAATGGGTAAGTATCGTCCTGTCTCTACAGATTTCTCACAAAAGAGCTTGACAGAACGATAGTTAAGTATATGGTTAGCAAAATTCTCAATTCAGAAACCGGGCCTAAGCCCCAGGATACCCTTCTTCGGCCGACACGTCTATAAATACTTAAGTCGCTGTACATAGTTAATAAATAGCCCGCGCCCCAAGAAAAATGAACAAAATCGAGTCCTGTATCAAATACACTAAACAAATCGAAAATTTTCACATATCAAACCCTAGAATTAGGTGAGAGCTATCTAAAACAGCCAGTTTCATGTTGACATTCATAAACCTTTTGAAGATATTTTTGATGAAAAAAAATAGGCAGCGCACTTTTTTTCAAACAAAATATCTTGCAATCTGTTTAGGATATCAACACAAAACTGGCGGTTTTAGATAGCTCTCACCTAATTCTAGGGTTTGATATATGAACATTTTCGATTTTTTTAGTGTATTTGATACAGGAATCGTTTTTGTGCATTTTTTTTGCGCGCGGGCTAATTCACTATGCCCAGCGCCTTAACAGTCATCTGTTCCCCCAGGAGGCCCGAGGACTGGTCCGGCTGGTGGGGAGGCGGCGCGCGCTCCTGCACGGTCTACGGATGGGGCCACAACCACCGCGGGCAGCTGGGCGGCGTCGAGGGCGCCAAGGTGCGCGCGCCGGCGCCCTGCCACGCTCTAGGTGAGCTATACCACTACTCATTGACTCTGCGGGCCTTTTGAATGTAAACTACAGGGTGCACTCTAAGTCGATAGCGAAACTTTAAGTAGGATGTCTACTGATCAATACAAACAACTTGTACTAGGTGGCGACAAAAATGGAGCGAAAAAAATATCAGCTGTTTCATACATTTGGCGCAGTATTGAGGCGACCTTTTGTATGGAACAGCTGATATTTTTTTCACTCCATTTTTTTCGCCACCTAGTACAAGTTGTTTGTATTGATCAGTAGACATCCTACTTAAAAAGTTTCGCTATCGACTTAGAGTGCACCCTGTAGTACGGGCAGCATGGTAAGCCCGAGATAGGCCCTTATCTATGCAAAACTATCAATTTGTCGGTCGGGCTCGAGTTGGCTCTACGCCAACATGGCGATGGAGACAAAAATACAATTTTTTTATTAAAATGGCAATAACTACTTTTTGCTCGACATGACCCTAATCTATTGCCATCTCGAGTCCCGCCTGCTATGCTCGCACAATAGACATGGCACGTCTGTCACTCGAGTTCGAGAGAGTGTCAAAACGACCATGCTAAGCATATAGGAGCATACGCCCCCAAACCCTCGGCTTAGCTAATGGCCTCGCAAGAGCTAGCACAGGCTTAACTTCACAGGAGTAAGTAAGTAGTAAGTAAAATGTTTATTTGGTACCAAATTATTGTTCTTACAAGCTAAAATTAAAATAACATTGTGGTCTTGGCACCAAAATGGCCTCCGCTCAGCATTATGCCTTGTTCGGTGCAACCAACCAAGACGCTGATTTTCAGCGGACACCTATTCTAAAGTCTAAATTAAATCTCAACTACAGGGTGCACTCTAAGTCGATAGCGGAATTTTAAGTGGGATATCTACCGATCAATACAAACAAGTTGTACCAGGTGGCGAAAAAAATAGAGAATAAAAAAAATCTGCTGTTTCATACATTTGGCGCAGTACTGAGCCGACCTTTTGTATGGAACAGCTGATATTTTTTTCGCTTCATTTTTTTTGCCACCTGGTACAACTTGTTTGTATTGATCAGTAGATAGCCTATTTAAAGTTCCGCTATCGACTTAGAGTGCACCCTGTATATATAGAGTAAGGGTGTTTGCTGAGAGCGTCTGACCCGCTTCTCTACGCGGGACTCGGTAAACGGAGTCAGCTCGCTTACAGCTCGGGCTTCGGTCTCTTTAAACGGTCACTTAGTGAGTTATCAGATTCTACACCTATCTACCGATGAGCGCGGTTGGCAATATATCCAACGCTAGTAAGCAATAGTCTATACGGCATGGGAAAATAATGGGAACATTGATAATATTTCCGGCTAAAGTACTGTTGAGGATTAGACAGACAGACAAGCATACATCATCTTCATACTACGTAATACAAGAGCGGGACGCGCGGGGTCCGGGGAGGGACCTAAAACCAGTCACCGCGACAGCGGCTATCCAACACTCACTCGATAGAACTTGATGCGAACGTGTCGCGTCATTCATACATTTGTGTTCATCCAAGCCATTCAATCCATGTAATCAGGCATTTAAATCCATTATACATCATTCATATCCAAAGTCAGTGCATCATTCAAGTGTCCACATCCATACGTCAGCTCGGAGGAGCTCAAACACGCAGCAATCATCCATCTCATACAAAAACCCTTACAGTCCACTAGAGCAACGAACGCCATAGTTTTCAAGTACCATACAGGGTGTTAAAAGACCGCCAACAGACCCGAAAGCCACGCATACTAGACACCAAAACAAAGTACTTTTTCGACAAATTATTGCTGGGAAATGATTTTGGTTTTTTAGGTTATAATTTTGAAAAATATTAAATCATGCAATGGACGTGTAACGCACAGAAGTCGTACTGCGCAAGCGTAGGTATAAGTTTATGTTACTTAAGCTTTAAGTGCCGATGTTTAGAATACATTGCGGTTTGCAATTTTAACGTCATTTTTTGTAAGAAATATTCATAATTTTGATACGGCTTCTTGAGAAAGTATGTTAAGAACTAGATACTGAATACATTTCTGCAAAAAAAATAGTTTTGAAAAGTCCGACTTTGAACCTCATTATCTCGGAAACCGTTGATTTCCCAGGCATAGTTCCATGGGCAAAAATGTTCAGTATGATGAGGACAATGCGTGGTTTCCCGCTTTGTTGGCGGTCTTTTAACACCCTGTATACTATATGGATTTCACGGTGATGTAGGCTTGCCCAGCAGGCACTGGTTAAACTATGCTTTACTCCAACACCTATTTATATTTTATATTCTTTATTTCTGTGTAAATTGCCTACTAATGAGTTTTTTCTTTGTATTTAGCTACTCTAAACCCGGTGCAGCTAGTCGGCGGCGAACAAACGCTGTTTGCAGTCACGCCCGAAGGCAAGGTGTATGCGACCGGTGAGTGCACGGATTTTTTTTCTATCTATAGCCAATCTTTGAAGTCTTTCACTTATCAATTCCATCAAATTTTGCATCAAAATATGTTGCTGCCTCGATCGCATTGATGGACCATCACATGACACTACAGGGTCTTAAAAGACCGCCAACAAAGCGGAAAACCACGTACTGTCCTTACGTGGTTTTCGGACATTCGGTTTAAATTCGGACATTACAAAAAAATTGTTTTTCATAATCTTGTTCAGTACAATGTCTTTGTCAATTGTTCAGTCTTGTTCTTCTCAAGAAGCCATATCAACTTTTTGTTTTTTCTAAAGCACTAACCCGTGCTAGGGAATAATTTAAACATTTCAAGTCCTGTCCCGAGTGAATTTTTTCAACTTATTATAAATGTTTAAATTTAAGCCATATCAAAATTATGAATATTTCTTGCAAAAAACGACGTCAAAATTGCAACCCGCAATGTATTCTAAACATCGGGACCTCGAGCGTAAGAAGCTTTACTTTATGCCAACGCTTACGCAATATGACTTCCCTGCATTACACGTCTATCGCGTGATAAAATATTTTTTTTAATTATGACATAAAAACCAAAATCATTCCCATCAATAATTTATGGAAAAAGTATAAAAGTTTTGAAAAAGTTTTGGGGTCTAGTATGCGTGCCTTTCATAAAAATCAAAATCCTGGATCCGCCACTGCTTTCGGGTCTGCCGGCGGTCTTTCAACACCCTGTATACTACTCTCACAGGCTTCGGCGCCGGCGGCCGTCTCGGCATCGGCGGCATCGACTCGGTCTGCCAGCCGACGCTCCTGTCGTCCCTACAGCACGTGTTCATAACGAAGGTGGCGTGTAACTCTGGCGGGAAGCACTGCCTGGCGCTGTCGGCCGATGGAGACGTTTACAGCTGGGGGGAAGGCGAGGATGGCAAGCTCGGACATGGGAACAGAGTGTGAGTACAGCGGGTCTATTATGTAAAAAAAACACACAACCTTTGTGCGTCAAAAAACTCGAAAATAGCTCTTACTAGCTGACCCGGTGAACTTCGTATCACTAATACAAAATGACCAATTTTTATTCCTTCTATTTTTCAGCTAATCCTTTAACTTTTCCCATGTTTCTTTGCTTTTAAACCTACCCTGAACTATGGTGAACGAAACAAAACAGTAAATATGCAAATCGGTCAAGCCGTTTCTTAGTTTTAGCGAGACTAATGCACGGCGATTCATTTTTATGTATATAGATTGAAATGAACAATCTCTTTTTTGACATTTAAAAACCGTTATTTTTACTGTAAATATTTTAGAGAATACAGGGGCTGGTTTTACTCACGAAAGCAAATGAGCCATACTTGTTTGTGTAAATGTACATGCAGTGCATGGGACATTGTTTTAGATGAAGCAAGTCTACTCCATCTAAAACAATGTCCCAGGCACTGCAGCGCCGAGTGGACTCTTTATCCATCTAGTGTGAGTGAAGGTGCCACTGGACGCTGTATAAATCATCTCATTACGTAGATGCAAAGGCCTTAGTTTTACTGTCTTTGCGTGCGTAAGCTCGGGAGCGCTCGGTTTCGGCCGAGTCGCCGGAGGAGTCACTAGTGTTACTCAGTTCGCGCCAAAATTATCCATTAAATACTGTCGGCATGAAGTTATGCACACAAGAGCGCACGTCTACGCATTACAACTACAAGTATGGCTCATCCGATTTTGTGAAACAAAACAACTGTAGCTTTCGTGAATGTGGTCTAGAGTAAACGTAACGGAGCGAGTGATCGTGCTCCTTACTTTAAGGCCGGCCACATACAGACGGAATTTTTCCGTAACGGAAAAACGAATCAGGGTTCCGAACGCAGTAATCTATGAATATTCCGGACGGAAAATAAACTGTATGTGTGTGGTAGGTTGCAGTTACTGCGTTCGAAATCCTAATTCGATTTTTTTGAGACTTATGAACATGAACCTATTTTATTCAGATCACTAAAACAGTCGCGATTCGACCAACTTCATCCACCTATCAGCATGCAAATAACAGCCTTACTCCGTTCCCACAGGAGCTACGACCGGCCGAAGCTAATAACAGCGCTGTCTGGCTTAGACGTGGTGGCGATAGCGTGCGGCGGCGCACACTCGGCGTGTTTGACCGCGCGCGGCCGCTGCTACACGTGGGGCAAGGGCCGCTACGGCCGCCTCGGCCACGGCGACTCGGAGGACCAACTCGTGCCTAAGATGGTGAGAGATTCATATCTATAGACCTATCTAAGTAAGTAAGTAAGATATTTATTCACAAGATAAAACACAGTACAATGATACTAAGAACTAAAAATACACAAGTAAGCATGTTGGTCACTACGTAAACAAAAGCAAAATAATGCCAATGTACTGCGCTTGTGAAATGGACCCGGCTCAGCATGTGTTACAAAGAAGGTGGAACTTCTTCTTCTCTTCTGAACTTCTTATCTATCTATCCTATCTGTCCTATCTATATAAAAATCTATAGACCTTAGATGATGTTATTCTGTTCTTCAGCGGAGGCGGCAAGACCTACCGCACATAGGTCCTGGCACTCGGTTTTGAACGTTTGATGGATTTAGTGTGCCCTTCTCATGACCTAAGCTGTCGGTAAAAGGGCCACTATAATAAAAAATGGTAGACTGGAGAAGGGAGGTGTTATACCTTCTAGGTCTTGAAGAAAGGAACTCCAGTTTTCGCTGCAATTTCTAGCTCTTTTCAGCCGAGTCCAGTTTATGCAGCCTCTCTTTGCTCTACAGATAGTACGAGAGCGGCCTGGCCGACTCTTGCTATTTGTCACGAGCGACTTTGTTTAGAGCTGGTCTTCGCAGCGCAATTTTCATTTTAAGAATTTCTTTGTTTATTGGCTTTTGGTCTTTGTTTATTGGCTTTGGCGTTCCAAGCTTTGGGAGCTCCATGCACCTGTTGTGTCTGTTCATGGCTGTCCTGAATAATTGCAGCCATTCTCTGTACTACAATGAGCTAAACAGGGTTGTTTTCTCCTCGGGATGCATGGCCAAGAATTCTTAGGGTGCGAATTTGTAGACTTTTTTATATACGCTGCTTCAAATGGCAAAGGACCTTTTGTCTTTTACCCAATGTCCTCATTGGAGGCAGCAAAAGAATTGCTAGCTAAAAACATTTATAACACTACAATTAATTTCTGTTATAGGTTGATGCTCTATCAATGTATCGAGTGATAGACATAGCTTGCGGTTCCGGCGACGCGCAAACGCTCTGCATAACAGACGATGACAACGTTTGGTCGTGGGGCGATGGCGACTACGGAAAGCTAGGTAACATTTTGAAACAACTATACTGGAATTTCGATCTTATTTAAATTGTTCTAAGGGCCTATTTTGTGTGGATTTTTAGGGAGAGGAGGTTCCGAAGGCTGCAAGCTGCCGATGCGCATTGATTGTCTGAAAGGGCTTCGAGTTGTCAAAGTGGAGTGCGGCTCTCAGTTCTCTGTGGCTTTGTGCCAGTGTGGCAGCGTTTACACGTGGTAAGTGATGCATTTAGAACACGCTAGCTTTAGTCCGTAGATTAGCCCGCGTATTTCATTAAGGCGCGGTGCATAGTGAATAGCCCGCGCGCCAAGAAAAATGCACAAAATTGAGTCCTTATCAAATACAGTAAACAAATCGAAAATTTTCACATATCAAACCCTAGAATTAGGTGAGACCTATCTAACACAGCCAGTTTTGTGTTGAGATTCGTAAAGGTTTTGAAGATATTTTTGATGAAAAAAAATAGGCGGCGCACTTTTTTTCAAACAAAATATCTTGCAAACTGTTATGGATATCAACATGAAACTGGCTGTGTTAGTAAGGTCTCACCTAATTCTAGTGTTTGATATGTGAACATTTTCGATTTTTTTAGTGTATTTGATACAGGAATCGATTTTGTGCATTTTTCTTTGCGCGCGGGCGATTCACTATGCCCAGCGCCTTAAGATTTCCGAGAGAGTAAAACATTATTCCGGCCAAAAAAACAAGCCTATGTAAACAAGCCTTGATAGTCTATCTTTGGGCAAACGAAATCAAGTCCATCCGATGCTATCTTTCTAATAAACTGCTGTTACTTGGATACTTGGAAACTGCTGTTAGGGCCTTTTAGATCAAATGTGTGCTTTCGTTTCAGGGGTAAAGGCGACTACCACCGCCTCGGGCACGGCAGCTACGATCACGTACGTCGACCAATGCGTGTCACTGGGATGCAGGGCAAGATGATAGTTTCTATCGCTACAGGTATGCGACTGTCTCACCCATATTTTACAATATTGTTCTAGATTTTCACAGCCCCATTCAAACTTAGCGATTGTAAAGAGAACGCTACAGCGCCATTTGTTACTGTAGGTCGGTTGAATGTAAAATATATCAACTTTTTCCTTAATGCAACGTCTGTTAAGTATTCAGTCCCTCCATATAATGCCGTTCAAACTCTATCCATAAAGCTCATAAAAATAGAGCCACTTTGGTCCGTTGGCCCTTCTCACGGATCTTCTCACTCAATAGTATTTTTTTTAAAGAAAGTGAATAAAGGATAACTCTTCTACCGGTACTTTTCTTACGCGCGTTTGTCTTTGCCTTGGCTAATAGGCAGAAGCATAATCCACGCAAGCAAAATCCATAATTCATATAGACCAGTGTTTTCGCAAAAACCCTCTCTTTTTTTATTAAGATTGAGAAAATATGTCATCAGCATTGTCTAATTATCCGTGTTTTCGCAAAATCCATAGTTTTTTATTTTTTTCAAAAATTCGAATTATCAAATCATTCTACGGCAATGTTTTTGTCTAATTTTCATAGGTAGTCTGCACTGCGTGGCTTGTACGGATGGGGGAGAGGTGTACACTTGGGGCGACAATGACGAGGGGCAGCTCGGCGATGGTACAACGCTTGCCGCTCAGAGGCCGAGGCTTTTGGTCGCTTTGCAGGTACTTATTTATTATATTTTCTCATCCGTAGCACGTCACGAGCCTTCGCTTACCACTCATGCGAGTGTTTGTTCTGAGGCATCCTGATGCAGTATAAAATGTTAGAAAAAGTCAGTGTCCTCCAAGAAATTTTACTGAACGGTCTTCGGGAAACATGTCACTAGTTAAACTGTTGGTCCTGATTGTTATTGATTAATAACAATATGGGCGGCCTAAAAACTCTGACACCAGGGGTTGCCACTACCTACCATGTAGCTAGAATGTTTTTCCTCTCAACTTCCTTCAGAAACTACTTTCAAACTGTAACAATTTCGCAGGGAAAACGAGTAACCAAAGTGGCTTGCGGCAGCGCTCATACAGTGGCGCTTTGCGTCGAAGCGCCACGGGCGCCGCGTCCGCCGCCGCCCGCGCCGCTCGAATGTCACATACTGCGCGATATGAACCCGAGCCTCATCTGTAATAGACTTGTGAGTATTTGTACTAGCGAGTAACCAAAGTGGCTTGCGGCAGCGCTCATACAGTGGCGCTTTGGGTCGAAGCGCCACGGGCGCCGCGTCCGCCGCCGCCCGCGCCGCTCGAGTGTCACATACTGCGCTATATGAACCCAAGCCTCATCTGTAATAGACTTGTGAGTATTTGGACTAACGAGTAACCAAAGTGGCTTGCGGCAGCGCTCATACAGTAGCGCTGTGCGTCGAAGCGCCACGGGCGCCGCGTCCGCCGCCGCCCGCGCCGCTCGGGTGTCACATACTGCGCGATATGAACTCAAGCCTCACCTGTAATAGACTTGTGAGTATTTGGACTAACGAGTAATCAAAGTGGCTTACGGCAGCTAGTATACAGTGGCGCTGGGCGTGGAATCATGTGAATCGACCATGAGCACTGCAAAAGGCTAGGAACTTTGCTTTTTCTAAAACGAAACAATTAAACGAGATCGGTTAAAATGTCGGTAATGTAAGAAGTTTGGTCATGATGTCGTGTTAACAGTCGATACCATACTTTGTGCTTTCAGCGAGGATTTTGGTGGATAGACTATTTTTAAAACAATAGATTCTTATATTGATTTAAAGGTTACACTAACGTGTAATGAAAAGAGCAGGAATGTTAGAAGGAAAGCCAATGAATTTGCTACGTTTGTTTTCAGATATTACTCCATCAGTTCTCAGAGCTGGTGTGCCCTAACTTAGCGCTGATGTGCCTGGACGGACCTCTGGATCAACTGCGACACTTGATGTTCTACAGCATAAAAGAAGCAGCGTTTAGAAAAGTAAGTGCAATCTCAACTCCATATTATTTCTTGAAAATTGTCTCGAAGAAATATTTTAGCCTTAGCGATAAAACCGCCATTATTTCTCTTATTTTTAATATTTTATGTGTAAAATACTTTCTGGCGTACAATAAACAGTTACCTACTTACTTCTGTTTTCTAGCCTCTTGAGCCATTGTAGGTAGAATAGTTGTGCAATAAATGGCTCCAGCTAGGATCTCTGAACAAAGTCTTTTGGTGTCTAAAAGTTGAAATAAAATACACTCAGCAGTTCTGATTCAAGATTTCATAACTGACCCCACAATCAGAGCTATTTTGTATTGAGGTGTCCCACGACCCTTGTATTTCTGTATTTCAAGTATTTCTGAACCTTGCACCCTGCAATCTCCCTGTTAAAATTCATGGTCTTCCTTTTATTTCTGACATTATGTTATTTAGCAAAAAATAATCCTTATGATGAAGCCTTTCGATCGGTATGATAAAACTACAGGGTAATAACTTTTCTCATGTAACGGGTTCGATTCCCTGTTCAACCATGTAATTATTTCAATATCTATGAATGCAGTTTAAATTGTTTTTAAATTAAAATAATGTCTTCTTTGAGTAAAATGTTCCTTCTACAATATTCAAGGTACCTTCCCTCCATGTGGCATAGCCGTGGGACGCCCTCTGTATACACTGAACGTCAAAAGAAAAGTCACGATATAAATTAAATTAATATTAAGTATTATCTGCTACTAAGTATCTAGCGACTTGTTTTTTGTCCAGCTTCACTAGCTCTGATCTTCTTCCCCAGGCCATAATGGCGACGATGGTCCGCGAGCGCCAACACGGGCCCGTTGTGGAGTTATCCCGCGTGGCGGCTAGACGGGCGCGGCGCGGCGGCGCCGGCTTGGCGGGTCCGGGTGGCATGCGGTCCGTCTTTGGACAGATGGTGGCGAGGCTACCGGCCTTGACACAAGATGCGTTGGCGCTGCCGCATCGGGTGTGGAAGGTCAAGTTTGTGGGTGAGTTAAGTGTGCTTTGTGGTTCTACTGTGGAATTCGGAAGGCAAAGTTTTTTGTTCGAAAGTCCGTTATTGGCTTAATCTAATCTTTAGACAATATTGAGAAACTAATTTCAATATTTTTTATTTTGGTCCAGTAGTTTTGTTTTTATGCGCTAAAATGTTTTGTTCCTATGACCGCCAACAGTATGCAGACCGTCGCGTGACGTCATAAAACCGTATCTTTGAAACGTTGTAAAATCCAAACTACTGAACCAAAATAAAAAATATTGAAATTAGTTTCTCAATATTGTCTAAAGATAAGATTAAGCCAATAACGGACTTTCGAACAAAAAACTTTGCCTTCCGAATTATCCCACGTCGCGGCGGCGCAGGATTGGCGGGGCCTGGGGGCATGCGCTCCGCCTTTGGACAAATGGTGGCGAGGCTACCGGCCTTGACACAAGATGCGTTGGCGCTGCCGCATCAGGTGTGGAAGGTCAAGTTTGTGGGTAAGTGTGCTCTAAGGTTCTACTGTGGAATTATCCCACGTCGCGGCGGCGTAGGATTGGCGGGGCCTGGGGCATGCGCTCCGTCTTTGGACAAATGGTGGCGAGGCTACCGGCCTTGACGCAAGATGCGTTGGCGCTGCCGCATCGGGTGTGGAAGGTCAAGTTTGTGGGTGAGTTAAGTGTGCTTTGTGGTTCTACTGTGGAATTATCCCACGTCGCGGCGGCGCAGGATTGGCGGGGCCTGGTGGCATGCGGTCCGTCTTTGGACAAATGGTGGCGAGGCTACCGGCCTTGACGCAAGATGCGTTGGCGCTGCCGCATCGGGTGTGGAAGGTCAAGTTTGTGGGTGAGTTAAGTGTGCTTTGTGGTTCTACTGTGGAATTATCCCACGTCGCGGCGGCGCAGGATTGGCGGGGCCTGGTGGCATGCGGTCCGTCTTTGGACAAATGGTGGCGAGGCTACCGGCCTTGACGCAAGATGCGTTGGCGCTGCCGCATCGGGTGTGGAAGGTCAAGTTTGTGGGTAAGTGCTCTATGGCTCTGCATATCTGTGGAACTACCGCGTGCAGCGGTGCTGGCATGGCGGGCCCTGGGGGCATGCGTTCCGTCTTTGGACAAATGGTGGCGAAGCTACCGGCCTTGACACAAGATGCGTTGGCGCTGCCGCATCGGGAGTGGAAGGTCAAATTTGTGGGTGATAAGCTCTATGGTTCTACTGTGAATTGTGTAGTTGTAAAAGACGGGCCCGGGCATGCGATCAGTGCTGGCCAGATGGTGGCCAGACTTCCGGGCTTGACGCAGCATGCGTTGGCGCTATCGAGTCTGGTGTGGAAGGTCAAGTTTGTGGGTGAGTTTGCCCTGCATTCGGTCTTTGGTGGCGCATTCGTCGGCGCTCACGGCTAGGCTGTCATCAGTTCCTCATTGTCCTGCCTAATCAGGGACATAGGGCCCCCAAAACCGTTTTACATTCTGCAATTCGGCTGGGCTTTATTGCACAACAACCACAATCAACTCAAGTGCGTATCACCAAGAGATATTACAGCGGTCAATAAAATACAACCCGCCCCCAACTTGACCCAGCAACCGTAAATAATGTTTAAACATCCACTAATTACAACTGTCTTACCATCGAAGGTGAAAGCGTGGACGACTGCGGCGGCGGCTACAGTGAGAGCATAGCGGAGATGTGCGAGGAGCTTCAGAACGGCTCGCTCCCTCTACTCATGGCTACGCCCAACGGTCGCGGCGACGCGGGCGCATCGAGAGACGCCTTCCTACTCAACCCTACCGCCAACACGCCGCTGCACTTGAACTGCTTCCGGTTTCTTGGTGAGTTAGACGCGCTGGTTCAAACTAGATCAACGTGTAAGTCTCAGCAGCTATTGTAAGTGAAGAGCCGCAAAATTGCTCGCTCCCTCTCCTCATGGCGACGCCCAAATCGAGAGACGCCTTCCTACTCAACCCTATCGCCAACACGCCGCTGCACTTGAACTGCTTCCGGTTTCTTGGTGAGTTAGACGCGCACTGGTTCAAACTAGATCAACGTGTAAGTCTCAGCAGCTATTGTAAGTGAAGAGCCGCAAAATTGCTCGCTCCCTCTCCTCATGGCGACGCCCAAATCGAGAGACGCCTTCCTACTCAACCCTATCGCCAACACGCCGCTGCACTTGAACTGCTTCCGGTTTCTCGGTGAGTTAAGGCTCACAGGCGAGTTATTGCATTTGCGTTATTGCGTTTGCGTTCCTGCGATATCTGTTATCAGTACATTTTGTGTTAGGAACGTTGCGGCGTTCTTACCTCAGCAGTGTGTAACGGCGGCGATCCTAATACAAAATGTACAGAAAACAGATATCGCAATAACTCAAACGCAATAACGCACCTTTGTGGGGGAGCCTTTAGACGCGCTGGTTCAATTCAAACTAGATCAACGTGTAAGTCTCAGCCGCTATTGATGGTGAAGAGTAGCAAAATGGCTCGATGCCTCTCCTTATGGCGACGCCCATGAGGTAAAATAGGGTCCTCGTAGTAGGTATTGATTGAAAGGCCGTGTTTAATGGTCAAAGTACTATATTGGACTGTCTGGAGAAGCTCGCAACATACACTGTTAAGCTACTTATATATATGCGTATGTGTGGGTGAGGTGCCACATGCTACACCTCCCCCCTTTTTATTTAGAAAAAAAAACAAATTTTGTATTATTTTTTTTTTACAATTTTCTGACTGACTTGACAGTTGACGATGATTTTATACTACATATTTATTAAATTTTATAAAATTAAATTTTAAATAGCATTAGGTTTTTACAATTTCTTGAACAAACTTCAACAGGTTACCTTTTATGATTTAACATTAAATAAAACAGTATCGATTACAATGATGCTAAATTTTATCGATCGTATCGCGGTATCGGTACATTTCTCTATCACAAACTCAAATATTCAATCATTCTACACTGGTTTTTAACCCGTATAATAAGTATTCTGTAGTTCTCAGTTAATTACTCTGATTACTGACACAATAAACTCTGGGAAGTGAGACCTATCGTAACTCTTGGGTAATTAATCCATTTGTTAGTCAAAAAACTCCTTAACCTTTGTGTCCTTTTTTCCCTTCATTTCAATCATTAAACTTTTTATTAAATTAATGCCAGACTACGCCATGGAGTCATCTGCTCCAGGCTACAAAGTTAAGCCTTACACTGAGGACACGGTAGTTCACACTATGATCAAGGACAATAACTGGGCTGCTTTTCCGCACCCTTAAACGATTTTATAAGGTAGCTATACTACCAGGGCATGGTCACCCTATATCAAAGGCATATCAGGTCACTCCAAGTGCACCTGTACTAAACTAGAGTCGCTAATATTTTAAGACAACAGTCTCCAACTGTTTTCACGGAGGACACGGTAGTTCGCACCATGATCAAACTTGAAGGATTAGCTCTCCCTACTTCCTAATCCTATAAATATGTACCGTACCCGTACCTAATTAATTCTTCATCAAATTCAAATCTTTCTTTACGTATACTGATACTGTAAGTTTTAAAATATCTCTTAATTCATTCTCAAATACAAACTTATGATCATAAAACAACATACAATTCTATATTTAGACACTATACTTTTAACATTTCCATAGATCAAACTATACTGGCTGGTTACTTAGCGAATCATATTACATTACTTTGCTGCTAAATAAATTCAAAACTTGGACAAAGTACGTGCATCGAACGGTCTACATTTGCGATTCAGCATGTTACTCGTCACATAATATCTGCTTGCACGACCTACTTATATGGTAAGGTATTTTACTGCGCTTTTAGGTACTCTTTCTAAGTTGATTCTACTCGTAACAATAGATGTCGTTTGATGCAATCACATACAAAAGTTGTAAATTTCACACAAAAAAAAAATCGCCATACTTGAAAAATTTTCAAATACCTTTTCATTGTCACAAGACAGTGGATGTACTTACAAGATTAAGTTTTTTTTTTTTAACACAATTTTACTGCCATTATTAATTTACGAAAATACGACGGAATAATATTTAAAAATAACACTGACTAATTACTGGCACTTTTTTACACTTTTCACTATCCGGTGCTGGTTCTCCCGGCGCCTGCCATCAGACCACATCATAGGCTTGAGCATATCTCCCGGCAACCTGCGCCTCCTCTTCTCAGGATAGTAAAAACAATTATGTGCTGCCGCTTTTGAAAGATTCTGGTTGTCTCTTCTCAATTTTATTTGTTGTATTTTATTTTCAATTTATTCTTCAAATATCGCCATTTTAATTTCACTTCACTTCACAACTGTACTGTCTTTTTCGGTTTATTGAATTTTATTTCTTCATGATTATTTATTTTAGATATTTTTCACTGTAATTTTTTATTTATTTATTATTATGCCTTCCGGCACTGCCTCACTCACTGGCAGGCCGGCCTGGCTGGGTCGCCATGAGGTGAAATAGGGTCCTCGTAGTAGGTATTGATTGAAAGGCCGTGTTTAATGGTCAAAGTACTATATTGGACTGTCTGGAGAAGCTCGCAACATACACTGTTAAGCTACTTATATATATGCGTATGTGTGGGTGAGGTGCCACATGCTACACCCAAAGGTCGCGGCGACGCGGGTGCATCGAGAATTTGAATTTGAAAATCATTTATTTACATAAACCACACACACACACGTATACAGAGAGCACAAAAGAAAGAGAAAATATTTTACACATGCAGCAAAAAAAGGCACAAAAAATAAAAGAGCAAAATACAATATACGAAGTAAGTACAGGAGAAGAATGTGGGTGTGGCAAATGCAAAGGGGCTCTGACTCAGCATGTGCTATAGAGGCGGACCACTCCAGCGCTGGTCTTCCGTCAGTACCCGGTAGCGGGTAGTGTGCCGTCGTGCAGGACAACAGAATAAGTGTAGGTCGGTACGCAGAAATAGGGTAACAATACCTTACCTCATTTCTAATATGTCTCCCTCAGGTGTTCTAATGGGCATCGCGATCCGCACGGGCTCGCCTCTGTCCCTCTCACTCGCGGAGGGAGTGTGGAGACAGCTGGCCGGTCAGCCTCTGCGGCCGCAGGACCTGGCCGAGGTCGACAAGGACTTCCTACCAGCACTGCTCTGCATCAAGGACATGACGCTACATAACAAGGTTTGTGTCTCACGCATTACATAGAAGAACACAAAAACTATGTACGGAGCGGGTTGCCTGCTCACACCTCGTAGTGTCAATATTGGGAAGAGATGTTAAAATGAGTACACAACCGATGAGGTTTACTAAAAAATATTAATTTGTACAGAGTTTGAAATGGGTAATTAGGTCGCGCATGTGGGCGCTTTCAGCAGAAACTAACGATGAATGTGTGAATGACTCATACAAACTAATTACAAATTTTTCGCTCAGCTCATACCATCAAGACTGTGATCACGTTCTGAAGGTTCAATGCAATCAAATGACTTTCATTATACCATCTGGCCCTCTTTTAAACCTTTTCGTTCTTACTCTTATAACTCTTATAATGGCATTGTACGAAAGTGCAATGTCAAGTATCGAATCTGTCCTGATAAAAACTATTATGCGAGTAATCAGTACTACTTCCAGAAGCGCCATCTTGTTGTTGTAGTGAAATACAGCAAATTGGCTAGTCAATATCGGCATATTTTGTAATAGGTTTGCGGGAACAAATACTTAAGTTACACCTTTTTTTTACACAGGATTTAACAGTCCATTTTGTTAACTTTTCACTTTGGTTATTTTGTCCTTACCACTGTCATTATTGTGCGCAGGAGCTACAGAACCTCGAGCTGCCATTCTCGATACCGTCGGCGGCCGGACACGAGGTGCCGCTGTCGACGCGGCACAAGCGCGTCACGCCTGACAACAAGGAGGAGTACCTACAACTGGCTCTGCACCACCGGTGAGACTAGGGCCCATCCAGTCTTGCTGACAAGTCCAGAGAACATCCGGGAAACGTGGATATTCATATTTTCGACGGCACGAAACACAGCTATCTAGCCCGCGGCACTCTGCACTTTAGGTTGTGTAGCAGGAGTTCCGACTGATGGGGCAAACTCAATATAAAAAGAAACCGACTTCACTGGTGAAAATTTCCGAAGTTCTTCATCAGTTCTTCATTCATGCCGCTGTCGACGCGGCGCAAACGCGAGAAAGGTTGGCCAAGATGCTTGAAAGTCTCGTCTTGAACTGAATCACTAGTGTGTACCTGAATTATGTGCTCGCGGTAGAAAGATTTCATCATCAGCCTGTTAACACCTTTTCGGTGGTTAACACCCACTGCTGAGTAAAGGCCTCTTCATGCTGAAAGATTTACAGTGTGTAATAAAGAGATGAAGCTCGATATGGACCTTTGTGCTGGGTCAACTGCACCTTATTCTACTAGATCTCCATTCATTTTAGGGGCCGTATTAATGTGCGGTATTAACTACTACGGTATTTTTAGCCTGCGCATTCCTATAGCCCATGCTATCTGGGGGTACTAGCGCGCCAAGACGAGTAGCGAAGCTCAGGGCATTACTACCTTTTCTAGAAGCGCTTCGTCGTTTTCTTGAACCCTGATAACTTGGGTTTAGATTAAACCAAATCAACAAAATTCTCGGGAAATGATGTCTATAGTGGACTCATTACACATAAAAAGTTTCAATTGCATAGCTGTTATACTTTATATTTTATTGATGTCTAAAAACCCTGATTTCGTCACTGACTCACAATGACAGTGCGAGGTATAGTCTCGTCTTGGCAACATTTTTTAAATGATAAAGTATTTGGTGGGATTTGATCTTACTACAGAGTATTGAAGCCTAAATTTCCTCAACAGGCTGCACGAGTTCGACGAGCAAGTGCGCGCCGTGCGGGACGGCATGTCGCGCGTGGTCCCGGCGCCTCTACTGGCCTTATTCAGCGCGGCTGAACTAGAGACCTTGGTCTGCGGCTCGCCCGATATACCGGTGCACTCACTTCGCGCCTCCGCTACTTACAAAGGTACATGATAATCACACACTAATATTATAAACGGCATGTCGCGCGTGGTCCCGGCGCCTCTAATGGCCTTATTCAGTGTGGCTGAACTGGAGACCTTGGTCTGCGGCTCGCCCGATATACCGGTGCACTCGCTCCGCGCCTCCGCTACTTACAAAGGTACATAATAATCACACACTAATATTATAAACGGCATGTCGCGCGTAGTCCCGGCGCCTCTACTGGCCTTGTTCAGTGCGGCAGAACTGGAGACCTTAGTCTGCGGCTCGCCCGATATACCGGTGCATTCACTTCGCGCCTCCGCTACTTACAAAGGTACATAATAATCACACACTAATATTATAAACGGCATGTCGCGCGTGGTCCCGGCGCCTCTACTGGCCTTATTCAGTGCGGCTGAACTAGAGACCTTGGTCTGCGGCTCGCCCGATATACCGGTGCATTCGCTCCGCGCCTCCGCTACTTACAAAGGTACATAATAATCACACACTAATATTATAAACGGCATGTCGCGCGTGGTCCCGGCGCCTCTAATGGCCTTATTCAGTGCGGCTGAACTGGAGACCTTGGTCTGCGGCTCGCCCGATATACCGGTGCATTCGCTCCGCGCCTCCGCTACTTACAAAGGTACATAATAATCACACACTAATATTATAAACGGCATGTCGCGCGTGGTCCCGGCGCCTCTAATGGCCTTATTCAGTGCGGCTGAACTGGAGACCTTGGTCTGCGGCTCGCCCGATATACCGGTGCATTCGCTCCGCGCCTCCGCTACTTACAAAGGTAAGGATCACACACACTAATATTATAAATGCGGAAGATTGTGAGTGTGTGTGTTTTTTTTAAGATTTGGCTGTAATTTAGAATGGAGATAGCTTAGACACCAGAATAAATTACTAGCTAACTTTGACACGATTACCTACCCCTACTAGCCATTTTCCGAGACTTCGACTGTACTGATAAAAGATAGTTTTTCCAAACAGTATCAGTAGAAACTGCGTATATATGCGTATCAATAAAATTTTAATATAGTTTCGCAGCTCTGTTCTACATTATTTAGTACTGTGTTAGGTTAGTTTCATAGTCAGGGTTTAGATATGATTTTGATTGATATCCCACGTCAATATAGTTATTGTCATAAGTTTGCACGAGCAATAAGTCAGTTAGGTATAAATCCTTGAAAATTCATTTCAACTTCGTTATGACGTCACCATTATTTGCAAAACTAAAGATTCTCTTCATTTCCAGGCATAGAGCCGAACGCGCCGCTCGTCCTGTGGTTCTGGGAGGTGATGGAGGAGCTCTCGGGCAGCGAGCGCGCGTTGTTCCTTCGCTTCGTGTGGGGACGGACGCGGCTTCCGCGCGCGCCGCAGGATCCGCGCCAGAGGGACTTTGTGTTACAGGTAAGAGCCTTGTACCAGCTAGATTGGCGACACAGCCTAGTTCATCGAGAGCCTTGTACCGGCTAGATCGAGAGCGGGTGCATCGAGACGCCTTCTTGCTCAACCCTACCACCAACACGCCGCTGCACTTGAACTGCTTCCGGTTTCTTGGTGAGTTAGACGCGCTGGTTCAAACTAGATCAACGTGTAAGTCACAGCGCTCACAGCCTAGTTGAACTAGCCGTTCTTAATCGATTGGCAAAGTTAAGCAACAACGGCCGCGGTCAGTCCATGGATGGGTGACCGTTAGTGGCAATAATATCTGAGCGCTTCCGTGCTCTGAAAGGCACGTTAAACCGATGGTCCCGGTTGTTGTTGATTAATGACAATCGTCAAGCCATGTCGGAGGCCCTAAAAACTCTGACACCAGGGGTGGCCACTACCTCAAACGATTACCTGCCTACCATTGGCGACATGATGCATGGAAATATGCTAGGAGGCGGATGGTAGGTAGGATCTTCCAAATAATTGTCATAATAGGATGCGCTACAACAACGTCGTCGTTACGATAAGTATGAAGTTTCTGCCGTTTTCACAATTTTTTGTCAAGATTTTTTTTTATATTAGTCTGAATGTTAGTGTCCCACTGCTGGGCAAAGGCTTCCCCTCCTGTCATCCACACATGTCTATCCTGTGCCACCTGTGGCCACTAGAAACCTCAATTTGTAACTTTTGTTTGTGACTCATGAATGTTTTCTTCTGTTCAGGTGTTGGATAAGTACAACCCGCCGGATCAATTCCTGCCCGAAAGCTACACGTGTTTCTTCCTTCTCAAGATGCCACGTTATTCCTGTAAGGCTGTGTTGCAGGAGAAACTTAGGTATGCTAACTTTTCTAGTTTAGGATAAATTCGCAAAGACTAAAATGTTGAGTAGTTAAATCTTTTGAAGAGTGTCACGCTGTGTGCTATAAAATAATAAATTGCGCTCTTGGTATTTGCGTGCGCCTGATATTTATAAAGTGAAAACATCGTGAGCATCCTGAGGCAACCATCAACGAGAAAAGCGCGAAGCCAACGAGGGCTCGCATGGTGATGAACTCTCTAAGGGCTATATTTCACTGGGACACCATGGCGGCGCAACCAGTCGCCGCTACCAACAAAATGTATTGGTAAAATACTGTAGCGACCCCTGTCTAGCGTACAGGAAACTTCTACATACACTAGCTGTCAAATTGCTACTCGCACCAATCCTGCATCGCGCCAGCAAAATATCGTAGCTGAGTATACAAGGTGTTATAAAAGTACCTAACTCTTATTACAGGGTGTAACCTACTGGTCAACAGGATGTCAAATCTGCAAAAAAAAGTTGAAAAAATCAAATTTTATTTTATAACCTCAAAATTGAAAAATTTTCATAACTTTTTTGTTTTTGTTACGAGTATTAGCTCAAATTTAAAAATATGTTTGTGCGTGTAGGTGCATTTACATAGCTTTGAGTTGTTAAAACATTGTGAAAGTCAATGAAAACAATATTTAAAAAATACTTTTCTCCCGCCACATTGTTCACATTTTATTAATTTAAAAATTAACGGAACGTCATTGAGCAAAAAAAATATTTAGGTTGTGATCCCTATCACCGGGTGCTATTACCCTGTACAAAGGGTTAGGTACTTTTGTAACACCTTGTATATAAAATGTCCAACTATGTTCAGTTGGACCCGGCCGGTCCCCAAGCACAACATCTGCTTGGCGGGAAATTTCCCTTTGATAGTGAGGAGCATGATCACCCGCTCCTCCTACAACACCAACAAAATGTATTTGTTGGTAGCAGCTACTGGTTGCGCCGCCATGGTGTCCCAGTGAAATATAGTTCTTAGAGAAGGCCAGCTAAACTCTAATTTTTAAATCAAGTCCACGCAATGACAGTTGCTAGTATGCAACTGTCAGATAAAACCTTTGTAGCAACTGTCATTCGGTGGACTCGATTTAAAAATTAGAGTTTAGCTAATGGGACGTGCCACAGAAGGCTGTGGACGTGCACATTCAATATTTTTAAACGAGGCGCTCCATTTTCAAACTTCCGCCTCTTTCCAGATACGCGATCCACTTCTGCAAGAGCATAGACACAGATGAGTACGCGCGAGTCGCCCTCAGCGCTGCCGAGCGAGTGTCCTCAGAGGAATCAGACTCCGACGGAGACGCCAGTACGCCGGTCATGCCAGTCCCTACACCACCCCTCTACTCACTACCCAGATAAGATTCGGGAACCTACAGAGTTCAGAGACGTTCTTGTGTGACTCTACTCACCGTAAAGTTATGACGAAAGACGCTGCTTTTGCTTTGAATAGTGTACTCATTATAGTCGCATACTCGTTATTATAATGATGATATTATTATATTGGTCACTATTTAATTTAAACTTTTGTATGTTTTTCCGAACCACTGCTTATTAGTGGTATATTAGCATATAGGCACTATGGAGGTTTAAAATTATAAATTAAATTGCCCGTAGCGGCGACTAGCTTGCAGCTTAATGTTATAAGTTATGCATTCCATCCGTATTATAATGTTTGCTGTCAATGTTTTTATAATCGACGTTTCGGGGCTGTTTAGGGGAGTAAATATATCAGTATACAGTTATACATCGAGAAAAGTACACTGCCATCATTCCATTGATGGTGTGGTGTCTTATAGATGGGAGTTATATGTTGTGCTTCACCAGTGATGGCGGGTGTAGCAGTAACTGTGATTGTTGATCGGCTATGGAGACTTTGCCTTGGAGTTAGATAGACTTTATATATGAAAAAGGTGCATTTTATTATGAGCAAACGTTGAAAGCTAGTCATTG
Source organism: Zelleria hepariella (assembly GCA_949319315.1). Lineage (NCBI taxonomy): Eukaryota > Metazoa > Arthropoda > Insecta > Lepidoptera > Yponomeutidae > Zelleria > Zelleria hepariella. The sequence continues at coordinate 12,224,887 of OX439391.1, read as the reverse complement.
AATGTTGATTATGGGAGATTTTTGATATGAACACTAGGACGATATTATTGTATTAATTAAGTATGATTTAAAAATTAGGCATCAATATCAATCATTAAGCTTGATGTTAGGTATTCACAGTTATTCCTAAAGATCTCATTCTTGCTGAATTTGCTGGTTTTGTAGGTGCTTCTCAGACCTTATAGTATATTGTTTTACGGAACGCTATATCTGCACTAAATACCACTTTGGCATTAGAATAATCTGTATAGTAAAATGTCACAGTCACATTGCTTGTTTTTAACAACTCTCTATATTTTATAAATCCAAATGTAATAAATGAATGATCAAAGCCAAAGAGTATTTTACCACAAATGCAAGATATATTTTAAAGACTGTCAGGATAGAAGGGATCTGATTAAATTAAAGCTTATTCTCTTAAGATCTGTCCAAACATATACTTATTTTATTTGCAACTTTGTAACAATAAAATAATTATAATCAAGTTTTGATTGTTTAATTAATATACCTCTAGCAGAAGTATGTATAATTCCTCTCAATCTAACTCAATCCGGCTACCGGGATGGAATAAAGTGATGTGACCAGACAAAATTGAACTTTTTTTTTTTTCATAACAAACTTTCGGTTCAAAGGTTTTGTTTCAATCTGCCACAAATATTACTTTCAATCTCTCAGATTTCCACCTGGAGAAGTTTTACTTAAATTCCCCCGGAAAACTTGCCTTATTATAAATAGTGCCTTGCTGTATCGGTTAATTTCCGATTACTTGACCCTTCCTCAGACTGTACCTCGTAAATATTTGAGCGGCGCAGACAGAAGGCGTCGCCATGAAAACGCGATGCAGGCGGAACGCGACGCTGGGGGCAAGCGACGGCGCCGCCAAAATTCATCAATAATCATTTGTGTCATCAACATACATAAGGTTGTCCATATCGAAAATTTCCATGTATTTGTGCTCTGTTTCTTGAACATCTTGACAAGTATTTGCCCACATGTTGCTATCGATCATTTGAATATGACTGTTTATTAGAGTCTTGATAGACACAATGTTATGTTCATTAGATACATAGTTATTTAAAAGTCCCCATATCTTTTTGATTGGATTCAATTCTGGGTGGTTTGGTGGCAAACGCAATATTTCAAAACCATATGCTTTAATTATATCATCAATAGCATATGTGACAAACCTATCTTTGTTTTTCATGACTATGTCATAAAGTTCAATTTTCTTCATTGTGTCTCCAAACTTTATATTTTTTTCTTTCAGCCATTTTTGCATTGTGTTTTTGTTAGAATTAGAGCTGGGTACATCTACAGTTAAAACATTATGATAAGAAGCACTTTCCATAATGATGACCGTGTTTGGTGGCAGATTGGGTAAAAGTTGGTTGGTAAGCCAATTTTTGTATAAGTCATAATTCATAACATCCTCGATTTCACAAGCTGATTTTGAATTGGTTTCATGTAGTAAAAGTGCATTTGGAACAAAGCCCTCACTACCACCTGCATGAACTATAGTCAACTGTGTAGCTCTAGGTAACTTCTTTTGTGATGAGGGTGAAACGTCTTTTGAACTAGTCTCCTGTGTAATTATGTACTCCTCCTTTCCACTTTTGTTTTGAATGTATGTGGTGTGGACATCTGTATAAACAACATATCGACCCTCTATGCGAAATCTTTGCAAGTGCTTCAAGTATTTAAATCTTAACATTTGTATGTCATGTTTTTCAACCAGCGCATGTCGGTTATTGTCAGTTTTAGACCATTCATAGCCAGCTTTGTACAGCATCTTTTGTAATGTTGAAATGCAGCCATCAAATCCAATTAATTCACTCAGGACTTGTTTCAATCTTCGCAGTGTAGGCTGCTCATTGTAATCTATTTGGAATCTTGATATTGTTTTGCGAACAACCCCCATATCAAAGTCGTGCAACTCTGATTTTGTGCAGACTCTTCTTCTAGTTTTTGATGGTTCTTTGAATATTGGTTCTTTAGAATCTGGTGTTGCAAGTGCATTCCTTTCTTCTCTCAGAATTCGTGTAATCGAAGATTCGCTAACTCCACAAGCTTGGGCAGTCCGCCACCTCGCGTCTGTAAGCTTTTCCACGCCATTCTGCGCCTCATATTTCATTCGATGGTAAACCCTGGCAACGATCGCTTTTTCCTGTAAATGGGAAAACAGCGACAAGTTTAGTCTGGAGAAAAAAATAGTTTGTGTGGGGGTGCACTGAGGGTTTTAAAAGAGGTAAACGTAGTAAACAAACTTACTTGACTTCCAATTTGTTTATTTTGTCGTGGCTTTCTTACTTTTCCAACCGTACTTTGCGTTGACATGACTGATGATCAATCACACACACGAACTAATGATAAAGGACTCCTCCTAGGCTACCAGGGAAACAAAAAATATTAGAGATCCTTCCTAGTTCCTTTCCTTTTCAGGTTTTCATTTTCAAAAAGATTTTTTCTTTTTCAGATTTGTTGCTATAAAAATGTCAAAACAAACACCCACAGACTATTAAGGATGTAAATACCACAGAATATGAATGGATGTCAAGGCCCCTCTACACATTCGCCGAGCAAGGGCGAGTAGAGACGAGTGGCGAATACAGGCCAATATGGTAGAGGTGCGCGAAACACTTCAGTGAAAAGAAAAGAATGATATAGTTCATTTCCTTCACTGAACTAGTTCACTCTTTTAGTTCACAGTTCATTCATAGTTCACAGCTCATTCATAGTTCATTCATAGTTCATTCACAGTTCATTCATAGTTCACAGTTCATTCATAGTTCACAGCTCATTCATAGTTCATAGCTCAGTAGTTCGTTCACGTAACTTTTGACTCACGGTAGTCCGCGAATGACAAAGGTGACAAAGGCGAGACACATCAGTTACAGAATTTTGGTCCTTAGTGTGGTAGATTTAAGAATGGTTCTTGAAGAATGAACTACGTGGACTAGAATGAATGTGATATATAAAGATTTACAGAATTTTGGTTCTTAGTGTGGTAGATTTAAGAATGTTTCTTGAAGAATGAACTACGTCGACTAGAGTGAATGTGATATGTAAAGATTGGTAGTGAATGAATGAATGAATGGTTTCATCTAACGAATGCATTCAATCGAAGCATTCATTCGCGAACTACACACCTCTACAATATGGTCAAATATTGGCTCATTATTGTCTGATGGTCTGGTGAAGCGCTTGTGCGATGTATGTAAGTCGAAGTAATGCGCGGCCGCGGCTACACCAGACAACTTGTCCCAAAATGCGGGCTTAGATTGATATTATTCAATATTCAATACTTTGTTGCAACCATAGGTGTGTATAAGATCTTAAATAACATTAGGAAGGAAGTCTTAAAAGTTTATGGCCTAAGGGATCATGAATGACATTTTACCAGCGTTTTAGGCCATCAAAATAGTAAAAGCATGCAACAAAACAAGGTGCCATTACGTCAGCGGTCGGTGATGAATGATGTGTGAACGCCACAGGCCAAGCTACGCGAACATAACATTCCTTTTATGTGTGCCGAAATCACCGAAAAAATCGCGAATACCCCAAGTTGGCCCAATATCCGCCAACATGTACAGAACCCCCGTGTAAGCAAATACGTGTTGGCGTCGTAGAGGGGCCATCAAAAAGAAGAGTGGTATGATTTTGAAACGTATTTTGACACTTGACACCTTTCTACACACAGATTATTGGACGGACGAACGAATGAATTATAAAAACATTTAAAACCAACCTCAAAAAAATAAATAAAAGCGAAACTTACTCATAGGTACATAAAAAATCATTATGAATGTCCTAAGATCTCTTGGATGCGTACATCGACAAGTGAATTTATCTTGGCGGATTCCCGTGGCAAAGTATTCCACTCATCCAATCAAGTTCATGGAAGTCGAAGACCGATGGAAAGAAAAAGATGGTGTACCGAGGAACTACCAGTTAATATACAAAGCCCCCATGGATAAGCTGTTCAATTACTTGACTACTTACATAACTGTATCAACAAGTATTATTGCTAGTGCGGGAGTTTACTATGGCTTGACCGTAGATAAAGCCGAACTGGACAGCCCTATTTTAGTCGGTGGGGATGTTGTTCTTGCACATAGTTCTACTGAGGGTCTAATCTACGTCGTTGCATTTATTGGATTCCATACTGCCCTGAAAATGCTCCTGTCCAAATTTGTAATAAGGTTGTACCAAGATGGTGAAAATTATACGGCTGTATTCAGGGGCCACATGTACAATAGTGTTAATAAACATGACTTTCATATAGACGACTTCAAGAGACTGAATCCTCCTCTAGTTGTGTCGTGGGGCGATGCTAGATTTTCATTGGGAAATAAGCATGCTATCATATTGGATAATTATTTTAAGACACCTGAGCACTTCAATTATTTGCTTAACAAGAAGAAACCAAGGACTGATGGCGATGAAGATTAAGTTTATAATGTAGTAATATGAGTATACCTTAGTCCCTTAACCATATGCCTCAAGGGCCTGTTCTTTCCCTTATTAAATTAAATTACACTGTATTTATTATTTAGTTGTGTTTATTCAAGAAGCATGAATTACAATAAAGTATTGCATAGTTTCCTCCATGGCACTAACTAAAACAGTTTGCACAACTTTTTTACACTCCCTCGAGAATCTGGTTCAGAAACATCCGAGTCAATCAATCAATATCTATCCATACTTTAGTTATTACTTATACTACATAATAACTTTAATATGCTACTAAAAGCCACCACTATATGCATTCATCCATTTGATCCTAGAGTCTCTCTTTATAGTTTCTGAATTCATCTTCTTATCGTTGGAATCAAACTTTTCTAGTGCTTCAATTTGAAGTGGGTTTGGTTCTAGTTTTTTCGTGACAATGCATTCTCCATTCTCTTTCAAAACTGTGTGGCTAATGTCATCTTTGGTTGGTTCCCCATATGTGAACTTTATTGGTGTAATTTTGACTAGATGTTTGACCTTCCAAAGCCTTGCATTTACTTCAGGGATGTTCTTGACTACAGCAACTCTTTCCTGTAAATATAACATGCAGTTGTATTACTCACAGTTGGTTGGTACAGAGTTAATTTCATCTCATTTTTATCCAAAAAACAAAAGCTTACTTCTTCAGCTATGTGCAATTCCTCAAATATTTTCCTTAGTTTCCATGAAGTGCCTTTGACTGGTTTTATGCGTTCAACTCTGAATAACTTCGATGGGGTTATCTGGGGATCTTGGTGGCCCTCTTTTCTAAAAAACAAAAAAAGTTTACGATTACAATTTTACGAACAAACTTGACCACCAACCCACAAGAGTATAAAATAGAAATAGAACGAGAAAGGCCTAGATAGAGAGGCGCTTACCTTGGGTAGTAAACAATCCCACCAGGATATCGAACACCACCCGGATATATGAACTTAGTTCTGACAAAATTTTGCAGAGGTAAAACCGATTTCAGTAGTTGCCCATTCATTATGAATTAGATTCAGTAAAATTCTAATGAAAATCCCAATAGCAGTATAACCTCAAAAATATTTGATTGACGTATAGGACGTAAGGACACAGACCAAACGCAAACCAATAAACAAAGCTTTGTAGACAAGTGATTTTGAAACACATTTTCATTTGACAGATACAAAAAAAAAGAAAAATGTCAAACAAACGACAAACCAAACGAAAGTTTTAAAACTGTTTTCTTCGATTTATTTAGTTTTATTTTAATTTAATGATGGTTTTACCAATCTTAGTGACTGCGTAGAGTCATTTCAGTTAGAGGAAGTGCTTACAATTATTTATAGAGATTTACAGGACGGTTTTTTTCGGTATTGTTGTGGTGCTGTGATCGTAACAAAATAACGGCCTCATGAAGAAAGTGCGTTTCGAAACTCTTACCAATGGCGAAGAAATGGAGAGCTTAGAGTGTCACTCTCCTCGCCCTTTATTCGGAGGGCACCCGTTGTTTGAAACTGCAAAGGACTCGCCTGAATTTTACTCGAGACCACTGGTAAACTTAGATCCTGTGGAGCTGTATGAACGCAGTAACAGCTCACCATATTCTGTAGCTAGTAAGACTACTTTAGCCTATGACTGTGAAAACCAACAGCGGTTTCAGCCTTCCTATGACTTAGACTTGAGTATGCTGGACACAGGCCATGAACCAAGAAGGTATTCAGTTTGTAAACCTTTATCTCTAAAAGCCCCAGTAATAAACGACGTTTCCAGCATAAGGCATGAGAATACCCCAATAGCACAGCCAAGAAACAACAATTTACTTCCAGTTCTACAGCCGAAACAAAATATTGAAAATTCTGAATCTTATCCAGCTAAAGATAGTAGCTTTTTCATACGGCGAGATAATTTACAACTTCAAGATGCTACCGTGGTTAGGAAACACTTCCAAGGGCTACATCTGGGGAAAGAAAACAATGCTTTTGCTGGAAAAGCGGAGATTATGAGGAATGGGATTCCTAATCCTTTTTCAAATATACCAAACAAAGTTGATGATGCCTTGACTCTGTCTGATGAAGAAAACTGTAGCTGTCATCACTGCAATATAAAAGTTAAAGAGAAGATGGTACATTATGCTCAACAACAACAGCATTCCATGAAAGTAATTCCACATCAGCACAGAACTCCAGAAGCATACCATGGTATTTCCAAACAATGTCAATGTACTATGACCTGTCACTTACATTACAAACAAGACTTCACTCAGCATCCCTGCAACTATTGCAATAATGTCAACACAAACAATTCCCATAGAATATGCACTACAACACAAAAACCACAAAATGCAGTAGACAAAAAGGCATGGGTAATCGAGAAGTATGAACAAAGCAAAAAAAGTGAATGTACAGATATGGATAGGCCTTCAGCTGTTGCAAAGGAGAAAAGAGAACCTACTGTGGGAGATTTGTTCAAAATAATCAAACTACAGAATGAGCAGTTGCAGATGCTACAAGAAAAAGTGGACCGGTTTATTTCTAACAACGCAAACAAAATGGAAACACAGCCGTTACCTTTACAAAACTATGTGACCGAACATGTAGCTTTAGAAACAGTTGATAGCAACCACAAGATCTCAATTGGCGTCATGACTAGCTTTGAAATGGTTCGCACTTCAACAGTTATAAACAAGGATATTATAATGAAACAAACCAATAGTAATGCTCAAATCCAATGTAATCGGTCACAGATAAGTGTAAAAGAAGTGGCTTTCCATCAACCCAGTAGCCAAAATTTTCTTGATGGTATCCTGCCAGCAGGATCAAGACAATCGGAGACTACAGACAATCTATCCAGTAATAGGTCTAATGACCCGACATGGCAATGTAACACTGTGCCAAAGCCACATTATATGCCAGAAGAGAAGGCTTTGAATATGCCAGAAGAGAAGACTTTGAACGAATGTAGTCTTTATAACGTGCAGGTTGACAATGCAACTACTCCATTGATATCGCCTGAACAGACAATGTATTTAGATGTAAGGGATTACAGCGAGTAAGTACCCATATCTAGAACAATTTTAAGCTAGCTAAATAAATAAAAAATATAATCATGTTTCTGTTTTTAGCTCTGATTCTACAAGCAGTGACCAGTCTAATGTTGGATGGACTTACTACAATAAAGTTATGGTAAGTACTTTTTTTATGTAGCCTCCATAGTGTCCCACTGCTGGGCAAAGGCCTCCCCTTTTTCTTCCACTCCTCTCTATCCTCGTCTGGCTCTTGCCACCCGGCAGAAAGGTTGTGAGGTCGTCCCGCCATCTCCGTCTCGGTCTGCCGCGGCGCCGGTACCCATCTTGTGGGGTCCAGTCGGTGACGATCTTCGCCCACCTATCTGGACCCATGCGGCAAACGTGGCCGGCCCAGTTCCACTTCAATTTGGCGGTTGCAGCTCCAACATCCTTTATTCGCGTTTTGGCGCGCAGCGTGGTGTTCCGGACCCGGTCAATCCGCTTGAATACTACTTGCACAAACACATGATCAAGCATTCTTTCTTGATTAAAAGTGGACACAAAATAGGTTTATTTATTTAATTTATTAAACAGAATCAACAGCACAAGTTAAGTATTTAGGTTAAATTACAATTTTGATCTTAGGCCAATAAATGATTCATTTTATATACAATTCAACATACAAATTAAAAACCGGCAAGTAGAGTTTACTTAAATAGCTAGATTAAGAATTTTAAAGCTAAACTAAAAACTAAATTAAACTATGACCTACTGAGCTAAATTTTTACTGAACTAAAATTAAAATAAAAACTAAATTAAAATTAAATTAAATGTGATAGTATTTTTTGTATGTTGTATTAAACCTTGGTTTCTTTGCTTTCAGACGCATGTGAATAATGTTCTGCAGGACTCAGACATGCCATCGTCAGCGAGCGCTCTGTTTAGGAACACGAGGCAGCAGTGCGTTCAAATGCAAATTGACAAAACCAACATCAGTGTGACAAAAAGGTACATACACCCTTGCAGTCTTTGTTTTATTTAACTAAAAATCGTATTTATTTTCGAATATGTACCAGACGAAATGTACTTGTAGACACCCACAATTCGGAAGGCAAAGTTTTTTGTTCGAAAGTCCGTTATTGGCTTAATCTTATCTTTAGACAATATTGAAAAACTAATTTTTTTATTTTGGTCCAGTAGTTTTGTTTTTATGCACTAAAATGTTTTGTTCCTATGACCGCCAACAGTATGCAGACCGTCGCGTGAAGGTCATAAAACCGTATCTTTGAAACGTTGTAAAATCCAAACTACTGAACCAAAATAAAAACTCCCATCTATAAAAACTTTGCCTTCCGAATTTCATTCATTCAGTTATTCAGATAGATTTCTTCATCATGTTTCTTTTCACAAAGCCATTACTAAAAACCTCTTAACTAAACCATATCTATGTCATACGCAAAGTCTCATGTTACGTACGTACGACTCAATACTTACGAGTATTATGTATAACGTTGGCATGCATGTTTCAGGGTTAAATTCGGTGATGAGCTTCAAGGCGTGCCCCGAACGCAGTACCAGCAGCATCTGAGCAACGCGGCGACCACAGACACCAGCATGAAGATGAACCTACTAGCTGCCAAGTACCTGAAGATGGCGCCACAGAAGCAACCGCAACACCCTGTTGCGAAAGTCGTTGCGCCCAACGACATGTCTTTCGCGACTCGCAAGTATATGGAACAGCATCAGATATTACAAGGTAACTATCAGTGCAATTTCGTTGCGAAATATTTAAAGTGTTCTAGTCAAAGTACTATAAGTTTAAAATGTTAGCGATTAAAAATGTTGCTTAGAAAAATAAGGTTTTTCATGCAAAGCCATGTCAACTGACTCACAATTTGCAAAGGATATTATTATATTGATGTATTTTGAAAAGTATCAGAACAAAAGATCTTCAAATTACCTATTTAGTAGAGTTCGTCGGCGAGTCCACCATTTCCCGTTATTCGTTCGATGCGTTGTCTGTGTGTATTGGTATTATAAATATTGTATTTTTATATTATTTCAGGATTACCGCCAGTGACTTCACGGTCGCCACTTCTGAACAATGACTACGGAGGTCGATTAGACTCATCGCCAACCTACGAGATGCCGAAATTCCTAGACATAACTGCTTTGAAACAGCAGCCAAAACTTTTATAGGGTATGTATGTTTTTGTTAGATTACAGTAGTTTCTATTGCATTTGACTGTGTATTTTAAGTATTTTTACATTGGTAAGATATATTTTTTTATATTACGAAATAAAACATTGCACATTTAAAATCGAACAGACATTTATTGAAACCTCAAATATTATAACAGTGAATTTCTACATTTTTGTTTCGAATAGTTCACCTTGTATCGTACATTCAATAGTGGATAATGAGCACAGAGTTATCAACCGGAGTCTGGAATATACCTCCTATTCGAAAGTTACTTTATTCACGTTAACATAATTGATAGCCCTGTATCCACAACTACAATCATTTTATGAAAAACGCGAATATGCGCCAACACTCCTTTGGAGCGTCTCCAGCCAGACATGCTACATTGAAACATATTGTTTATTTTCATGGATTCATCCATATAATCTAATAAATGCCTGATTCTCAATCCATTATAACCATTATCACATTAACAGCGTCTCTTACCGAAACTACTAGTTTTCCCATGGTAGGCCTAAACATTACAACTGATTCTCGTGAAGCTAGGTACTCAGTTGAAAAATAAGTATAATATATTTTAAAATAATTGTATATCATCTTTTCTCGTATATTTATAATATATCTCATGGAGGTAATAAAGATGTTTCTCACAATCACACTTGTACTTCCACTTGTGGTGTTCTTATTTTATCAATGTTTACTTTATTAATATTTGATAATATTACTAATATTAAATGGTAATAAATACGCTACTGTATTTCCTCTTATAAACATATCTATTTACTGACTTTCAAATATAACTTTTCAATAATAATATTTTATATAATAATGTTGTATTAGTAGTGTCCGTTCATACTATAAAACGACAATTTAATTTTTAAACTCTTATAGACCTACATAATATTTATATAATAATCAGTTTGGTTCCTTCTTTGGTAAACTTTGGTAAATAATAGTTGAATACTTAATGATTTTATCTTTTCTCAGCATAGACATTTAAGCAATTACATAACATGTTACATAACTAAGTAAGTTACAGATAATATCAATAAACATTCTAAACGAGATGACCACAGATAGACTGCTCTTGATTATTAGTTTGATTTACACTTAAAGATAAGTATTTCAATTCTCTTGCATCGCAAAAATTACAGATAGTATACAGGTGCCCCAAAAAGTGCAGTCAGCCAGAAGGCCTGAGATAGACTCTTACCTATCTCTTAGCCTATCCAATTCGGCTCCTTTTCTGTATATCATATCTCGAATGCATTTCGACCGACTAAATTATTCTTTTGAAAAAAAACATGCATTTCATTAAAATGATTTGTGTAGACTGAGAAAAAAATACTTCCTTAAAAATCCATAAAGCGATACGTAAACTATAAGAAAATATATATTTGGATAGCCTAAAGTGTCCTATAGTCCTTCAGCTTGACTGTACTTTTTGAAAAACCCTCTCATTAAAATCTAGAAAAAGATCAACAGGACAAATGGATGGCACTTCTTTTCTGATTTCAGGAAAGTTGACGTACTCGTAAATACGGTACTTATACTCACTTATGCAATAGAATACTTCGTTTCTTATCTGTGTACAGATATCTACCAGTTAATATTTACATCACTTTTTTGTCTTGTATGTATCCCATTCACTTGACTAGGATCTAGGACATTAGATAAATCAAAATCAAACATAGTTCGTTTCCGATATACTGCATTACCTTCGAGGACAAAGTCCTATAAATATGTATATTTACAACGATTATTGTTTTTTTTTTATAAAACTTTCAAAATGTCATATTTTACAATTCGGGGGTAAAATTGAAATCATTCATATCTGATCCATTTACACGAACGTAAGGAAATCTCTAATGTTATCAAAATATGGCTTAGGTTCTTACTTAACTTATATTACACCGATTATTATATTATTTGTATTTTTAGACTAGCATGTTAGTCAATAGCTAGCACACTGCGTATGTTTGAGCATGCTTATGTACATAATATTTTTGTGCTTGTACCAAACAATATAGTAGGTACGTGAACGAGACGTTAAAATTACACAGCATTTTAATTCCACGATAATTCCATTAATAAACTTGGTAGTTAGCACTAGAATCAGTAACATTCGACCAAATGTAAGTAACCAATTACCCACTCCCATTCGCTAGAGGCATACACATTACTATTAAACAGGGCTTTTTATTCTTTAGAATTTGGCCCCCGTTCCACTGGGTCAGATTTCCAGAAAAAAATAACTAGCTTTACCTATGACGTTACCAATTTTTTTATTTATAAATTCTCGTCACTGGTCGTTGAGTCTCCACCACCTCTCGATTTGCTGTCCAATCTTAGTTCTGCTAATCTTTGTCTTATGCTGTTTGGCCTGAAAACATCGACATAAGAAGTTAGTAGGTTCGTACAAAATGTGGGCTTGGCACGTAATGGCTATGATTTGGACGTTGACGCTTTCGACACGGGATGTTAAGTACCTAAATTCACGCACGTAACAATAACAGTGATTCGTGTCATTCGTGCAGCCTAGTTTCCCAGATAAAGCTCAAAATAGCTAATTTCCCGCTTTATAGCGAGAAAAAATGACCCGTTTTCAACTGACAGTTAATTGCGACTAACTGCTCAGCCACCAAGGAGGTTGAATCGAAGGTACCTTACCTTTCAGAGAAGAAGGACGTAACCACCTGGTCCGCAGACACTGACTGTCGCTGGTAGGTCCCAGCGCTCAGGTTGCTTTGCGGTATCTTGTAGATCCGAACGCATCTGCTACTGTTCTCTGGCAACACTGTAACAGTGGAAAATATTTAGGTTTTACGGCCCTGGATTCTAGTCCTTTTGAGCCTCAGGGGAAAATACATTTATTACCACAGATTATTACCCAGTACCTAAGGCGTTGCTGGTAAAGGAGCCGTATCGGTGAAGGATAAGAAATTAGTAGTCTCAAAAGCTGGATGCTCTGACGCTAGAGCTATGGATGCTATGAATAATGCCGATTCATTCTTCCACGGACAGTCAACGCACATTCGAAACCATCAAAGATGGAATCGTGTTTGGAACTTATGTTCCGAAAGGGAAAGAAATTAAGAGGGCGTTAGAGCACCATTTTCCCATACAAACGTAGTTCCGGTTTAATTTCTAAACTACAGGCTGGTTTTTACTGAAACTTGGTTTATATCAGTAGATGGCCAATATGGAGGTTTGCAAATAGTTTTTATAGGTAATAAAAAAAAATTGCCTGAAAGAAATTAGAGCGATGCGTTTCTCGCGCCGAAAAAGGGGTTACTTTCAGCTGTTATTTACTTACATTATTACACTGTCTATTGGAGTCTAACTACGTTGGGAACATCAATAATGTGTTGTACTTGTCAGAAAAAAAAAGATTTTTGAAATAGCTAATAAAATGTAGAAATTACAGCGGAACTACGAAAAATTTTGGGAAAATAGATCTAATACATTACAACTACAACTAGATACTCGCAACAGGACACGAACACATGTAGACTCATACAGCCGCATTGCCTCTCACTTTTCCCGCGCCCCGTCTCGCCCTGGATGAAACAGCTATAGAAAACAGTGTTTCACGCGCTTGGCCGTCACTGAGTTCCCACGGTCCTGAAGGGGCCTCTTAAAATAATTTTCTGAATAACGTCCCACTAAATGGGCGAAACGGGTATCCGTAAGTTTGTCAGAGAACTCGAAAACGAAGTCGCTGTGGCAAGTTGTGGTTAGGTCGAAAGCTTTCATCTCGGATGCACTTCTAGCTGGGATACAGTGGGACTTACCTTGAGGACTGCTGGGAGGTGATACAGGCGCCATGCGTTGCAGCGGAGGACGAATGTTCTCCTGCTCCGAGGAGACGGAGCTACTTCTGCTCGAAGCTGAAGTATTGTCCGACATCCTCGTTGTGGGCATACTTGAGTCTTTCCTGGAAAAAACATTGACGAAAAAAAATAGTAGGTGAACTGTGAAATTGTAATGTTGTAGCGGTTGCGTTAAATAAAATCAAGTTTATTTTTCGGGAACCAATCATAAACAAAATCATACAATCAATTTGCTCAGATTTACTTAGTGATCATGCTTTCTCATGCTCATTTGTCGCACTAGCTCGTAATACTGCTGGCTCAGCCACTATTCCAAGCAAAGTCCCACTGTTATGCGAGATTCACTTAGTGGTCCTATGTCGGTTTGGTTGGGCGTGCCACAGGGCAGCCTTTTAGAACCAACATAATTGAAAGTTTATATGAGCGAAATAGGTTTCATAAAGTTCTCTTTTACTTGTTATCGTTGTTATCGTCCTCGTCTAGCGAGTAAGGCCCGCAGCCGCCCTGCTTGCTCATGCTCATCTGTCGCACTAGCTCGTAGTCCTGCTGACTCAAGCCCAGGCACGGGTCGATCTCCCGACTCAGAGGCACGTACTCCGGTGCGCAGGCAACGTAGAATATGTCCTGGTGGAGGGATTTGGGTTTTAAATGCGTTGGGATAAGAACTGACTTTTTGCGTCGCGTCGGTTGAAGACGCAGGGGTAAAAAACTTCTGGAAATGGTGTGGCCAGCGTTGAAAGATCTATTCCGCTTTGCATGCGCTGATTTCTAACCTACTAAAGTGGAGAACCGCGAAAATATGAGTGTTGTTGAGGGCACTAAGAGTAACGGAAAGGCGCGACTAATAGGCCTAGCGAGCCATGCTAGGCCTCAGACTCGTGGATCGCGTACCAAACGTCGTCATCCGTCGTCGAACGAAGGCTGACGATGTTGGTGATCGAATCGCGGGTCTCAAGTGGAAATAGGCAGGACACCTGGCGAGGCGGGAAGATGGCCGGTGGACAAGGACATTGACAGAGTGGCGGCCAAGAGAGTTGGACGGAGGTCGGTAGGAAGACCTGCAGCCCGATGGTCGGACGACATCGTTATGGCGGCAGAGGGTCCATGGATGCGGATGGCGAGGGACCGCGAGAGATGGCGCGAGGGGAAAAAGGCCTATACCCAGCAGTGGGCAGCGGTGGGCTGATGATGATGATGATGATGAATAGGCACTGAGATGACTTACCCTTTTTCCGCACAGTACTTTAAGCCCCGGTATGCAAGCCGCATGCACCAGAGAACCGTTGGCAACTAATCTTATCTCTAACAAGTCTTCAGCAAATGCCATTATGTAGGGGAACGCGCACACTGAAAAACGTTAAAACGTTATTTACGATTTTGAAACTTTTCCGTATACTTTTTATTTTATCGGTTGCTGTGCTTACCCACTGCTGCCGGCACCGTAGTCCAATGGAAGTCGTATTCACTATCGCTTTCTAGACCTCGACTAGTTAAACGCTCGAAATGGCAGGTATCTGCAAAACCATAAAAAGAAAGGCTTATTTAATACAGGACTCTGATGTGACGATCTAAAGATCCATCTAAGCTAGGTTAGGACTTACGGTTGTAGCAAAGGACAACCTGGCCATCGCGATCGTCTCCGATCCTCAGCGCGTTAACCAAAGTCCCTCTTTTCGAGCCTTCTTCAGAGCTTTCTGCTCTTTTCACTGCCTGTAAAATAAAACGAAACCTTTCCAGTTGCTTACGTACTCGTATTCCCTGTACTAAGCAAGACATTGGCCTCGCATAAATTGCTTGTGGAAGGTATCAGGGATATGTGAATAGGTGTATGCCAGCAAACTCTTGAATTGAACTAGTGACCGGAAAAACTTCATAAGAGTAATTTAAAGTTATTTATGAGATGAGTGAAACGCAGTGAACTTACCTGGCCCGTGTTGGCTTCTAGAACTTCCCAATGGTGTTTGTAACCGACAACCAAAAAGTCGACCTCTCCTTCCATGATTTTGATTAAAATTGGCGATTCACTTAGCTGGATATCCTTTAAAAAAGAATGGAGTGTTTTAATATTTTTGCTCATTTGTACACAACACAAGTATGAGTGACGTTTTCTTCATCAACTAGTTCAGCATATGCTACTCTAGCATTTTGACTATGGAGATAAATAAAATATGGAGAACATCCTGAAATTTTTATTTTGAAATTATGTTTCGTAATTTTACTTTTCTCACGTCGCGTGATCGTTAAAAGATCAGATAAAAGTAACCAAAAATTTCAAAATCATAGAACATTTTACTAGGCCGAAAGCGCAACTCAAACCAGCTACTCAGGCGTATTGTTTTCTTTCGGCTTATACTCGTATAGGCTTGTCGCTAGAAAATTCAAGTTTAGTCTCACCAGCTACTCAGGCGTATTGTTGTCGGCTTGTACTTGTATAGGCTTGTGGCTAGTTTAATAAAAATTCAAGTTTAGTCTCACCAGCTACTCAGGCGTATTGTTGTCGGCTTGTACTCGTATAGGCTTGTCGCTAGTTTAATGAAAATTCAAGTTTAGTCTCACCAGCTACTCAGGCGTATTGTTGTCGGCTTGCACTTGTATAGGCTTGTCGCTAGTTTAATGAAAATTCAAGTTTAGTCTCACCAGCTACTCAGGCGTATTGTTGTCGGCTTGCACTTGTATAGGCTTGTCGCTAGTTTAATGAAAATTCAAGTTTAGTCTCACCAGCTACTCAGGCGTATTGTTGTCGGCTTGCACTTGTATAGGCTTGTCGCTAGTTTAATGAAAATTCAAGTTTAGTCTCACCAGCTACTCAGGCGTATTGTTGTCGGCTTGCACTTGTATAGGCTTGTCGCTAGTTTAATGAAAATTCAAGTTTAGTCTCACCAGCTACTCAGGCGTATTGTTGTCGGCTTGCACTTGTATAGTCTTGTCGCTAGTTTAATGAAAATTCAAGTTTAGTCTCACCAGCTACTCAGGCGTATTGTTTTCGGCTTGTACTCGTATAGGCTTGTCGCTAATTTAATGAAAATTCAAGTTTAGTCTCACCCTGATATGTGTAAATTCGAATCCCATTTCGGTATCAGTCTTCTCTTCCTCTTTGAGTAACATAACGCGCCTCCCCACGGCTATCGCCAACATCGTCGTGCCGTCCTTCTCTAACAGGTCGAAGAAGTGGGTCGTTTTCGTCCTGGGCAACCTTCAAGGTAAAATAAATATGTTAATGTCTTCTACGAATTGTATCTTCGCATCTTCGATATTAGTTCGGTGCTCCGAATGAATTATTTATTATGTAAATACTATTTGCTTTTGAATTTCTTCCAGAAGTAGTTTTGTTTTTTGGGAATTTATTGTATTAGAAAAATCACTCGCTATCGAATTATTGTTTACGGGCAACATCACTGGCTATCGAATTAGTTTCAGTCTGAGGTATAATATACCTATTTGGCGATTGTCGCCGACTTATTTCAATCTGTTAAAATTTTACTGGGTAAGTACTTATCAAAATTATTTCTTTTAGTGCGTTGAGATCATAATTTGTTGTGAAAATAAGGAGAACTTGCATGATGTTTAAAACATACAAGCTTTACCTAGCATGTTTACAATCCTGTAGCGGCCTCATGGCCCAAGCGCCGGCACAGAGGCCCACTAAGGGCAAGGCGTATAGGCCTGCGCCGCCAGCGCCGCCCGTAGTGGAGCCCCCGCCCATGGTAGCCCGCGGGCCGACGCGGAAGAGCCCCACACGCTCGGTGACGCGTGCGGCCCGCACGCAGCCTTCCCATCTTAAAATTACACGGGTCGTGCCGCATTCTGGAAGGGAAAAGTGACTGTCAAGATAGACGTCCATTAGCGGCGGATCGGGTCGGGTCGGGCCGCAAAGTAAAAATCCGCCTGCCTGTATTAATATGAAACAGCATCCACTAGCGGCGGACTATTGCGCTGCGGCCCGCCCCGATCCGCCGTTAGTGGACCTGTTTCATATAAATACAGGCAGGCGGATATTTGCGTTGCGATGCGCCCCGACCCGATCCGCCTATTGTCCGCCAGGCTTTAGTTTGTTTACTGGGAAATACAGGCAAAACCTTTCGTATTATGATGCTCTCGACGGATTAGAGCCATTGATCGAATCGCAGTGGCGGCACCTGCTGTCAGAGTTTTTAGGCCGCCCAAGATTTGGCTTAACGATTGTTAGTCAACATCAACCGGGCGGAAGCGCCCATTACAAAATTACCACTACCGGTTATCCATCTAGGACCACGCCCGATGCTAAGGCTGTCTCAAAAATATCCTGTTGTTTCATTGTTTGAATTAATTTCGGCTTCAATTAGGATATTTTCAAGAGCTTCAACAAAGCTTTATATCCTCCTGTGAGTGTAATGAACGAAAGACCTCACCTTCTAAAATATAAGTGTTGGAAGTAGTGGACAAAAGCAGTCGTCCTTCTGCCAGTTGTTCGGCGCAGATAGGCGTTGCCGGCAAGGGGGCGGCGCGCCACACTCGACCTTCCCAAGGAGCTCTTCGGGAGCCGCCTGATCCTGCGAACAAAATATGTATAATAGAAGGTGTTACAAAAGTACCTAACTCTTTTTACAGGGTGTAACCCTCTGGTCAACAGGATGTCAAATCTGTAAAAAAAAGTTGAAAAAAACAATTTTTATTTTATAACCTCAAAATTTAAAAAATTTCATAACATTCTTGTTTTTGTTATTAGCTCAAATTTAAAAATATGTTGTGCGTGTAGGTGCATTTACATAGCTTTGAGTTGTTAAAACATTGTGAAAGTCAATGAAAACAATATTTAAAAAATACTTTTCTCCCGCCACATCGAACACATTTTATTTATTTAAAAATTAACGGAACGTCCTAGGGAAAAAAAAAAATTTAGGTTGTGTTCCCTATCACCGGGTGCTAACCCTGTAAAAAGAGTTAGGTACTTTTGTAACACCTTGTATTAGTGTTAGGGCCGCACCGTCACGTCCATGATGACGGCGCCGAAGTAGCAGTAACTACATTCATTTACGATGACCGCTTGTCCACCGTCGCGTCAAGTCCCATCAAGTCATCCTATACTACAAGTATCCACCCATAACCTCGTTCTCATTGACGTTGACGGCGAACCCCACGCTTGGAATAAGAGGTAGAAAAGTTTTTTTTTTTTTTTTGCAAAAGTGCATTCAAAAGCTGATATAAGTCCAGATTCAAAAGCCGTGGATCCACTTAAGACCACTACATGTCAGCTGCTTTGTGGTTCAAAAGGCATAGATCTGAATTTCAAATTGAGTAACGTTGGGGCGCGTTTATATGACACGACTTGTGTCACGCGGCGACCGCTCAGGGTCCGCGCGGACGCCGCACGAAAATGTTCTATGGTTTGCCTCGGACTATGGTTTGCCATAGTCCGGGTTCGGCTCTATGACTCAGTTTTGGATGGGCCGTGTATGTATACTCTTACAAAGAGAATGCTATTTTCTGTGAGATCAAGTCGACAGAGCATTTAAAATATCCGACTTACCAGTAGAAACAAGGCTGGTAGGAGCATCCCCTCTGAGTACAGCGTCCAGTTTTAACGCTTGTCCGACATGGAGGAACCTTTCAGTCCTGGCTGCGCCCGCGCCGCCTGCCCCCGCTCCGCCAGACCATACGTCTGAAAGCGCTCGACGGGATAGCATTGGCTGGAAATTACTTTCTGGTTAGACATTAAAGTGTTGAAGAAACATTTATTCTTGAAATAAAAAATGAAAAGGAGGGGCTGGAGAAGCTCGAATGAAAAAAATATACAATAACCAGACGGTTCTTTTTGGTGCGAGGGGACCTAAAATGTGTTATAGTAGACCTACCACCTTATGATCAGAGCAATGTTCCGCGTAGATGTCCCGTATAAGCGTATCAAGAGTCCGCTGACGCTTCAAAGCAAACGTCGGCGTTTGGAAGGCAGCCTTCTCTCCGTTCATCAGTTTAACCTAAAATAAATTACAGCGGTGAACAAGTGGTTTCAAGGGCCAAACCTCCATAAATAACAGGACTTACCAAAAGAAATTCCCTAAATAGTTGCGGGTCGTTAAATATCGGCGGGCAAGGGAGCGAGGGTCCGAAGGGCGGGACAGTGTCGTCACTGTAAACACTCAGCCTGTACCCTTCGCCTTCCACTTCTGATACTATCGCGAATATATCTGTGCGTATATTCTAAGAAAACTCATTGAGAAACATCAACAACCTTTTTGTAAAAGACTTCTCAAGAACATGTGGCTTTGTGTAGGGTTTTATTGAAAAGGATACGAGTGAAATGGCTTTTAACGCATTGCGGATTGAATGTGTTGTGCACAGAGTCCTCGGTGAATACGATGTTTACAATGTCGTTGCCTATATGCCGCTTCCTCTCCAGCTGTGAACAGTAATCGAATAACATTGTCAGTAGAGTGGAAGCTTTCGTGCCTACAGCGCGACACAGTTGTTTGGCCTCGAAACAAACAGACCTGTTGTTTATTGTCCTTTGAAAATGGCAGCATTGTTGAGACGTGGAACATTATCTCGTGCCCTTGGTGCATCGTGTAGATGGAATGGCTGCCGGTCATATCACCTGAATACCAAATCACTAGCTTTAGTACAGAAACGTGCGGAAAGCTAAAAGCTTTAGTGGACAAATGAGCTTACCTTTGACGTCGAGGCCTCCCCGAAAACGGTTCCAGCCTCTTAATCGAATCTTGTCTCCCAGAAGCGATATAAATCGGTCCCATTTGTCGTCGCCTTTCTCTGTAAGTTATTTCATTCGAATAAACTTCTTTTTGGTATAAAAAGTGAATAATTTTCGTGATCTTTTTCTCTGTCACGAATGTAACCAATCTCAGATTTATAGCTCTAGAAGCGGGGCAGGTGAGTAATATGGAAATATTTCTCAAGCTCCTAACTTACCGTTCGATAGCATTTCGTCGTCGGTTTTCTGGCACGGCTTCATATGCATTACACCTATTTTGAAGTTTACAGATCCTTCTTGCTCCTCTAATAACAGTACATCTTTCTGCAGCTCAGCGCATGTTATCTGAAAGGGCAAAATCACGTGCTCTTTGATATACATTCTAGGGGATTTGGGGATTTGTCTAGGGATCGTCATTTGTTTGCTGTCTTCTTACCTCTCGTGGTACTTTGTCAACTCTTTCCATGCAAGGAAATTGTGCCAGAATCTGTTTTACGGTAGGTCTCGTCGGTGCCTGACTGCCACCTCCGCTCCACGCACTCGGTGGTAGAGATATTTTGTGCGCTCCCTGCACAAACAAAAATGCTAGTCATTCCTCTAGTCTATGCAGTTAGGATTTTACAAAAAGGTTTCAGGGAAACAACATCTCTCTGCGTACGGGTATTAAAAGGCTTGCATTTTTTTGAATTGAAATAGCTGCTGTTTTATGCAAGCATTCCGCCGCGCTCTGTTTCGTCCCCAAGAGGATGTTTAAGACGGAACGCGGGTAGCCGGCTGCTCCATACAAAAAATACAAAAAGGGAGACGTGTTTCCTCCCTGGATAATTATTTATAAAAAAATATGTTTATGCCATTTAATTTATACGAGTATGTACCTCTGCCATGTCTTTATGTTTTCCTTTTTTTATTATTTTAATAAAATGTATTTAAATAATTAAAATAATAAAAAAAGGAAAACATAGGGACATGGCAGAGGTAAATATAGATTGGATGGCATAAACATATTTTTTCTAAAACAATTATCCAGGGAGGAAACAGGTCTCTCCTTTTGTATGGAGTTGAGGTTACCCGCCTTCCCTCTTAATGTAAGCACGAAAATTGGAAGTGAAAAATTAAATTCTGACTTGTGCACAAGTTAAAGAGAAGTTAATAGCATGAGAATTTGTAGGGCTGTGTGAAGTATACAAAGTCTGCAAATAATAACTTTTGCTTATACTCGTACTTGTATTTTGCTTGGTAGAAAAAACATCATGTGAAAAAAAATATCTAATATTATTTTTAAATCGAATCCTTATCCTTCAAATCAGGTATAAGGGTGCGGAAATTTTAATCTGATTTAGTCAAATCGTGTGATTACCATTTTGTTGAAGAGTATTGCGCGTAGAAGACCAGCTCCTCCCTCTTGGACTACGCTTAGAAGGTAAGGTTCCCTCGCGCCGTCTACGCCGATGTAATTCTGGTGCACTGGAGAGCAATTAGAAAAATAAAACGTTTATTACGATGTGATTACGATACACATATTATAGGGCTATGGATTCGCTCGAGACAGGACTTGAACCCGCAACTCGCGTTCTAACCTATTGTGCTATCGAGCCATGCCATGTGCATATTTTTAAACCCTATCATTATAAGTTTGACTATTAGAAAAAACTAAAGTATTTTCTTTATGGCAATATCTTAGCTTTTTTTTAGCCAAATTGCAATTATAAAGATTTTTATAAGGTTAAAAAATTCGCTCGGGACAGGATTTGAACCCGCAACCTTCTTGCATTCCGTGCAGGCCGCTCTACCAATTGAGCTACAAAGTCAAGTACTGTCTTTGCGAATTTTCTAACCTTATTGAAACTCGTCTTACGGACGATGGGGCGCCATCTAGTGTAATAGTTTGCACTTCAAAATCTTTATAAAGTTCCCCAGCACGGGTTAGTGCTTTAGAAAATACAAACAAATTGCAATTGTTTCTTAAAAAATGTAAGATTATAATATTTTAAAATATAAATTCTGAAACTAGGAGAGCAAACGAAAAAAAGCTTAGCGTTTCCGCTGTTGAGTCCGGTTTTTTTTTTTTTTTTTTTTGTTTTTCCATTTCCTACAGTCATGGTTTTTAAACCTTAAAATCAAAAATTCGTGGATGGATAATTTTTATGCCACACTCTACTCAGCTATATTATGACGAGAGAAAGATAAAGGAGACTCAAGCCAAAGTAGGTTATGTAATAGTTTTGCACGAGTAAAGTTACATGGAAGTCATAAATAACTTTAGAAGCAGTCGCGAGTTTAGTTCAAGGAGCCAATTCTGCGTAGAACCCGTAGAGGTGCTACGCTCGTAGATGTGCTACGCCGTAGCACTTCATACTCGTGCTACCACGAACAATAGCAAAGGGTGTAGTGTAGTGGTGTATTATGAAAATAATTATGGTTGCTCGTGTTGTAGTTTCCTTGTGTTTATCTACCATAGTTGATGTTTTTTACGTGTTTAGTAGAACATGTTTCAAAGAAATAAGGCCCGGCCCAGAAGGGGTTAACATCAATGAAAAATAGAGAGACGATTGATATAAGTTAGTATCCTACATATTGTACGGCTCCACGTTCATACATGCTCGGTAAATTACTACATCGAGCATGAAATGTCTGGGCCACTTTTATATATTTTTGTTCTTTGGAACCAAAGACTTCAGTTGAAACGATGAAACAAAGTTCGAAGCGAGACATGTTTGATTGAGCATGTACCAATGTGGAGACGAACCAGCACGGATGAACATGAACCATAGAAGACTGAACCGAAACATATCACCGATATTTTAGGCGTGTTTGAACGTAGTAGTGATATGAAATCCCGCCAATAGGGCCCGTTGACAAACTTTGCCTTTGTGGGATCTTGGCAAACAGTCGGGAGCGCGTAAGTGTTTACGAAACATAATCCTCTTTGCGCATGAAATATTGAATTTGACGCCTTCCGCGCACACTTCTCGAATAATAACAGCAATTTTGCTTTATTTCGGTAGGTTATGCGTTCATTTTGGCAGTATATTTTTTTATATCAAAGCATAGAGTATATCAGTACTTTCAACATAAAAAAAAAATATTTTTTTCATCATCACGGGGTTCTTTTTTGTCGCAATGAGGGCTACCGCGCTTGGAAGTGGCCACTTTTGGCGAGAATCGATTGCATTCTTAAGTTCTAGGATCTGGAATCCAAACCTTAGGTCCTAAAAATAGTTAAGCTTCGCGTTGAGAAATCGCAGGAGCGTTTTTTGCGAAAAACGCATCCAAAAAAAAGATTTTTTTTCATTGGCGGAGCTAGTTGAGAGACGTATGGCGTCTTAAATGTCTTTTCTAACGCCCGTAACAGGTATCTAACTTTGACAGCTAAATTCAGGACCTTACTTGACAGTGGCACCAACTAGTGAACACTATAACGTTAGCCCTCATTAATGAGTGTTCATGCTAAACCTAGTAAATAGACTATTTATAGATTCTATCTAACAGTCACACACACAAAGTCATTGTTGTTCACATTATATATGTTACCGGCCAAACCCGATTTAAGGATAAACTAGTTTCGCCTAGGCCAAACTAGTTTATCCGAACGTCGTATGGATAAACCGGTATAGCCTAGGCCAAACTAGTTTATCCGAACGTCGTATGGATAAACCAGTTTAGCCTAGGCCAATCTAGTCTGGCCTAGCAAGAATATGTAAGCTTCAGGATAAACTAGTATGGCCTAGCCCAAGCTGATATTGACGAATGATTAGGCATGAATGTTACCATAACTCGTAAACTAAGAGGTTTAGCGCAAAAATAACGAAATTTTCGAACCCCTTAATAACCCCAGAACCAAGCCTTTTACTTCTATACGTGTTCTAAAAACCGACATACAGGTTGTTAAACATACAGGGTATTCCTGAAAGTGTGAAAGACAGTCAAAAAAGATTTAAAACAAAGGTTAGGTCAGTAGGTTTGGTTGGCGACACACTGACATACCTCTTTTTGTTTACGAATGGTCCTTTAAACCGGACATACCGTAGACCTTTGAATGTAGACTTTTTCAAATTCGGCCTCTAAGTGTGTCCCCTACTGTTCAGATAATTACGTTGGGTTTGTTAATTTTAAGAAAAAGTACTAGGCTAGCATAAATAAGTAGAATCTGTATTACTCCTACTCAAATAGACTAGACTAGACTAGTTTGGCTAAACTGGTTTCTCCATACGAGCATAGGGCTAGACTAGTTTAGCCTAGGCCGAACTAGTCTAGCCCTATTTAAGTAGGGGTAATACAGATTCTACTTATTTATGCTAGCCTAGTACTTTTTCTTAAAATTAACAAACCCACCGTAATTATCTGAACGCATTTAGAGGCCGAATTTGAAAAAGTCTACAGTCAAAAAGTCTGCGGTATGTCCGGTTTTGTCCGGTTTAAAGGACCATTCGTAAACAAAAAGAGGTATGTCAGTGTGTCGCCAACCAAACCTACTGACCTAACCTTTGTAATAAATTTTTTTCGACTGTCTGTCACACTTTCAGGAATACCCTGTATGTTTAACACCCTGTATGTCGGTTTTTAGAACACGTAGAGAAGTAAAAGGCTTGGTTCTGGGGATATTAAGGGGTTCGAAAATTTCGTTATTTTTGCGCTAAACCTCTTAGTTTACGAGTTATGGTAACATTCATACCTAATCATTCGCCAATATCAGTTCGGGCTAGGCCGTACTAGTTTATCCTGAAGCTTATATATTCTTGCTAGGCCAGACTAGATTGGCCTAGGCTAAACTGGTTTATCCATACGACGTTCGGATAAACTAGTTTGGCCTAGGCTATACCGGTTTATCCATACGACGTTCGGATAAACTGGTTTGGCCTAGGCGAAACTAGTTTATCCTTAAATCGGGTTTGGCCGGTAACATATACATCTAATAATTAATTACCCATAACAATTCGCAATATTATTATTAATGTAATTATATGTAATATTAGTGGGACATGTACATTGTACAATTGTACAGGCTACATCTTACTTACCTTACAATTCGCAAAGCCGTAACAAACCAGCGAAATCAGTTTAACTTCAGACTTTGCTCGCAGGCTCTGTGCAAACTCGATAATGCCCGGTAAGTACTAACTTTACACCTAAGGCCTTTGCTCGGAACACAGGTATCTATAAATCCTTTGGTTTACAGGTTGGTCTATCCACTGATCACTGATCCCGGTATCAGTGGAGATAACGGATCAGTGGATACAACCCCAACTAAATCATGATTTATGATAATTAATTATAAGCTTCACACTTTAATAAACTTTAGAACGAGAACCGAAACTAGTCGGCTACACCAACATACATTAAAGTAAGTGAAACAATTAAATAAATACAAAACTTTATAATCGTAGGTATGCAAAACAATCAGAAAATTAAAAGCAACTTTGATTTTCTTATTAATTTCTGCGAAATTTTGCATTTCATAATCACGTTTACATACAATGTTTGTCAACTTCTTGCAAGGGTCTGATACCGAGGTTTTCGTATTCTATGCCCTTCCTTTATCCGTATAAGAAGTACGTTATCAATAAATTAAAGTAATAGTGACTGCCTCTGTCCATAATTCACGTGAATTCGACAGTGGGGCAGATTACGCGGCCGTTATCCGAAAATGGGGCCATCGCAGTGTTTTGGCCCACCGGACTTAATTCACGAAACTTATTAAGAAAAAAAAATTTTTTTTCAAGGTTTTCCGAAACTCTTGTGTTAAGGTGAAATACGTCTCACAACTAGCGCCGCCAATGAAAAAAAATTCATATCTTTTTTTTGGAAGCGTTTTAGCAAAAAACGCTCCTGTGAATTCTCAACACGAGGCTTAACTATTTTTAGGACCTAAGGTTTGGATTCCAGATCCTAGAACTTAAGAATGCAATCAATTCTCGCCAAAAGTGGCCACTTTTGGCGAGAATCAATTGCATTCGTAGGAAATCCAATCCTGGAATCCAAACCTTAGGTCCTAAAAATAGTTAAGCCTCGCGTTGAGAAATCGCAGGATCGTTTTTTGCTAAAAACGCATCCAAAAAAAAGATATGATTTTTTTTCCATTGGCGGCGCTAGTTGTGAGACGTATGGCGTCTTAAGTTGTAGTTATTTCCAAATCCTTGAAATGTTTCTCGT
This sequence comes from Zelleria hepariella, assembly GCA_949319315.1. NCBI lineage: Eukaryota > Metazoa > Arthropoda > Insecta > Lepidoptera > Yponomeutidae > Zelleria > Zelleria hepariella. The sequence continues at coordinate 12,198,554 of OX439391.1, read as the reverse complement.
AATGTTAGTCACAACACAATCCGAGACAGGCAAACCGCGAGACGCTTGGTTACTCGTTACTCGAGTCCACTACTCTAGTGCGAGAAACGATAGTTACTCTATGGTAGCCCTTATCGCGTGCTCCATAAGTGCATTAATCGAACAAACTCGCTGACTGTACCTATTGTAATTGAAACGATGTCATGAAATTATATCATCGGACTATTCGTTCGGACTGATAACGAATCAGCTATTGTGTACATGTCTAACGGTCTGCAAGTGATAGGTAGTCTGTTTTACTGCGTTATATAACACCCAATGGGGCGACACTCAGTATTGCTGCGTTAAATGAATACACGAAACATATTATTGCTTGTAGTGTTTTGCAAATGACACTCCATAGCAGTTTCTCAAACATTGCTGCATTGATTTCGCGACCCAATAAAGTTCTGATATACAATGCGGAGACTGACCACGACTATCACCCCTTCATGTTTTTATATTGTTTTTTGTTTGCACGGTTAATAAGAACATTACTTACTAGCCCAGTCTGTAGGTTGTTTTGCCCTACAAAAGGTGGAGACAGTTTCTACTCCACCTTGTGTACAACAATGTATGGCCCCATCTCCCCACAGACTTGACTAAAGGGTCTGGAATCTATGTCTCAGGTCCTAAAAATAGTTAAGTCTAGGAATTCTCATTTGACGGCCTGTTTTTAGCAAAAAACGCATCTAAAACGAAGATATGTTTTTTTTTCATTTGCGGCGCTAGTGGACGGGGTTCCCTGTGAAATGGTACGCGCAATACCTCGTCTCGCCTGGCGGTATACGCAGACAAAGTGCAACCTTATTACTGTACTAATAAGAGCGCGCGCGGACATTTTGTCCGCCACTGTCCGTAGTTGGCGCAGGCCTTTAAGCAGACGGGTAGCAGTCTCAAATTTTGCTGTGCGACCGTGAACTGGGTTTGCCACCCACAATTTGAGAAATACTGATGGAGAGGGTCACTCGCGTAGGTCTGAAATACAATCAACAACTTCGCCGGCAGTTGAATTAAATACAAATCACACACACGCCCCTGATTGGCTTCGCGGAAGCGAGCTAAGTTAGGGGAATATAACTTTGACGTTTATCGCGATACATACAACTCACGCTATTATCGATTAAATGTGGTATCAAAATTGTTGTTCTACAAGTTGTGGCGGTAGGTTAGGAATTAATAAGTAGGTAGGAAGTGCAAGTAAACCGACATACACAGGCTATTAGCATGTAAAAAGTAGAAACATATAAGTGAGCCTAAATATAGGTAATGTAGGTAATATGTACATTATTTTGTAGCAACGGGTTGACGCTACTTTTTAACCCCAGATACATAAAGAGGGGTGTTATAAGTTTGACCGCTATGTGTGTGTCTGTGTGTCTGTCTGTGGCACCGTAAGTAGCTCTTCTTAAACGGGTGAACTGATTTGGATGCGGTTTTTTTTTAATTTGAAAGCTGGGTTTCTTTCGAGTGTGTGTGATATTTTTTTATCAACATCGGTTCAGCCGTTTTTGATATATGATAATTTGAAATTAAAATGTCGAGGTTTTTTATAATTTTTGATTAAGTATTTAGGTAGGTATATTGACCGAAAAAAATAGAGGACTGAGAAGTTAATTAAGCAATTTTTTCACTATGGAATAAAACCACGTGAGCAAATACTGCTGCAATAGATAGTCTTGGAATATGGGAAACCAAAAACCCGACGACGACGCCTATGCCACGTTATTTATTAAGATGTGACATCCCGGCTCGTCCGCGGAGTAGGTAGTGTGTGCGGTTCATGAGTCTATCTCGTTACTCCGAAGAAAATTATTGCGAATAACGCTACTCCGAAAGTACGCTTTATCGATTATGGTGTGGTAACAGAAAATAGTAATATTCGATTCGACTCGACACGCGTCGTATTTTTTTGTGTGGATTCGCGCATTTCCCGGAAAACGGGAGGCGCCATCACTCTGCTCTCTTTCATTTTCCTTCATAACGGCGCGTAAAATACGAACATCCGGGGAACAAAAGGGGGCATTGGAGTGGAAGATACGCTTTTACTTACAGCAGCTACCTACAAGCTAGAAATATAATTCCGCTCGCGAAACTAAATACCGTATTGTGTGCCCAACAATTCGGTACGCAAAGTTTTTTGTTCGAAAGTCCGTTATTGGCTTAAACTTATCTATAGACAATATTGAGAAACTAATTTAAATATTTTTTGTTTTGGTCCAGTAGTTTTGTTTTTATGCGCTAAATTGTTTTAGTATGCAGACCGTCGCGTGACGTCGTAAAACCGTATCTTTGAAACGTTGTAAAATCCAAACTACTGAACCAAAATAAAAAATATTGATATTAGTTTCTCAAGATTAAGCCAATAACGGACTTTCGAACAAAAAACTTTGCGTACCGAATTGTTTTTGGACTTATTTCGAATTAAATTAGGGAAGTGCCTATTTATTATGTTGGGATATGGATCTAGGTATGCCTCGGTATCCGAGGAGGTTCCGCTCTAGTACATTTTCCTGGAAATTCTTATTTAGACGGGCATAAATTATTATTGTTCTGAGTATTATTTCCCCAAAGCCTAGCGGCAACCAAACACAATCAGTGGCTTTCAAATTAATATTGTTCTTTCTAATTTAAGATCTTGCCGATTATAGGTACCTACAGCTTTACAATCTATGAACTAACCTAAGAATCTTGGTTTAATCGTGAATTGCAACTTGTCCTGGCAGGCTCAGGTGAACGACATTAGCAAACGTATGCATTTCACTTTCCATTCTCTAAAACGGTCGCAGAATTTCTTGCCTTTTAAGATTAAAGTAATGTTGGCCCAGGCTTTACTCCTGCTGTGATAGTATGTGATTTAGCCCTATTCATTGTAACACCTTGTATAGTTCAAGCTCGCTTTCAATAAACAACACTGCAACAGTTTCGGAGTGGCCATAATTTATTTAAAGTGGAACGTCACATAAATTATTTTTTTAAGTATGTTTGACAAAACTTAACGCGAGGAATTCCTGATAAACGAAAAAAAACCAAGAGACCTGAAAATCAAGCGCATGTGTTGGTTTTGTGTGGGATGTTTGTGACAGACTAAAATAAGCTCTGTGTTATATGAGGACACAGGTAAAAATCCCAAATAGATATTACGCGTTTTTGTTCTCTTTTAACTCCAGATGGGACTAAAGACACAGCACAGCACACAGACGAGACGGGAGCTAGACAACCTGGGATTAAGACTCAAAATACCTTGCACAACCCGGCGCATACACTGACGCCAAACAAAGAAACACGCGCAGAATGACAGCCAATCAAATCTTGCGCAGGCGACGCTGCCTCACGACGGAAGAGCCGGTGATAAAAGGGAATATCGGATCGGAGAAAAATGTAACATTGCACCTTAAGATTACAAGTGTAAGGGTTATCTTAATTGAATTAAGGATTAGAGTAACAATTTTATTAGGGAAACTGTAAATTTGTAACGGGGTATATGCAGGGAATAGGAAAGGGGACTCAAGCTTGAGCGGGACTAGAGAGAGAGTGGTTGTGAAAGAGGGTCTGAGAATAATATTGGTCTAATTTTAATTAAAGTTCCTGGAACGAGATTGGAGACAGATAAATTAATGTACTTAAATTCAGTTTGATTGGGAGAGCACCCGGATTCAAAGTTAAGTAAATTAATCTCCAAAACAATGCTGCATTGTCTCTATTCTGACGTAATTATTGCTGAATTAAATAACCATAAATTTAATATATTTTATACGACGAAAACAATTGAGTAAATTTGATATTTTAAAGTAACAAGACAATGCAGAATTAATTAAGATTATTTGTGATTTGTGTGCTTTATTTGTTCTGAATAAGCTGGTTAAATAACACACTGATTGATTGAGAGCAGCCCCGCTAAAGACGGTGATAGATTATAAAATGACTAAGTATATTAAAAATAAGCTGCTCAGAACAGATGAACAATTTTATAATATTTGTTTCCCGATTTTTGCCCAATTTTGAAATAATTTGACTTTTGTCAATAAAGCCCAAATAATTATGAATTCGCAAGAGCAAATGAATGATAAATGAACGAATCCCAATGAAGGTCATTACTTAAATATGTGAAAACTAAAGCCTTTTTAAAATAAAGACCTGTTTGCTATAAAATGTATGAATCGAGTACAGTTTGAGAATGTTACTGATATTTTCTATTAAATATGTAGAAATCAAAGCCGTAAGACCTGGAGACATTGTTTGTTATCAAATATATGGAATTCTATTTTTACCTCCGAGAATACAGGTTGAGAAATTGTACTCACTGATATTATTTCCATACAAATAATTAATAAATAAAATTGAGCGGAAACTTTGACGCTTTCCGTACATGGTCAAATAATATTATAATGATATCTAAGTGCACAAAGTTGATAATAATTATGTAAATACTCGGCATTGTATTTGCCAATAATACTGTGAAATATGAGTCACAGTAATAATTAAATTAATATAATATCTGAGCTTAACTCCCAGCACATCCATTTTGGACGATGCAAATATTTCATGTACTAAGAGAAAATTCAAGAATATATACGTTAAACGAATTCTGATTATTCTTGATATTTTGATATGCTTGGAAGGTTTTTTTCAGATTCAGCTCTTAAGGTTTTTCCTTCCGTCAAATTGTATAATAAAGCATTTAACCAAGCTGGACTGAGACTTAATCTCAAGTCACACGTTACACAGTCAGATTTTTTTTGAAGTTAATATACGCATATTCAAATGTTTCAAACTTCAAACCTTGCTGTTTCCTTTCATCTCCACAAATATAGCTAGAAACAAGATTCACTAAAATATTACTAAATCCCTTCAGGAATATGACTGATAAAATGATTGCATACTTTATTACTCATCATTAATTAATTCCAGATACATTGAAACCTAAGAACCATTCTTCTTATTGACACTCAATTAAATCCTTTTAATTGAACTGGGCAAATTACAAGATTTAAAGTCACATTTATAATAGCACACATACGAGTTCAAACCAAGCTGCGTGAATAAATCACTCAATCTTACGCGCAAGCTAAAATGATCAATAAATAATATCTCAAAAAGTACCAATGTCCGTAAATAAATTATTTCCTCAAGTTTTAATACAGAGATATTCGAGTCCTGTGGACCATATTATTAACAGTCATTATCAGAACTGTATCATTCACGCATAGAAGCGCTCATGATATTGATGAATAAGAGCATTCTCTCATACGCACTAAAATAGATGCATAATATCCAGGAAATATCTAATACATGATTAATTGCCAAAAGCACAGAAAGATTCAAGCCTCTATTAGTTGTACACAACAAGGTTCGGCTACCTCGCATCTGAAACTGGTACTATAATCGCTTATCAAATGATTCAATTAAAGCGAGGTACATACAAATAATATAAAGCTGACCTCTATTAGGTAGGTTAGGGCGACGACAGACTACATAAAATGTTGAGTGTGTTTATGAATGGGAAAAAGGGGAGTGAATGAAAGACACGAAAGGCGTATGAATTTAGGGCTGACTTTTACTTTTGACTTTATATTATTATTGATTTTATAAGGTTTACTCCTCATCCGGCCTTAAGCTGTTGATTTGAGCAGCCATGAAATATGATTCTGGCTCTTTCCTCATCCGGCCTTAAGCTGTTGATTTGAGCAGCCATGAAATAATTGGTGATTGAACCAATTTTTACCTCATCCGGCCTTAAGCTGTTGATTTGAGCAGCCATGAAATAATTGGTGATTGAACCAATTTTTACCTCATCCGGCCTTAAGCTGTTGATTTGAGCAGCCATGAAATAATTGGTGATTGAACCAATTTTACCTCATCCGGCCTTAAGCTGTTGATTTGAGCAGCCATGAAATAAATGGTAATTCAACCAAATTTTAATTAGAGACAGCTAATGATTGATTGGAATCAAATAAAGTACAGTACAGGTGTTGATAGGACTGTCCTTAGTGAGACTAAAAGAGGAAGAATCTATATAGCAATAGGACTTACAGGAAGAACCTGGAGACCTAAAATTTACCTAATCAAGTGCTCAGTTAAATACTCACCCAGTATTTTGGGCTAAGACATTACATTTTATCAATGCAATCTAAATGGTTTCTTAGGAATCAATACTTACACAGTAACTTTAGGCAAACTAGACGATCATTGCCAAAGCAGATAGCTAGACTGTCCTCTCGGGGGCAGCGGGCCATCTCACGTGGTCCCGATTGACCAGGATATTCTTGGCCTTTCAAGGTTAGGTCCATCTCACGTGGTAGCCGTGACACCAGGATCTTAGGCTTTGTGTTAAAACCTAACCCAACTAAGAATCGAAGAGAAAGGACTTATGTTACATACAGGGACGGATTCGGGTCATCACACGTGGCGCACGATGACCAGTATTTAAGATTTTGTGTCAAAATCAGACGCAACATAAATAACGAACTTGTACGAATAAAAAAATAAAATACACAACGTAGGCGGTCATAAATATTTATTTGAAAAATAGAAACATGGCGTAGAGTTGAACATCGAGATTTAAAGAAGTGGAGAGAAAGCACAGCATTGAGGTCAGATTGATTTGAGATATTAAAACTAATTGGCGATAAAGAGAGAAAGAGAGAGAGAGAGAGATCATTGAGGGATGTTAGATCGAGAAGTCTGGGAGAGGTCTTAGTTTGAAATAAATAAAATAAATCATAATTTTATGAGTTATTGGTGGAGAGAAGATATTTTTGCAGTGTGGAGGTAAAGGGTTTTATTTGATTGGAAACTTACAAAAGTCGAAAGATCTGGGGGAGGTGAAATATAAATAGAGAGGCAAATACCAAAAAAAAAAAAAAAAATTTGGTATAATTTGATGGCGCTTTATTGGCAAAGGTTGATTGATATAATGTACTGTGTATTATTTTGTAAGATATTTTGTGTGATTTTTCAGCGCTTGATTTCGGGTCTCTTATAAAAAGTGGAATGTTTTGTGACGTTTTAGGCGAATTCTCATGATAGATCAAATTAATAATAATATTGGAAAATAATTGCGGAAGCCACAGTATTATTTTGTTAGCGCGCTTGGATTATTATTCGCATTATAAACGAAATTGAACCATTGAAGAATCGTGAATGCGTCACCTGGGTTAATATCTGTTTGTAAAAATGTGTGTATGTACCTAGTTAATTAATATGTGTATCAATGAATCAGTGGCATGGGGCTAGCTGAAAATCAGCGCCGTCTGAAGACTATTTCAGACGGCATACAGCTGAGCTAGGTCCATTTTCGGGAAGATAATTTGTAAATATTTTTAATTTTAATCTTATTGTGCTTGTTTTTATTTTGTGATATTCCCGAAATAAATATTTTTTCAATTTCAATTTCAATTTCAAATTATTTACTAGCGGATAGTTTTACTGTAAATTGAACAAGTATTCCGCCAGATTACATAATGATTCGTAGAACGCTCATAAATAGAAAACGAATGAAACCGTAAATGAAAGAATTATCGTTACTAAAAGATACGTTTAGATTCGGTAGATTACAAGCAATAAAAAGGTAATTTGCGCGTTTAATTTGATCAGTAATATTTTATTATGCCCAGCATTTAGTGAAAAACAGTTACTTCAGTGATTGTCTGGGACATGTTGGGAATAAAAAAATAAATAATATAACTGGAATAAATTACGTATTCTAAGATTGCATAGTTACCGGCAGTGGGCTGAATGAAGATGATTCCGTAATTTCAAGTGACGAGAATGATTGATTATAAAGGGCATTTATAAATTAATAACAAAGCTTTGACGTGCAATGAACTAAGTCAAGTAATAAGAAAAAATTGTGTCTGAAAAAAAGCTAGTGCTTAGATAAGAGGGGGTGCTTATGTGTTAAAGCTGTGGTCTTTTTGGAAACGATCGAGATATACTCGTATAATGTACTAAGTATTGATAGTAGTTTTGCCCAGCAGTGTAGATAAAGTGAGAATAGAGTATATGGTGGAAAAATCTAGTAATTTAAAGTTTTGGTAGCCGACACTGATTCAATTTTAATAACTAAAAATACAAACTGCTACGGAAGCGATGAACAAAGAGCTGGGTCGAGGTCACAGATTGCATTAAAACTGCACAAAAAAATTGTGAGGGACCCTTAGGACGAGAAAAAAAAAGCAGGTAGAATTGACGCACGCAAAACTGATAAGGAATGGTATTTGGACTGTTTTTAAAATGATTCGTAATTTTATTATTGTTTTGGAGTTAGATATGAAATTGGGGTTTTGTACAATGTTTTCCAAACTATATACCTAGTAGATAAGTAGTCGATTCTGTATACGCAATATCGATTGGTAATTGGGAAAATATCGGAGAGAGAGATAATTATGTTTTATAGTGATTTTTTTTGACTTGAGTAATATTCAATTTTAACTTCCTTGCAAGAGAAATTATCAAAGTATTTATGCAATGTAAGATTTTGTTAAATACATTCATTGCTAAAGGCAAAATTAATGAACTTTGAAATTATTTCACATTATAACTCGATGGAAATATATTGGTCGGTGAGAGAAAGCGGTCATTTTAAAACTAAAACTATTGTTACTTATGGAGCAATAAAACAATTTGGTTATTTGTGAACAAAAGCCAACATTGTTTTGTATTAGACAAAAGGTCCTTTAGCAAGATATTATTGACGGTTGGACGTAAGTCGAGATTTTTACGCCAACTTCACTGCACGTGTGGCTATTTGTGCTATTTCAGAGAAATGCCGACTTACAATAGTTTGAGGGATTTGAGGAATGATCTTTTGAAATATACCCAGCTAATTGAGACAAAACAAGCCGAGGCAATGCGATGAGTTTTGAGGACGCAATAGTTCGGGGAACTAAACTTTTTATGAAGGGATGGTGTTTGAGACAAAGACGGGCTGAGTTGGTAGAATGTTTTTTTTGGTACCTACGAGTAGGTAGGAGTTATGTAAATTCACTGGCGTTGAACTTGGTCCTTTCAAAATGAAATACGCACACGCAATAACAAGTATGGGCTTTAAATTGATTGACCTGAATAAAACATTGTGATAAAACGTGATTGCCGTAGAAAGATTTGATGAAGTGAACATTTGATAATGGACTAATTAGAGCTTTTCTGATTCGACTGGAGAGTCGTAAAGTTTTGGGATGTTATATTCAAAGTATTATTGTGACTGATTAGGAGTCATGAATTAGAAAAGGGTAATAGAAATCCAGATGGAATACAATATGATGATTAGATGACCTAGATGAAATTTTATGGAGGTTTATACAGTGCGCAATATTTTTACTCTATTACCTTAAATACCACGAATGGCAAGACATTGGTTATGCAAATACAAAGAGCTAAGTCGCTATAATTTGGAGATTTTGGAGTTAAAGTAGTATGTTCGTATTATGAGTAGTTATTGAATTAATGAGTGTACAGAGTAGCGAATTTTTTTTCTTTTATCGTAAAGCGAGCGGAAGCGAGTCTCAATGACTAATTTTAGGCCTAGACTGATGAAAGATGGTAGATTTACGTAGAGAACCAAAAATCTAGATTTTTAGTTTCTCCGGGGGGAGGCGTGTGATAGTATGTGATTTAGCCCTATTCATTGTAACACCTTGTATAGTTCAAGCTCGCTTTCAATAAACAACACTGCAACAGTTTCGGAGTGGCCATAATTTATTTAAAGTGGAACGTCACATAAATTATTTTTTTAAGTATGTTTGACAAAACTTAACGCGAGGAATTCCTGATAAACGAAAAAAAACCAAGAGACCTGAAAATCAAGCGCATGTGTTGGTTTTGTGTGGGATGTTTGTGACAGACTAAAATAAGCTCTGTGTTATATGAGGACACAGGTAAAAATCCCAAATAGATATTACGCGTTTTTGTTCTCTTTTAACTCCAGATGGGACTAAAGACACAGCACAGCACACAGACGAGACGGGAGCTAGACAACCTGGGATTAAGACTCAAAATACCTTGCACAACCCGGCGCATACACTGACGCCAAACAAAGAAACACGCGCAGAATGACAGCCAATCAAATCTTGCGCAGGCGACGCTGCCTCACGACGGAAGAGCCGGTGATAAAAGGGAATATCGGATCGGAGAAAAATGTAACATTGCACCTTAAGATTACAAGTGTAAGGGTTATCTTAATTGAATTAAGGATTAGAGTAACAATTTTATTAGGGAAACTGTAAATTTGTAACGGGGTATATGCAGGGAATAGGAAAGGGGACTCAAGCTTGAGCGGGACTAGAGAGAGAGTGGTTGTGAAAGAGGGTCTGAGAATAATATTGGTCTAATTTTAATTAAAGTTCCTGGAACGAGATTGGAGACAGATAAATTAATGTACTTAAATTCAGTTTGATTGGGAGAGCACCCGGATTCAAAGTTAAGTAAATTAATCTCCAAAACAATGCTGCATTGTCTCTATTCTGACGTAATTATTGCTGAATTAAATAACCATAAATTTAATATATTTTATACGACGAAAACAATTGAGTAAATTTGATATTTTAAAGTAACAAGACAATGCAGAATTAATTAAGATTATTTGTGATTTGTGTGCTTTATTTGTTCTGAATAAGCTGGTTAAATAACACACTGATTGATTGAGAGCAGCCCCGCTAAAGACGGTGATAGATTATAAAATGACTAAGTATATTAAAAATAAGCTGCTCAGAACAGATGAACAATTTTATAATATTTGTTTCCCGATTTTTGCCCAATTTTGAAATAATTTGACTTTTGTCAATAAAGCCCAAATAATTATGAATTCGCAAGAGCAAATGAATGATAAATGAACGAATCCCAATGAAGGTCATTACTTAAATATGTGAAAACTAAAGCCTTTTTAAAATAAAGACCTGTTTGCTATAAAATGTATGAATCGAGTACAGTTTGAGAATGTTACTGATATTTTCTATTAAATATGTAGAAATCAAAGCCGTAAGACCTGGAGACATTGTTTGTTATCAAATATATGGAATTCTATTTTTACCTCCGAGAATACAGGTTGAGAAATTGTACTCACTGATATTATTTCCATACAAATAATTAATAAATAAAATTGAGCGGAAACTTTGACGCTTTCCGTACATGGTCAAATAATATTATAATGATATCTAAGTGCACAAAGTTGATAATAATTATGTAAATACTCGGCATTGTATTTGCCAATAATACTGTGAAATATGAGTCACAGTAATAATTAAATTAATATAATATCTGAGCTTAACTCCCAGCACATCCATTTTGGACGATGCAAATATTTCATGTACTAAGAGAAAATTCAAGAATATATACGTTAAACGAATTCTGATTATTCTTGATATTTTGATATGCTTGGAAGGTTTTTTTCAGATTCAGCTCTTAAGGTTTTTCCTTCCGTCAAATTGTATAATAAAGCATTTAACCAAGCTGGACTGAGACTTAATCTCAAGTCACACGTTACACAGTCAGATTTTTTTTGAAGTTAATATACGCATATTCAAATGTTTCAAACTTCAAACCTTGCTGTTTCCTTTCATCTCCACAAATATAGCTAGAAACAAGATTCACTAAAATATTACTAAATCCCTTCAGGAATATGACTGATAAAATGATTGCATACTTTATTACTCATCATTAATTAATTCCAGATACATTGAAACCTAAGAACCATTCTTCTTATTGACACTCAATTAAATCCTTTTAATTGAACTGGGCAAATTACAAGATTTAAAGTCACATTTATAATAGCACACATACGAGTTCAAACCAAGCTGCGTGAATAAATCACTCAATCTTACGCGCAAGCTAAAATGATCAATAAATAATATCTCAAAAAGTACCAATGTCCGTAAATAAATTATTTCCTCAAGTTTTAATACAGAGATATTCGAGTCCTGTGGACCATATTATTAACAGTCATTATCAGAACTGTATCATTCACGCATAGAAGCGCTCATGATATTGATGAATAAGAGCATTCTCTCATACGCACTAAAATAGATGCATAATATCCAGGAAATATCTAATACATGATTAATTGCCAAAAGCACAGAAAGATTCAAGCCTCTATTAGTTGTACACAACAAGGTTCGGCTACCTCGCATCTGAAACTGGTACTATAATCGCTTATCAAATGATTCAATTAAAGCGAGGTACATACAAATAATATAAAGCTGATCTCTATTAGGTAGGTTAGGGCGACGACAGACTACATAAAATGTTGAGTGTGTTTATGAATGGGAAAAAGGGGAGTGAATGAAAGACACGAAAGGCGTATGAATTTAGGGCTGACTTTTACTTTTGACTTTATATTATTATTGATTTTATAAGGTTTACTCCTCATCCGGCCTTAAGCTGTTGATTTGAGCAGCCATGAAATATGATTCTGGCTCTTTCCTCATCCGGCCTTAAGCTGTTGATTTGAGCAGCCATGAAATAATTGGTGATTGAACCAATTTTTACCTCATCCGGCCTTAAGCTGTTGATTTGAGCAGCCATGAAATAATTGGTGATTGAACCAATTTTTACCTCATCCGGCCTTAAGCTGTTGATTTGAGCAGCCATGAAATAATTGGTGATTGAACCAATTTTACCTCATCCGGCCTTAAGCTGTTGATTTGAGCAGCCATGAAATAAATGGTAATTCAACCAAATTTTAATTAGAGACAGCTAATGATTGATTGGAATCAAATAAAGTACAGTACAGGTGTTGATAGGACTGTCCTTAGTGAGACTAAAAGAGGAAGAATCTATATAGCAATAGGACTTACAGGAAGAACCTGGAGACCTAAAATTTACCTAATCAAGTGCTCAGTTAAATACTCACCCAGTATTTTGGGCTAAGACATTACATTTTATCAATGCAATCTAAATGGTTTCTTAGGAATCAATACTTACACAGTAACTTTAGGCAAACTAGACGATCATTGCCAAAGCAGATAGCTAGACTGTCCTCTCGGGGGCAGCGGGCCATCTCACGTGGTCCCGATTGACCAGGATATTCTTGGCCTTTCAAGGTTAGGTCCATCTCACTGCCTCTTCTTGATTACGCTGACACTTGTTTTTTGGACGCGACTGAGGTTTTGGTCAACAAGCTTGAGCGACTCCAAAACCTGGCCATAAGGTACATCTTCGGCTTGAGAAAGTTTGATCATGTATCCGAGTACAGACTTCAACTTAAGAATCCCCTGAAGCTCTGCAGCCCTCTCCCTCGCACTTTTCAACATTTTAATTGATTGTAAGAGAATGATTCAACTTTGGACGATGAAATATAGTTGTTGTTAATTAAGCTATCGACATGTAAACTAACTTTTGATTTTATTACTAGAAATATAAAATTAAAAGTTAGTCCACATGTCGATAGCTTAATTATCTGTGTCTGCAACTATATTTCATCGCCCAAAGTTGAATCATTCTCTTACAATAAATTAAAATGTTGAAAAGTGCGAGCGAGAGGGCTGCAGAGCTTCAGGGGATTCTTAAGTGGCTTCCTATCAGATTGCTTCGGAACTTGCACATGTTCACTCTATATATATATATTTTTTTAATACTATTATAAGAACCCAAGTGCACCGAGCTACCTTCGATTCTCGTAACTGCCCCCGCGTGAGAGACCACAGAGAACGTGTGATACCAGAACCTTACAAGTTCCACGTTGGAAAACCGAATTCTATACGAACTCTTTCACGGTGAGTTCTGCCCGAGTGTGGAACTCTCTTCCAAAGTCGATCAGAGACTGTCCCTCTGTGGCATCGTTTAAATTGAAACTCAAAGAGCACTTTCTTTCAATATCAATATTTTAGCGTAAGTTTATGTAGTATAAGTAATAACCCGTAAGTAAGTTTATTTTTTTTGTATTGCATTAGTTTATTATATTATGCCTAGGGTTTTCTTTAATGTTAGTATTTGTGCGTATATTAGCATGTATTTGTATGTTATCAATTATTTATGTGTTGTTTGTTCATGTACGTTTACTTTATTGGCCGTCTCCCGCCGTCAAAACAATATCTCACAATTTATTTGGCTGGCTGGAAGACATTTCTATTGAAATAAGTCCGCCCTTGTATGTAATTTCTCGCCATTGTTATTTAAGTTTTTATTTTGTGCAATAAAGTGTAATAACTAACCATTATTTTTAGATAAGTACAGTTTATTTTGACCAGCAATTAAAGTCAGTTACACAAATAAACTCTGCTAGTTCTGCTTGTTTGGCTCGCTTGGACAGGTGACTCAGCTGTAATTATTGATTGTGTCAGAAGAGGAATCGAGAACTTATACAACAGCACTTACTTTTGCCAAGAAAGTATTTGAAGTACCATCTTGTTTGAAATTCGGGGTTCTCAAGGACCGGCGCGCTCGGGGGTCCAAACAGCTGTGGAACAAAGGAAAAAAAATAGGGTATAGTCTGTTTCAAGGGTAAAGATGCATGTTGTATAAATTACCTTAACTTTACGGTCCAAATAATCAATGGTGCACACACAACGAAGTACATAAACACAATACAGATTTAAGAACAATGAAAAGTTATTGAACTGTACGTAGTTCTTTTGCAATAAAGTATTGAGTATTGAGTAAATTTCATACAAAATTAACCCAACGAAGCACGTGGCATAAATCGTCACACCCATAACTCATTGAATTGCGCTGAGTAAGTATTTTTGTAGGTACTCGAAGTACGTTGTGCCGAATTTTCCGTCCAAAATGTGAAGAATATTATAGCGAAAGCAATGAACCGAAATTTCAGCCTGATTACGCCTGCAACGCGTTTATTATCAAACGTGACACACACACGATCGTGTGACACGAGGCTGAAATTACGTCACATTTTTTTTGCAGCTCCTGTATTCTCTAAAATTAAGGTCCGTAAATAATCCCATTTTTAAATCTCAAAAAAAGATTGGATACGGGCTATTTTCCAATAAATAAACTGGTTTTGATGGTTCATAACTGTGCGGATTTTTTTACAGTATGAACCTTCAGTACAGGGAAAACAATAGTAATAGGTACTCTAACTTTGAGAAGCGGGCCTCAAGTTTGTAAGCAATTGTGTATTGATAGGTTAACAATTGTAAAAACAAAACCGGTTTTTCCTCGTTTTAACTATCGAGACACAGCTGCGTTACAGACCCGGACCCTGCTTTACCTCCGCGGAGCATTAAATTGAAAGAGAGTTTGGATGGTTATTGTTGTATAAATTAACATAAGAATAATAACGTAGAAGCCGCGAACCGATTCATGTAAATGATTGTATTTTCTCTGCATAATGTTGGGGTAACAAAAGATCACTGCGAAATATAAAGCCTTAAATAAATAGGGTCACGGTAGGAGACTCGGCAAAACTAGTGAAGGGCAGAAGCGCCGCCCGCTCTATCTATAACTTCATTGACTAGGAATGTTCCTGACTTTCCTAATAATATGATTTATTATATTGGCCCCTTAACTGACAGCTGGAATAGGAATTATCGTAGTCAGTTATATGAACGTCCAGCGACACACTGGCTAGGATATCGCCCGCAACATAAAAGTGGCAATCAAACAATAAATATCTACTAAATAAAAAAATTAAGATGCCCCCTACATTTTAGCTTTAAATAAGCATATCTCATAAACGGCAGAACCAATTTTGATAAAACATATCTAAGAAAACTTGCTAGAAAACCGGCATTCGAATATAAAAAAAACCTCATCCAAATCAGTACACCCGTTTAAGAGCTACACAGTGCCATAGTCAGACATACACAAACAGATATTAGACACACATACAGACAGACAGACACACACATAACGGTCAAACTTATAAAAACCATATTTTTTGGTCGGAGGTTAAAAAGGGCTTTCCTAGCCTGTTTCGGACTATATACATGCGCTGTCTTCAGATAAATTAAAAAACTTAGTCATAAAATAGGTACCTAACTGAGCATTTATATTTATTTACAAAACGATCCTTTGCGTTTTCAATAGCTGTAAAAAGAAAACTAATCTATATTACCTAATCTACCTACACCAGAATTTTATTCCGTGTCGTAAACACCAAAATATTCGAAATTATTGATTTAAGAAACCTTGCCCCTTAAATATGGGATGCACAATGAATGTGAGACTTTGCCATGTGGCGGGAAAATCGATGAAACTAAATTTAGCTTTACGTCTCTGATTTTCCAGTATGAAATTGTCATTTTAGAGTCATAGGAAGCTAAAGAAATGTTTAATAGCCCCAGTGTCAAACGCCTCATAATGGGGTCCCAAAAACTATCCGAATGGCTTTTCAAAGTAACGACGACGTCGACGTGGGGCCTCAGCGTCGTCAATTCGGCAGACATTTACCTCTTCGGAAAATTGGCTTTAGTTCGGATAAATCTCAACCTCCACTCACTGAGCGTGAAATGAAGAGGATAATCACCAGTCTGAGTAACGTTTGACAGCTGTTTTGTATCTGTGGCGCGTAAAATTTCCTGCATTACACACATTAAAATAGCAAAATAACTGTCGCATGTTTCTCACTAACTGGTGAAGAGATTATAAGGTTTGACGATAGCAACGTACGTGGTGGGAAATTCAAAATGTTCACAGTTTTTGACATTTTGTACCCAAATTGAGCTATTTTTGTTTAGCAATTTTTCGTTCGCGGCAATAACATTGCATTCTTTTAATTATTTTAAACAACAGAAAAACAATAATTCAGCCGATTATGTGTTCACCACGATCAAACCACGATCGTATAAGTTTGTAGCAACTTGTAACTATGCGGAATTTTTTAGCCAATACGCCTGCTGGTCTACGAATCAGTGGCACTGCCCAAAAAACTTGTTGACGACTTTGACGACGAAAATGTAAAAAACTGAAATTTTTGAATTTCTTGCCGCATTGCTATCTTCCAACCTTAAAGCAACTTCCGTACCCATCTACTAAAGATCTCGAATCTCCTAGCGCCCTTTAGTGTAAATAATGTGCGCACCTGGTTGGCCACGACCTTCGCGATACATATTTTATCGGCAGAGCAACGCCGCCGGCGCAAAAAGTTTGCCTCACGACACTAACTTATGCTCAGCGGTAGGAACTTCTGCTCGCGATGCTTAGGCTGTCTCTCCACTAGGTAGAGCCGGAAAGTGAAGATTATAATATTTTATGTTGCTTAGTTAGTTGTTTGGTTGCAGAACAGATAATTTTACAAATTAAACTTTCGTTAGAATTAGCACTTCATGACTAATACATCCGGACGAGATCGAGACTAGTCGACTTTCCCGTTTTTTTTTTTAATTAAATTTATGTTTGGTGTACTTCGATTTGGTGTACAATAAAACTTTTTCACGAAAACACTGGTTACTTCTACTTACATACACTGAATATGTTATTGTAATACTTAATTCTAGGGTGGAATGAAATTATGAAAATAAAATAACTTTCATTTCTATCAGGAGCTGGATATGAGTCAAAAAAAGGAATGGAATGAGAGTGGCGACGTAAAAGAATTTAAAAATTATTAAGAACCGAGAGAAAAAAAAACAAGAAGAAGGATATAAAAGGTTACACTGTTACCAAGCAACATAAAAATAATAATTACAGAACATTTTCGTATCGTTATGATTATACGAGTATATTATGGTAAACAAACGAAGCGCCGACTCCACTAAAATGTGCGCCGAGCGCTCTCTACGAGCGGACTATTAATTCCTACAAACTTCGAAATAATGTATTCCCGCCAACAATGGTTTTTAGTGTAGGTATATAAAGTAGGTTGTATCTGTAGTTATAACAATAGGTTGTACCGACCGTACTCAGACTTCAGCCTTGTCGGTTTGCTTCTCTGCTGGTGCTGGGTCAGCTTACTACCCAAGCGTTTATTAAATAGAGAGTTGACGTAGCAAAAGTTGCAACTGGACATTGCATAGTTTTGTACCTACCTATTAGTTTCATACATTGGTACATAATTTTTGAACAATCACATTATAGGGTCCAGATCTTTTTATTGCAAAGAAGGGGAAAGATAATATCTTAATATGGTCAACAAGCAGCCTTAGCAGTAGTACGCCTTCGTATTATACGTATCCTTCCTTCGAGACTCGTGGGTGATAAACTGATAACTGTTTCTCTGAAACTTGACTTTTAGTGCCAGTTAGCAGAATTAGTTGCTTTTACCTCTACAAATATTTTTTGTGACCCCTCTGATTTAGAAGGATAATTAAAAAAGTAACCTTCTCAGAAAATTTACTCATTGAAAAAAATATGGCATCTTAATAAAAATTTGGTCCTTCCCCGAAAGCGTTAATTAGCTACTTTGCTATAGGTATAACTGAAAAATCAAAGTGAAAGTGGAATAAGGATTTTTTTTGATGCGGATTACTTAATTTGCTGGGGTGATTTTATGATTGCTTGTCTAGACTGAAAGGGTCAGTAAATTTTACCTAGAAAGAAACTTCGGGGGTGTGCAGGGTTATACAGGGTGGATTTTTGAGACGGGGCAGTAAGGACAATTACCCTAACCGTTATAGTTACAGGAAAACGTTATTAGGAAACCTTCCATAACATTTTGAGATATTATGAACTGCATTCACAGATGTTGGAAAAAAATTACGGTCAGCGATAAAAAGCCAAAATACCAAATTTTTTTTTTATGCCAATCGATCCTTTTTCATGTAGAGATCAAAAGACTCTAAGGAGCCAACTAAGTACTAGAAATGTCACAAAACAAAAACTTTTCCCATACATTATCTATGGAAAAAACTTTTTTTCTTATAATGCCATTCGATCCTCTTTCGTGTAGGGATCAAAAGTCTCTAAGGAGCCAACTTAGTTTTGAGTACAAGAATAGATACTTTTGATCCCTACACGAAAGAGGATCAAATGGCATTATGTAAAAAAAAAAAGTTTTTTTTTTCATAGTAAATGGTTGGGAAAAGTTTTTGTAAATTTCTGACATTTCTAGTACTCAAATCTTAGTTGGTTCCTTAGAGTATTTTGTTATCTACAAGAAAAAGGATTTTTTTCATTGACCGTACATTTTTTCCAAAAATCTGTGAATGAAGTTCATAATATCTCAATTATGGAAGGTCTCCTAAGAACATTTTTCTGTAACTATAACCCTTACTGCCCCGTCTCAAAAATCCACCCTGTATATCTAAAGCTCTACTAAAGCTAAATTTTTGTTTGCTAGTTCTGACAGCGAGAGTTGACAAGGACTATTTTTTGCATACACATATTATAGCACCAATAGTTGTAGCATGACAAATAAAAGCTGTCTTGCTACAACTGCAAGGCCAACGCACTGAGTAGATACCTACCGTCTGAGTGCGTTGGTCGCCTCAAGTCTCGCTGCGCGACCTTATCCACCATTTGTCACCTACCCTAAACTTAGGCTCGGTTTCTGAGTTGAGAATTTTGCTAAGCAAATACTTTACTATCGTTCTGTCACGCTCTTTTGTGAGAAATCTGCAGAGATAGGACGATACTTACCCATTTGCTTAGCGAATTTCTCAATTCAGAAACCGGCAGTTAATCAGCTTAGGCACAAAGCTTTGCGGAATGGATATATCTTATTGCCAATTTCACCACTTCGGGATCGGCGATTAAACGCCTGAGATTCCGCATCTCAAACTACAAAACGTCGCTTTGACTAGTGAGATCGGCGTTTGATCGCCGTTTCCTCAAGGTGTTGTTTTGGTCAGTTACACCCGACTCAGAGAAGATAATTCTTCATACAAAAAATAAGTTATATTTATTTTAATTTTTTTATTTTTTTACTAATTACCTTGTTATTTGTTCTGTAATAACGTGCGGACGTGCGGATACCCGGCGTTCTCAAAGATTCAGATTCAGATTCAGATTCAAATATGCCATAAATAAATTATTTACATTGAACGTCAAAATATTATCTAAAGTAAAAAAATATATAAGTATAAATCAGATACTTATTACTATCTAATACAAAGTATATAGCTACTTTTTTTTTCTCCAGCTTCACTAGCTCTGATCGTTCTTGGAGAAGAAGCATGGTAAAGAAACTCCAAGGATCTCGTGCTTAAAAAAATAATACATATAGGTACTCAAAAATAACACATTGGTAAGTGTGGTGATCGTGCGCTGAACTGGTTTAGTGCCAGACTTCTTTGTTATTTAGATAATCATCTATTCTGTAATAGGCCTTTTGGCACAACGTGTGCCTTACACATTTTTTGAATCGCGCGCGTGAAAAGCGCGCGCCCGATGTGGCGCCCGATAATGAGGGTGCTGCCTCAAGCGTTAGTATACATTTTTTTTCTCTTCAGTATCGTGTAAATAATCACTCCTGGGTCGGGTGCCAAATTTCAAAACAACAGCTTGTATAACGGTGAAATTCGGAACCCAAAGTTTTTTGTTCGAAAGTCCGTTATTGGCTTAATCTTATCTTTAGACAATATTGAGAAACGAATTTAAATATTTTTTATTTTGGTCCAGTAGTTTTGTTTTACAACGTTTCAAAGATACAGTTTTATGACGTCACGCGACGGTCTGCATACTGTTGGCGGTCATAGGAACAAAACATTTTAGCGCATAAAAACAAAACTACTGGACCAAAATAAAAAATATTGAAATTAGTTTCTCAATATTGTCTAAAGATAAGAAATTAAGGCAATAACGGACTTTCGAACAAAAAACTTTGGGTTCCGAATTGCCATTTCAGTATGGGTCCTGGCATTGCTGGCGCACACACCTCGTCCTTCTCCCCAAGAGAGTTCCCGTTTTCGAGTCGGTATCGCCTCGCCACCGCGTCCACGGCCCCCACGCCGTCCGGCCCGGCCCCCGACAGCTGCAACAAAAGAGACGCACACGTCAAACATTGATCGATGAATTAGTCGCCACTTAGGTTGATGTGACATTTAGGGACACGTTCCGTTGCTGACAGATATTAGTCGCCATTAAGGCTGGAAGATAGCAGCGTGGCGGAAATTCAAAATTTTCATAGTTTTTTACATTTTGTAGCTAAACGGAGCTATTTTTATTCAGCGATTTTTCGTTCGCGGCAATAACATAGTATTCTTTTCATTTTTGTAAACAACAGAACAACAATAATTCTGCCGATTATGTGTTCTGGTCTACGACCAGTTTTTTGGGCAGTGCCACTGCTTCGTAGACCAGGGGCCTTAGCCTGTAACACAATGGCGTATCAATGGCGTCCTAGGTAGAAGGACAAAACCGTGATTTTTTCGTGCAAACTAATCCTCTAGAATTAGACTCATAATATTCTTTGCTGTACTACAATAACATTAAAAGGACCGACACTGGACCGACAGCATCAACAAATCGTAATTAAAACCGTCAACCGGAAGCCCATTTTGGCACCATTGTGTTACAGGCTAAGGGCCCTGAACACGTAATCGGCAGAATTATTGTTGTTCTGTTGTTTACAATAATTAAAAGAATACTGTTTTATTGCCGCGAACGAAAAATCGCTGAACAAAAATAGCTCAGTTTAGCTACAAAATGTAAAAAACTGTGAAAATTTTAAATTTCCCGCCACTTTGCTATTGTCCACCCTTAAGGTTGATGTGACATTCAGGGACACATTCCTATGCTGACAGATGAAAATTAGGCCTTTACATTGAGAACCGATGATTTATACAGCGTCCAATCGTACATGTTTTCTGAGTTGTTCAATTCACAAAGTATGTCGAGTTATTTTGCGGAGATCTAAAGCTGTGATTGAAATTAATTTTAATTTTGATTAAAAAATTAGATTTTAAATTAGCAATTTTTTTGTATTTTTAAGAGGTGCATGTTTATAGTGCCAACTCGTTACGTCACCCAACTGTAGGCCCTGACTGAAAATCAGCTCTACAGGCTGTTGCTCCTGCAAAACGTTAGCACAGGTATTTTTATATAGCCATTTACACTTTATCTAATCTTATAATTTTCGTATCTGATCCCGGGATCGGTGGATACAACTCCTGTTTTTGTATTGTAGTACCTATTATGGTTATTTTCTACGATTGTCCTATCTACAATTAAGTGGTCTTAAGGTGGGACGTTAGCAACGTGGCGGGATATTCAAAATTTTCACAGTTTTTTACATTTTGTAGATAAACTGAGCTATTTTTGTTCAGCGATTTTTCGTTCGCGGCAATTACATATTATTCTTTTTATTATTGTAAACAACAGAACAAAAATAATTCAGCCGATTATGTGTTCTGGTCTACGAAGCAGTGGCACTGCCCAAAAAACTTGTCGTAGACCAGAACAGAAACAGAACATCGGCTAAGTTATTGTTGTTCCGTTGTTTACAATAATGCAAAGAATACTATGTTATTACCGCGAACGAAAATCGCTGAACAAAAATAGCTCAATTTAGCTACAAAATGTAAAAAACTGTGAATTTTTTTAATTTCCCGCCACATAGCTATCTTCCAGCCTTAATCGTAGATAGGACTACTGATAGGACTGAGATTGTCCTGGTGGGCCCTATGTCCCTGATTGGGGATGACAGGAATGATGATTTTGAATCTTGTAAAATATGTCAAAGACCTACTTTATACATGTCCTATTATACCGCAACTATAACTTTACTAATAGGTACAATATGGATTATGGATAGCCCCATACAAAAATTTGATTACGTATTTCACATACTTAGCCATCAATTTCGTTTGCGCCGGGTCTCCTTAGTCGCCATTAACGGGACAGGGTGCGATGCATGTGATTGCATTTAGCATTGAGCTGATTGCCAACTTGCGGCTTTTCAGAGCCACGCCAAGAAAAAGTAAAGTCAGACGTCAGGTTATGATTTAGATCCTCTTTTATGCTATAAAAAGTGAAGCAGAATAAATGTTCCTTATTCTGTCTGAGTGTTTTGAAGCTAGTGTTTTATGAGTTCACTTTCATAAAAAGATCTAGTGGAAACCTTTGCAAGATTGAACTGCAAGTTTGATCGACCTTTTGAAGAAAAAAGTTTTTTAATGTCCGGTCTCTCGGTTCACTTGAATGAAGTTGCATGCCAGTGAATATCAACGTCCAAGATCGCAAACGCGCATGTATCGAGGATTTCTGTATTTGTTGTGTACACCGTATGAGCGTACCTTATGAGTAGTGTACACCGAAATTTGCAACTCTGAAAACCCTATTCGACTCACGTCAAAATTTTGGCACATGTACCAGTTTAAAAAAAACAGACCTAAAAGCAGCACAACCTAACTACGCACCCACAAGCATGTGAAATAGAGACCAAGTGGTTGCCTCGCAATGTTTTGTGAAGAAATCCTAGAAATGTGCTTTTAAAAACAAGTGAAGTTCTTTGTTATATAACTTAATACAGACTATACAGGGTGGATTTTTGAAACCGGGCAGTAAGGGCAGGTACCTTAACCGTTATAGTTACAGAAAAACGTTCTTAGGAGACCTTCCATAACTTTTTGAGTACTGCAGTCACAGATTTTGGAAAAAATGTACCTACAGTCAGCGAAAATAATGCTAAAATACCAAAACATTTCTTTCGATGTTAATCGATACTCTTTCATGTAGAGATCAAAAGACTCTAAGGAGCCAACTGAGGTTTGAGTACTAGAAATGTCAGAAATTTACAATAACTTTTTTTTATAGATTTTCTATGGAAAATAAAAACTTTTGTTTATCCTCTTTCGTATAGGGATCAAAAGACTCTTAGGAGCCAACTGAGGTTTGAGTGCTAGAAATGAGAATTCTTAGAAACGTGCTTTTAAAAACAAGTGAAGTTCTTAGTGACATAACGTAATACGGGACTATATCTTGAGATATCCCTACAAACAAGTCCTACAAAAAATTAAGAGCACATTTTTCCTTTGAGCGCGTCTCCAAAGAAACAAGATTAATTTGAAGCACCTCTCACCTAGTTATTTCACACTTGCGCACACAAATTGACGACACAAAACACGAAAAAGGTAAAAGTACGCTTTTGACCGAGTTTTAGCAAGAACCAAGCATTCCTCGATGATCTGGGGGCACGGCAGTGCCCCCGCCAGGTCGAGCGCGAAGCAAACACTGCCGTACCATCCTTTACTGGAACCATTTCGCCGCATTTTCAGGCCCCTATTTGAGAACCTCTGGATAAGACCAGAACGCAGAAATTTTCGTCATCTAGTAAGCTAAAATCACATACTTAAAATCCAAAATTTCAAGTCTGTAGGTCATTTAGTTCCGAAGTTAAGCGAAAGCAAAGTTTCGCATTTATGACACACACTCACTCACTCACTCACTCACTCACTCATGATCATCATAATAGAACTAGTACTTCCCATAAACTCAGAGAGCTGAAATTTGGTACAGAGTTAGGGTTGAATGGCCACATAAAGGGAAAACTATAAAAACTAGGATAATCGAAGATCTGGAGTACCTGGTGACCCTGATTAGAAAACACAAGAGCCCTAATAGAACTAGTACTTCCCATAAACTCAGAGAGCTGAAATTTGGCACAGAGTTAGGGTTTAATGGGCACATAAAGGGAAAACTATAAAAACTAGGATAATCGGAGATCTGGAGTACCTGGTGACCCTGATTAGAAAACACAAGAGCCCTAATAGAACTAGTACTTCCCATAAACTCAGAGAGCTGAAATTTGGTACAGAGTTAGGGTTTAATGGGCACATAAAGGGACAACTATAAAAACTAGGATAATCGAAGATCTGGAGTACCTGGTGACCCTGATTAGAAAACACAAGAGCCCTAATAGAACTAGTACTTCCCATAAACTCAGAGAGCTGAAATTTGGTACATAGTTAGGGTTTAATGGGCACATAAAGGGACAACTATAAAAACTAGGATAATCGAAGATCTGGAGTACCTGGTGACCCTGATTAGAAAACACAAGAGCCCAACCAAACTATTATAGATCGACATATACCGCCCTTACAAAAAATATTCAACTTGGTGGGCCGCTTTATTTGATGTCAAAAATCTATGGTCTGAAGTATCTGATGAAGAACCCTCAGCTGGTATCAGCTTTATTAGAGATATTATGGTAATGCCCCTTCTACTATTGGTACATAAAAAAAACGACAGTCATTGCAAAAATCCAGCGTAGTGGGACACATCTTCATTTAATCTAGCCTATAGCATCCCACTAGTGGTTCGCTCCGAACTGTGAACTCGCGACCTCAGTTACAGATGTATAACTTTGCTTATGCCATTCGCGCAGGCGCGCGCGCGCTTTGCATTTAAACTATACAACCCCATATCTCAGCAACCCATCGACCGATTTGGCTCATGATCGAATTTAAAAATTCTTTTATGTTAGTTTACCCGCCTATCAAATTTCATAACGATCCGACCAAATTTACTCAAGTTATCGTCGAACAAACATTCATACATACAAACATACAAACGCCGGATTGTTCCAGCAGACTCGGAGGACTTCGCTCGCTCGTTCAACAAGAAATAGTCGGACGATTAACTTTATTCTACTCGAACATTACACAAATTTAAAAACTGTGTCAAATAAGAAAATCTAATAAAATTATGCCCTCGTTTCTACAAAAAGAACTGAAATCCCACCAAAAACATTCTGTAAAAACTAGCCAGGTCTCGATGGATCTGCTTGTTTATCTCTAAAAAAGTAATGAAATCTAGACAAAGTCGTGCCAAGTCTAAGGTTCCTTACTGCGATTTCTTTATTATTATAGTTAATGTTGTGAGACTTGGCTGTTGAAGGGAACACAAGGGTACAAAACCAGGTGCTCCATGACACCATTGCACCAATCTGTCGCCAGAACCGCTTGTGTACCCTTCAACGGCCAAGTCTCACAACATTAACTATAATAATAAAGAAATCGCAGTAAGGAACCTTAGACTTGGCACGACTTTGTCTAGATTTCATTACTTTTTTAGAGATAAACAAGCAGATCCATCGAGACCTGGCTAGTTTTTACAGAATGTTTTTGGTGGGATACTGTCTTATTGGATGAAGCGGTGGTGGTCTAGTGGGTAGAACAGTGGACTCTGAAGCGAAAGGTCCTAGGTTCGATTCCCGGTGCGGGCATGTATCTATGACTTTGTTTAATTTCAAAGTTACGTACATTTGTGAATTTGTAGTAGCAATACCACTCGCTGACGGTGAAAGAAAACATCGTAAGGAAACCTGAGCGTATGAGGCATTATACCCTCAACGCAAAAATCGCCATTCCGCATTGAGCACGCGTGGTGATTAAGCTCGAACTCTCTATCTGAGAGAAGGCCTTTGCCCAGCTAGTGGGACATGACAATTGTACAGTCTACATCTTACATCTTACTGTCTTATTAATAATCGTCAGCTCAAGCTCGAGCTCAAGTAGGTGATCTCAGAAAACAAAAATGCTAATATCAAGCTAGAGTAGCTGTCAGCCTGCTGTCAGCATATTAATAGACACTAGCTTGAGCTTGGCTTTGACAACATCCAAGGTCTCAAGTCGGTGATTTTGTTTTCTGTTCACCCACTGGAGCTCGAGCTTGAGATGACGACTATTAAAACCACCCTTAATTAGTTTGCGGAACGTCTAAAAAAAACTATAAATATGGGCCAAAAAAATGGGGCCAATAATTAATCAGCTGTTTCATAGGTAAGTACATAAAGAAGGTAGAGGGACATGGAAATCCAGGGTAACTAAGGAAAAAAACATACTGTACCAAATGTACATATGTCTGATAATGTTTGGTCCCATATTTTACCGATTAAAAGTGGTTGTAAGTAGCCTAGAGAGTATAGATTTAGTTTTTTTTTAGCTGAAACGTAATCCTAAGTTTTGCGAAAACCTACCTCTAAAGGGGGTACCTAGGCCTTTAAAATGCAGTTATTTTATGTTGCATAAAAATAGATAAACCAAAGGCATATAAGACGTGTGATATTTTGCAGTTTCCTCTAAATTGACCCTTTGTAATTTTGTGACAAAAATGTTGAGACAGCGCTCTATGTATAGATGCGTTTTGGGACGTTTTCACGCCTTCTTATCTCCCATCACGCTAACAAGACCCTTTAATTATTCCGAGCACTGAAAGTGAACTTTCTCTTTCTTGTATTTTTTTCTGAATAACTTACCGGAGTCAACAATGTACTTATTGAGAGTTTGAGAGTATGTATAAATATTTTTACTTTACTCGCGACTTGAATCTCTACCCTTGGGCTTACTAAGTCAGTGCCCTTCCAACAAGATATCGTAATAAATACCTACACTTTTATGTTTTGCTCATGCCCTAAAATCTCGCCCGCGGGTAAAGAAAACTTTTCGTAAGTACTTAAATTATTAATTTAAATTTATGATATCCGCATGACGACGCGAAAATGATTTTACAGGCGAAGCTAAACAGTAAACTAAACTTGCCGAGTTTGACATTTTACTATCAGTAAGGCGCGTCACGTCTCAGAAACAAAGTTTCATTCAGCTGTATTGAGCTGATTCGATGCTTAGTTTCAATATAAATTATTTGTCTAGCTTTAGCCTAATACTAATATTCTTATACCCGAGAATTGCCGACAATCACTTTGGTGTTTATTCGCAAACAACGACTTTAAGGCACGTTTGAAAATTCTTACCTATATCAAAGCTAATTTTAACTTCACAGCTTAATTTTGTAGTCTGTATAATGTACACACGCATGCGAAGGCTGCGTGTAATGACGGTAGGCAGGTTCATTATACGTGTCTTGTCCGGCACGACTACACAACCATTTTGCTTCAGCCGAGCGAAGTTTTGACCTGAATACGACTAGGTATTTGATCCAGAAGGGGGCCAAGTTGTACTTGGATATTTTGGTACCAACGCTCGATATCCTCAAATGTTTATTCATGCAGGACGGTCGACTGAGCGATGTTGGTTTAATACACCACATGCCAACCCACTCTAAATTTATAGATCAATAGAGTAAGAGAGACTCTAGAGTGTTACCCAGCACGATATGGCCCTTCATGCTAGAAGTGATGAGAACTCCGCAGATGTCGTAGTCTCTAAAGTAGGTACGTAAAAAGTACCTACAGGAGCAAATAGTGCGAGTGAAACACCGGCTAGTTTACTGTCAGAGGCGAGCCAAGCCCCTGCGTCGTGACTTCATGAGCCATAAGGGCACGGCAATATTCTCTTTTTATACCATGCCAATATTGCACCCTATAGACCCTAGCCACGTTTTTATGGGTGAACTGCAAGATGTTGAACGTGCTCCAGGGGGGTTACCCTTGACGCTATTGCGATCAAATGGAAAAAGTTTTAAAATTAATTTCTCTTTGAATTCGCATAATAATGCTTTGATTTTAAATACTTTGTAATGTTTAATCAAATGTAAGGCTGTTTTATTCAATAAAAATACAAAATGCGTTTTAATTTGTAAAATATTAAATTTTGTAAATTGCGCCATATTGCGGTCGTATTGGAAAAATGCGTCAAGGGTAGAGAGGCAGGGCCGGATGGCCAAACGCTTGGTTATATAATGCTAGACGAGCTGAAAAGATTTATTCAAAACTGCTTACCTATTATTTTTAAATAGTAACAAACGGACAACGCTTTACTTGTATGTGAGGTAGAGGAAAGCTTTAGGTGCGTTAGAAAATTGATTCGAGAGCTAGGCGGTGAAACTATTTCAATTTAAACCCCAATTGTTGTTCCATTGAAAACCCACGGGGGTATACAAAAACGACTTTCAATCAAAATCTGCGTTGGATAGAAACACGTGTACAGAATGTTGGATAGAAACAGCACCGCATTGGAGGTAGGTTACTATTACTTTAGCTGACTGTGCATACATAAGAAAGTGTTTTCGCAGTCTCTAAATTAATAATCTATACTTATAATAAAACTCTAGCGAAGTCAATTCTGTACATTGAATATTTTTAGAAAAAAACTAGCAGGGGTTACTAAGTAAACTACACTGAATCCAAAAATGCAAAAAAAACGGTTTATGTCTGTCTGTCTGTCTGTCTGTCTGTCTGTCTGTCTGTCTGTCTGTCTGTATGAACACGATAAACGCGAACACCGCTGAATAGTTTTCAACCAAACTTAACATGGTCGTAACTCACGTTTCTGGGAGTAACTTAGGCTATCCGATGTTTAGAATACATTGCGGGTTGCAATTTTAACTTCGTTTTTTGTAAGAAATATTCATAATTTGGATATGGCTTCTTGAGAAGGTATGTTAAGAACGTAATACTGAACATATTTCTGCAAAAAAAAATGTCCGTCTTTGAACCACATTCTCTCGAAAACCTACATTGCGGGTTGCAATTTTAACTTGATTTTTTGTAAGAAATATCCATAATTTTGATATGGCTTCTTGAGAAGGTATGTTAAGAACGTGATACTGAACACATTTCTGTGAAAAAAAAATTGAAAAGTCCGACTTTGAACCTCATTATCTCGGAAACCGTTGATTTCCCAGGCATAGTTCCTTGGGCAAAAATGTTCGTTATGATGAGCACTATACGTATACGGATGTATACGTGGTCTCCCGCTTTGTTGGCGGTCTTTTAACACTCTGTATAATAGCACGATACGACTTTTGGCATTTGGGGCGCATATTGTAAATGAAAAATCGGCATTTGTTTTTATTTTATTTTGGCGGAAAATGTTAGTTCTACAAGCGTAGCATAAGGCCGTGTTAGAGCGTATCTATGGGTTTAAAACAATAGGTATCTCACTCTTTTGTTTGACGTAGAGCGGGATGGACAGAGCCATAGATACGCTCTAACCCAGCCTTATGATGCTTGCTGGAGGGAATTGTGAGTGGTTTTCGGTGGAAGTCGGACAAAGTTAGTTTATCGATGTTAGAAATGTAGTACTGTTGCGTCGCGGTCGAAAGGTTTTGGGTTTGAACCAACGTGACGTTGAAATTTTTTTCATGTGCATTTTTTTTATATTTACTCTACTGAGCCCAACTTGATATTAAAAAAATATATTTTGTTTGCCGTAGATACGCTCTAACCCAACCTTATGATTTGCTTGCTGGCTTAGCATGAGAATGGGTAAGACCTTATCTATGGGCTTATAACTTTATCTATCCCACTCTACGCCGAGGGAGATACATATAAACCCCTTTACTAAGCAGTTCTTATGCTAAGCTTCCTGGTATCTTACACGGTCGATACCTTAATCTTAACCAAACATATTTTATTATAAATGTATTGTTTAGATTAGGGCACACACAGACAGACACACAGACAGGCATACCCTCATAAATACATAAACAGACACACACTCAAAGCTATCAAACTTATGACACCCCTCTTTTTTGATCGGGGGTTAAAAAAAACCTTCCTTTTGAGTTTTCCTCCACAGTTGAATTAATTTAAATGTCAAATGTGTAAAAACGCATACGAAGTCGCGGGCACAACTAGTACAGTAATATTTCTTTAAATTGATGCTTTCGATTTACCTACTTCTAGTTTGTGCCGCACTATCTTTACTGCTGTGTGAACTTTATTTTGTAACAATGATTTACGAACAAGAAGAACAATAAACTAAGTAACTTATCTATCCGATATCACCGAAGCCTCCATTCTGAATGTACCTACCTACTCATTCATTTGTAACGACTTTGAAACTGCGATCGAAAATTCAAAAATGTTTTGGTTCGCAAGCATTGACTTAGTTTGCGTCTGTTAAAATCGTACGAATAGTCGAATACTCACTTAAATAGGTGAACTTTAAATGCTATTAGCATGTAGTTAGTGAGTCAATAATTTATGCTGTAAGTTTTAAATGAGTGCTGTAAAATTATTACAAAAGCCACCTTATTTACCTTATTATACGTAATACATAAATATGAACAACATATGACAATCACTTTAACCAATAAAATGGTTCTACGACTTTTCGAAAAGCTCGATACCTATATTTGAACGTTTCTTATTCTTTTAAAAGTGTGCATTTCTACCATTCCAGCGCTGCCTGCGCGGCGCGCTTTCATCTCCCTCCACTCTCTACCACTTTTCACAGCCTCTCCATGGTATGAGGCTCAAAAAAAAAAAAATCTTTGTCTTTTGTTTTAAATGTGATGAATAAAATCCAATTATTATTATTATTTTTTTTTTAAAAAACATGCGCAAAGTCGTAGAACAAAAGTTGATGGAAATCACGTTTAGAAGGAAGGGGTGTTTGAGGAAGCGGTGCTCGAACTCTCTCGCTGAGAGAAGGCCTTTGCCCAGCTAGTGGGACATGTACAATTGTACAGGCTACATCTTACAATAATACTTGCCCTTTATTGTACAATATATCTACAGTCGGAAATACTCGAAAATACGATGATAAAGTATCAAATATTTTGTGAGCCTCGATTCCGAGTTTTACAATACGAAGTATTTCCGAGCGCGGCGTACTTACCTACGAGTACCTACTTCAGGAACAATTCGAGTTAAATTAATATTTCTAGGTACGTAACACAAAAGTTAAGCTTTGACTATTTATTTTGTTTGTTGGCGGTCAAACCACACAAGTTTGACCAACGCCAAATCATGCCGCTAAAATTTGATTATCGCGTGATCAGAGATCAGAGCGTAGGAACACTTTAGATGGGTGAAGTGACCACTCAGATGAAACAACATTGTAAATTTGGACTCCCCATTTCTTGAATAGATAGCGACGTGTTTTGTGAAGTAAGTAATGGAGTCATCCATCTGATCCCGGGATCGGTGGATACAACTCCATTAAAATTTGCAGTTTTCGGATTTCTTCCAAAATTTTTACTATAGCCATTGCTTCTTGCCAAATTTCATGATTCTAGATCAACGGGGGAGTACCCTATAGGTTTTGAATCCTTTACGAGAGAATCGAAATACCTATGTGGAAATATGCTGCATAAACGGCCGTATTTTTTTTTTGTAGGCGCCAAGAGACTGCAGACTTGAGTATTTTGATATAAATTTCAAACTGATACCACGCGTTCTTGAGAAACAGGTCTTGAAAGTCAGAAAGACGGACTACAAAGTGATCCTATAATGGCTCCGTTTTTCCTTTTGAGGTCCGGAACCTTCGATCAAGGATAAAACTAGATACAACATAGAACTCTGAAATGTGTCTGGAAAAATTGATTCCCAAACTGCCTTTGGGAGCTTATTTGCTCGTAGTCTATGCAATTAAAGTAAAACTGTACACTAATGCAATAAGGTTGACATTCTAATATTAGACGTATGCTCGAAATGATGTTTCGTATTATTCTATTGCTGATATTATTTGTTTCTGTGGGGACAAGTTTTAATTGTGATTTTATACGTAATGCAGATTCTATGGGGTTTAGTTCGGTGTCCGGAACCCTAAAAACAGTAATTAGAGGAGGAAAATAAGTTAGAATGAAATCGTTTAAGACTTTGTCGCCGCTCCCTCCGGGATTCCGCTACCACTAACATTCCGCTTTGTGCAAAGAACGAACAATAACACAAGTAAAGACTCGGTTACAATGAACGGTGGTGGCCAAATTATCCTATTTCTACATTAATGTTATAAAGAGGAAAAGTTTGTATGTATGTACCTATATGTATGTATGTAGTAGGTAATCTCCAAAACTACTCTTTATATTTATACTAGCTTTTGCCCGCGACTTCGTCCGCGTGGACTACAGAAAAAGGATAATATGCTTTACTTTGCTCCTAAGTGTAAAAGCGTAATAATTGTAGCCTATGTGTTATTCTGATGTCTAAGCTATTTTTATTCCAAATTTCATCCAAATCCGTTCAGCCGTTTCAGCGTGAAAGAATAACAAACATCCATCCATCCATACTTAAAAACTTTCGCGAATATAATATTATAGCTTTTGCCCGCGACTTCGTCCGCGCTGACTAAGATAAAAAGTTGTAGCTCTATTTTCCCCCCGCCATCGACGTCAGTCAGGGGAAAAGATAGCAGTTTATAGTTTATAGCTTGTGGCTTCATTAACGTGGATAAAAGAAAAGGGATATTAGCAATGGTACCTAGCATATTTTTGACTACCTAGTATGAACCCCACCCTACACCCAGCGCTATCAAAGCGTTGGCCCAATACTTTGTTTCCATGGACCACGAGTTGTTTATTTATTTATTTTTATTTTATTTATTGGGAAGCATAACAGTTGTAAATTACACTTATTAACAGAATTTCGACAATGTTGTTCATTAACTAATAAAATGTTTCCACCAATAATCTATAACAAATATAACGTACGCATGTGACAGTAATAATAAAAAAAATCTAAAGAAGGCCTTTGCCCAGCCAATGGGACATGCACCTACAATTGTACAGGCTACATCTGCTTCTTGTTATCTGCTTCTTTCAACCTCAACTGAGTAAAGATGCAGATACCTACTGTTATCGGCGACTAACTGATTGAACGTGGGTTACCTGCATTTCAAGACAAACTTGAAGATTATCTTCTCTTTTTAGCCTTATCCCATAATTTAGAGTCCGCTAATCTGCTGCTGCTTACTGCAAACTTTCAGGCTGGGTTCTCTCTCTGTTCAGTTGGTCTCGCTCCAAGTCTTCTAAGTATGATTATGCAAAAACTACGTGCCTCTGTGGCCTTTGTGGATACTGCCTCTCCCGATGTTAGAGAGCCCTAATGGGTAGTTTGAAACCCAAGTACATACATCTCGTTAGCTTGCGCAGTTGGGTGAATGAATAATCAGCATTCGCTGCAGTACGTTACAGGTCTCAACATCTGTCTGGAATTCTATAAAACTGTAAAAGATCTCCAACAGAGCTAGTTAGCGTTACCTACTCGTATTATAGGCACGAATAGAAAACTATTTGAAAATCCGTATGTTTTTTTAATTTTTAATTTTGCATCATCCTACTTCCTACTTCCTACTTATATTATAAATGCGAAAGTTTGTGAGTGAGTGAGTGTGTTTGTTACCTTATAACGCTGAATCCGCTGGACGGATTTGGATGAAATTTGAAATGGAGATAGCTGAGACATCAGAATAACATATAGGCTACATATTATCAAGCTTTGGTGCTTAGGAGCAAAATAAACACACAAAGATTATCATATAGTGGCTATTTGTATAAAAGTGAACGACACAACCATTTACCAAAGACCCTCTGTCATCACGTAGCGTTGAGCTATTTACTTTCGTAAATCCATCGAAAACTGAACAACGGTGAATTTTATTGCACCAAACAGGCCCAAATGTGCCGCAAAACTCAAACGATGAACAACCGTGAAGAAGTTGTTTTTAATTATCGCTGTCATCCGTCACTGTCACAAAAATGGTATATCAACAAAGCAATAAAGGAAAAATCTACAAGTTTAATTACTCAAAACAGGCAAAAAACATAAGTTCAGTGATAGCTACTTACAATCTGAAAGAGTCAATAAATCCTTACTTAAAAAACTCTGCATCCAGCAGTTTTATCAAAGCTCTTTACAAAGTTGCGGTTGCATCCTGAGATCTTTTGGCCAGACGAGATGGGACGTCCGTTGAGTGCAGTGCTGATTGTTGGTTATTCAGGGAAGAATAGGATGCACCAGATCTCGAAGATGGACGTATATTAGGACCAAAGCCACACAAAAACACCTGTATGATCTGATCCACATC
The DNA here is from genome assembly GCA_949319315.1 of Zelleria hepariella. NCBI lineage: Eukaryota > Metazoa > Arthropoda > Insecta > Lepidoptera > Yponomeutidae > Zelleria > Zelleria hepariella. The sequence continues at coordinate 12,164,052 of OX439391.1, read as the reverse complement.
GCGAGTCATAGAGCGCAATGAAGAACTCTTCTCTCTGCCACCTTCAATGATGGTCACGATCCTCAGCATTGAGGGAACGACTGAATGGAATGGAGACCTCGAAGGAAAGTTAAGATACGATGTTCTGACCAAAAAAATCCGCTGTGTGTAGCTGTACTGTGCAAATGTGCAAAACATTGTAGAGTCTTGAGCGACCATAGGCGCATAACATCAGTCATTGATGGTGTAACATGAGCACCATGACCGTTTCATTTCCATTAAGTACTTATTGAGTACCTAGAAGGACTGGACAGGTGAACTTTTACATAATTTCATTGTCGCCTATATATTCATTCTGGCATGTGGTGTAAAAGATCTCCAACAGAGCTAGTTAGCGTTACCTACTCGTATTATAGGCACGAATAGAAAACTATTTGAAAATCCGTATGTTTTTTTAATTTTTAATTTTGCATCATATTATATCAAAGAGACCGATCATAATAATTGGGTTTTGACACCAGAAAATATGTGATAATATCAGGAGATACTTAAAATATTCTGTCTATCATATTGAGTAGTTTTTTTTCTATGAGCGGCCCTTCTGAAACACCAAACGCGTATTCTTAGCGTCTACGATACCATAGTCTGAAACAACGGTTTTTAATCGTCAGTCTTATTCTTCTTTCGTGTTGAAACCATCACACTTTGCTGTCCCAAAAACTCGTTAACTTGATCGCGCTGAGGTCGCCTCTAGCGAGATCCTATCAGCTGCACTGTGGAGCATCAGGACAGGTATGATCAGGTCAGTC